>CM031705.1:16537805-16997805 GCA_018466805.1 Hippocampus abdominalis | reverse complement strand
GCAGCGTGCGCTGTCATGACTGTTTGCCACACAGAAAAATCCACACCAAAACGACTTCCTGTCGACAAAATGCAGTGTTCGCCGCTCCTTGCCCGCTGCGCCTGATTAATCCAACTTCCTGTATCCTTCCATCGCATATTAACCTCCTCTTCTACTTCTTCTTCTCCTCCTCCTCTTCTTCTTCTTTTCCTCCTCTTCCTCGTGGGCTCTTCCAGCAAAGTTATTCAGGTGAAAATCATCGATGACGAGGAATACGAGAAGAACAAGAACTTCTTCCTGGAGCTGGCAGAGCCTCGTATGGTGGACGTGAGTCTCCAGAAAGGTGCGCTGCTCTCACGCTTGCTTTTTGGCTATCACCTCTGCTCCTTTTTCTTTCTTTCTTTTTTTGTTTTGTTTTGGCTCCTGTCCTTCTTACGCTCGAGCCTCATTTCACTCCCCTTGTCCAAATAACAATACATTTCTTTGTCATTTTGACTCCAAAAGGAACATCTTGAAGTGGAATTTTGTTGGCTAAATTAAAATGCTAGTGCTAATTGCTAAATAAATGTTGTTGACCACAAGGTTTTACATTAAATTATTTGTTTAGAAAATGGACCACAACAAGAAACGGCATAGACTGCTTATACTGACCACTTGCGCAAGGAATACGGTTTGGCACACTTTGGTTTACGTCGCTGTTTTTTTTTTGGTAGCGTGAGCTGATGCTAACGTTAAAACTGCTGAGTACCTCTATTTTCTTGTCACGCTGTCATGAGGTTTTACCAGAAATTATCTTTACATTTGTAAGCTTTTGTTAAATTGTTAATTATTATCATTTTATATTCGAGCATTATATACTTTTATGTTAGTCACCTAAATTATATTCTGTTTAATATTATATCTATTTTATAAATATTTTAACATGAAATATTTTAATATTTAATATCTGAAATATTCTTATGTTGCTTACATCTGATTGGCGAAGAAAAGCAGGAAGTTTGGTCGTTACCGGAAGGAGGTGTGTTCGTCTGAGTGTTACGAGGCAGACGTTGAAAAAAAATAAAAAGAGCTGTGTTCAAACGAAGTCCATCTCCCCTTTTTGCCCACTCCTAACGTAGAGCAATCCATCCAAAACCTACGAGCCCTGCAACTTACACATTTATTTGGGCTACAGGGTTAAACGGTTAGCAAATCACCTCCCAGCTAGCTAGCGCTAATGTTAGCTGCAAGTGATGTCATCGTCATTCATCCCTGCGCGACTCATAGTTTATGTAAATCGGGGGTTCGTAGGTTTTAGATGGATTGCTCTACGTTTAGAATGGGCAAAAAGGGGAGGACGACTTCGTGTGAACTCAGCTCTTTTTATTTTTTTCCTCAACGTCTGCCTCGTAACTCTAACGAACACACCTCCTTCCGTTAACGACCGCACTTCCTGCTTTCCTTCGCCAATCAAATGTAAGCAACATAAGAATATTTCAGAAAGTATGAAACAGAATATAAGTTAGGTAATTGTAACATAAAAGAATATAATGCTCAAATATAAAATGATAATAATTAACAATTTAGCAAAAGCTTTACATTTACATAAGAGCACGTCTCTTTTGACCACCCGTGACTGTAGTTTGACTGATAATCTGGTTAAATGCCAATACCAGTAAATCAAAGTCTTTTCGTCATCAACTCTGTGCTCCTGCGCTTGCTAACGACTGCTGAAAACAAAACTCCCACCCAAAAAAAAAACCCCCAAAGTCCATCAGGTCTTTTCACGAGGCTACCGTTATCTAATGCGGTGTTGTTATCTAACCACGCTGGAGGCCAGGTGGACAAGCTGGTGTGGAGGCAGCTCAGAGTAGTGTTGGCTTCAAAACACGGACACTGCGGACGTTTTGCTTATAGGCTACGGCGGTGCTGTCCGAACAATTCACGGTGACCCCGACGAGCTTTTAAGAAATAAATGACTCCTTTGACGAATAAACTTAGTCTTACCGAAGACTAATCAATGCCTCCCTCAAGCAATCATCATCTTACGAAAAATAAATGCCTCCCTCGGGTTAATCATAACGCATCTCTCAAGCACTCATCCTCCTTAAGAAATCATCAACTAAATACGAATACTATGTGACCGATAAACACCCCCCCCCCCCGCCCTCAAGCAGTCATCAGCTGAAGACAAACTTCTCATCTCCATCAAGCAATCGCCTGAATCGAAATAAAGGCCTCCCTCAAGCGATCATCAAAATAAGACGAATGATCTCTCAAATGATCAAATCGACATCAACAGAAGTCAAACTCATCAATTTCAGACAAATGTCACCCGCCACCAATTAGCACCTTTTTCAGTCAAATGAATGGCTTCCTCACACAACTGAACTATTATTCCTAAACATACATTGTCGTGAAAGTAATGAAGGAATGATTGACTGAGTGTTACGGCACGCGAAGGATTTTTTTTCATTTTAAAACAAAGCATTACTCGCCAGGGAATGGTGCCTTTTTTATTTTATTTTTTTTTTTAAGCCAGACGTGTGAGTGCGATTTTACTGCCATCCTGCTGCCGCATTATTTGGAACGGAAAGTTAAGGTTAAGTTATGAACCGTTGAAACCTCTTTCTGTGTATCCTCTTTCTTTGCAAATACAGTCATGCCTCGGTTTTCGACCATAATCCGTTCCAGAAGGCTGTTCGAAAACCGAAACCACGCTCTTTAAAAAAAAAAAAAATCTTTATTGAACACGTCTGTGCACAGTGGAACGCTACACGAGGAAGCGTCACTTCCGCGTCTACCAGAAGCGTCACTTCCTCGTGTAAGGAAGGCGAGAGGAGTCAAGTGACGCATTCAAGTGCGCTCAGTTTGTTCGAGAACCGAAATTCGGTCGTCATCCGAGGCATAAAAAACTCCAAATTTTTGGTCGAAAAACCAATTTGGTCGAGAACCGAGACGTTCGAAAACCGAGGTTTGACTGTATCTCATGTTACAATATGGGCACCTGCGGCTTATACGCAGGTGCGGCTTGTGTGCGTGTACAAAATGGTTTTTCCTTTAAAATGTAGTGGGCGTGGCTTATAATCAGGGCCGCGCTATCGTCCGGGAAATTACGGTCACGCCTCCCTCAAACAATCATCAACTAAAGAGAAATACCGCCTCCCTCAAGTCGTCATACACAATTTAATGTCAAACGTTACCGACTTAAGACAAACACACACGTACGTCATCTTCAGGAAAATAAAAAAACCTCCCTCAAGCAACCGTCACCGGATCTACGACACATATCAGCGCGAAGCAAATGGAGTCACTTTCTCGGGGGCTCGCAAAGTTGGCCTGTCGGCGCAATCCACGAGCTGCGCTGTTCAATAGAGAGCCTTAAATCAAAGGTGGATGAAGGAGAAAGGCAGGACGACGAGATGGAAGCGCCGTCGGCTCCTGCCGCATACGGAGGAGCAAACAAAACAAAGACTTCTCATCTAATATTCATCCATTAAGGCGCCCGCACTCGGCCTTTAATAAGGCGCCCAAACAAACCCGATCATCTCTTATGAGCTACACGCGAACGCGCGGGAGATTAGCATAAAGCGCCACGTTCATAAAAGATGAGCGGAATGAAAGCTTTTCACGGATGGAGATTTAAAAAGCGCTCATTAGCGTCACAATGACACGGGCGTCGCTAACGTGAAGCGCATTGGACGCTCGGGTGGCTCGTCCGCATGCGCCGGAACCTCCCGGGAAGGGGAGGAGGCATTTACTTTTAGCCCGTCGGGTTATTGACATGCGCCTCCCCCGAGCTGCCGCCCGTCATGCCGCATCTTCATCACTCAGCGACGTCTGAGCGGTCTCGCTTCGAGTCGGCAAGATACAGTACCTGACTCATTGTCGACTCGAGTCTGCGGCACAAAAGCGCCGCATCAAACGCGCAAATACGGTAGACTGCATTCCGATTAAATTTTTTTTTTTTTTTAAGATTTACGTAGTGATTACCGTATTGGCCCGAATATAAGACGACCCTGATTATAAGACGACCCCTTCTTTTTCAAGACTCAAGTTTGAAAAAAAGACTTTTTGAACACCAAATACATTTTTATACAAAAAATAATGACAGTACATCTGAAACAAATGATTATAACAATATATTTGAGTTGTTATTTTGCCCCATTCAAATGGCGGTTAACCTGGCCGATCTTTGACCCACTTTTCTCCAGATTGTCGCTACGATTCTCCATTTTCTGTTATCTCTTCTATTATTTTCTTCTCTTTTCTTTCTTACCGCTATTTTTTATTTTTCTTCTTCGTGCTACCCGCTATTTTTATTTTTATTCTTCGTGACAGGGGTTCACTTTGGCCTGGGGAGTCAAATTCAGCATTCGCTTCAATAATATCTGGCGCCATCTGGCGTCGTGAATGGGTATAATATCTAGACCCCGAATATAAGACGACCCCCACTTGTTCAGTCTTATTTCAATGCAAAAACACCGTCTTATATTCGGGCCAATACGGTATTTGAGCGAGGCCTTTTATTGTCTGTGCTTGATGGGCGCTCAGAGGAAGAATTTGTCTCGGGTTGATTTTCAGTCAAAAGTATTTATTTGTCTTCGGTTGTTTGACGGAGACGTTTATTTGTTTGTGCTGGATTCGTTTTGAGGGAGGCGTTTATTTTTGTGATGTTAATGGCGTGCTACAGGAAATGTGTTTATTTGCGTTCAATTGATGGTGTGGCGCGTTATCTCTCTCCTGTCGGCGATTGCTTGGGGGAGGTATTTATTTGAAGTTGACGGTTGCTTGAGGGGGATTGTTTGAGGGAGGCGTTTATTTGTCTTTGGTTGACAGTTCATTCGCGAAAGGTTTGTTTTAAGTTGATCGCTGCTCGAGGGAAGACTTAATTGACGTGATGTGGATTCTTTGACAGAGGCTTTTCGATGTCTTCAGTTGGTTATTATTTTTAATTATTTTGTTTGTGCACTGTTGTGGTTGCTTAAGGGAGACATTTACTCGGATTAGTCGATGGTAATTTGAGAGAGGTGTTTATTTGTCTTAAATTGCTGCAACCTGAGGAACCTCAATCCGACCACTTCAAATGACATCATTTCAGGAAGGTCGTGTCCAAGGACTTTCCGTTGGCAGGCCACAATATTTCCATCTGAAATATGGATTCAATATTTGAGCAGCATCCCTCCGAGGTTTGCTTTCCCCACTCGAGCTTTCGCGCGAGCCAACCGCCTGTCATCCTTCCCGATTCATCGCTGCGTGAATCTCTCGGCCGGACAGAACCATGAGCTCATTACGTCGGTTTTGCCAGGCGGGGGTTCGCGAGCTGCATAAATCCTGATGTTGCAAGCAGCAGGACCAGAAAGGAAGAGAAAAACGAAGCCCCCTGCCCTTTGTGTTGCCTTAAAAGTCGAGCTGATGGTGTTCAACACAACTTGACCTGCAATGAAAATGTTGAGCTTTGTGCAGTGGAAATATACAAGAATTTTTGTTTTTAACCTTTGTTACCTGGAGCTGCAAATGCTGGATTTTGCTCAGCTGGGAACTTGAAGACCTTAACAGAACACCGTATTGTACACAAAGTGCCGGGATATTTTCCAGGTCTCTTTAGATTAAGCTGGTTTGGATCAGTATTGCTTGTATCAGGTATCGCTGGATCAGCTCTATGAACATATGGTTCGTTTGGATCAGGTCTGTCCGGATCAGGTCTACAGTATGAATATTCGGTCTGTTTGAATCAAGGCCATTTGGATCAGGTCCGTCTGGATCCGTTCTGTTTGATTTCGGTCTATGTATACCGAGTTTGTTTGGATCTGGACTGCTTGGATCAGGTCTGTGTGTATTAGGACTGTTTTGATCAGGTCTGTTAGTATCCGATCTGTCTTGATCAGGTTTGTTTGGATCAGGTCTGTGTGGATCAGGTTGAATGCGGTCTTTTTGGACCGGAACTGTCAGAATTAGGACTGTCTGGATCAGGAATGTTTAGTTGAGCTCTGTGGCTTGAGACTGTTTCGAGTTCTGAGGTGTTTATCGTTGCCTAAGGAAATCCAAACGAGTGCTGTCAAACCCTTTAGCCGTCGAATTCGTTCACGATAATGACTCATTTCTTTATCAGTGGACCCTGCAGCCGTTACAGATGGCAAGGGAACCGGAGGAGGGGTTTGGTTGGCTCCCGGCGGACCTTCTAGTAGGTTAGCGTCTTAGCGTAAACCCCGCAGGACGTAGAAGCTGTGGCAGCCCAATGACTCGCTACTTTCGTGAGCTTACATCACAAAAAGTCTCGTTGTTTACATTTGAGCAATTATCGTTGCTGTTTTAAAAAAAAATAATAATGAAAACCCCGACCTTTCTGAAGTCTGGCTTCAATCCCAGGATGCAGCAGGGCTCCTTGAATACAGATGACACAATTATGATTGAACTCTTAGGGGGATGGCACGAATCTGTCCAGAGACTCTGGGAAAATATGGACTGCTGTGACTTCCATTTAACACTCCCGCTCTTAATACAAGAAGGATTCAAGTGTTCATTATTCTTTTCATAATTCAGCCCCCCGACAACCTCCCCTTTACCTTTCCACTTTACACCCGAGTCCCACCTTCCCACTCTTCTTTCTCCCACAGGTCCCTGCCCAACCTCTGATACTACCTCCAAAACCGGATGCTTCTAGATTCCATTCATTCATTCATTTTCCGAACCGCTTCATCCTCACTAGGGTTGCGGGGGGTGCTGGAGCCTATCCCAGCAGTCTTCGGGCAGTTGAATTGGTTGCCACCAATCGCAGGGCATCCACGCTTCACACCTAGGGACAATTTAGAGTGATCAATCTGTCATGCATGTTTTTGGAAATGAAACTCCACACAGGGAGCCGGAGCTGGGATCGAACCCGTCCTCTGCATGTAAGACGTGCTAAGGGCTACCGGGCCGCCCTGCTTCTAGATTCCTTTTCCCATATTAATGGAGAATATTTCCACCAAGAATGTTAATATCCTGAGATTTAAATGAGTCGCGTCATGTAGAAAGTAGCTTTTTATAGCCTTCATTAGGGTGTCAAATTTTGAATTCCCAGAAAAGATGCCACGTTTTTTTTTTTTTTTTAATGAAGTCAGTGGTGTGTCCTTGCTTGAGTGGTCCCGACGGCCGTTTGAATTAAAATCTACCCATCCGTGATTGATTCCCAAGCGATTCCTGCGCTTTGAATCGTGCCATTCGGGCTACGGCTGTTGGTGCGTGGCATCGCCGCCATCTTGGAGCGCGAATGCCCATCAGAATGACGACTCAGATTCAAGGGCGCCGTGTACGGAATGAAGTGCCACGACCGGAAGAACATCAAAATGAAAAGAAAACTTGAAATGCTGGAGGGCTCCGATCCTTCCCAAAAGTTTAGGTAACCCTAACCCGGCGATTTCCTGGTTTTGAAAGGTAGTACGTAACGAGAGGCTGCTGGATCTGTGGGGTGAAGACAACCTGGGATACCGGCGTTGGGAGCTCGAATCGGATTCACACTGCCAAGTGGCGGACTCTTGTCGGTGACACTTTCCTCCGCCGGCTTGGCTGAAGAGTCACCGCGAGTTGTCGTCTAGTAGCTGTTGCTATGGCGACAGCAGCAGCAGTCAGTCAGTCAGTCGACGAGGTGCCGAGGTGTGATACATTCAAATGGAAGCAGACAGGGATAGAAAAGAGGAAGTTGCCGAGTGATATTCCGCTCGTCTCTTCTGGTACCACCCGACAGGGGCGGTGGGGGGCCAGCCAACCTTTCCATACCGGATCTCATTATGTGGCTGTCACTGATGACCTTCTCCAAGCTTCCTGAAATGCAAAGCAGCAGTGCGATTCCGACGTCTTTGCGCACACAAAATGGTGGCGAGGTTACCTATCGCCTCGGCGCAAACACACGTCGCCGCGGCGGGGCCACGCCGGCGCTAACGTTAGCCTCGAGCAAGGCTAGTCTGTCTGGCGGAAAGACGAAGGAGAAAAACGTGCTCGGTTTTGACAGCCGGGGGGGGGCGTGTTCATGAATTCGGAAATTGCTCGGGAGTAAGCCAACTTTTATGAGCCGACGCTTATCCTCTCACATCGAACAGCGAGAACAACAATGCTGTTGAAAGCCAAATTTTAAAGTATTCTACATTCCGCCTCTTTCTTCTTACTTTTTATTTCTTCTTGTTGGCTTGCCTTTTTTTTTCAAAATTGCAATAGTAAATTGAAATTTACTATTGCAAAGCCAAAGGGACGCTGGGATGATCCTGAATTTTAAACAAGACACGACTGCGCATGCCGCGTAATTGATTTCCGCACACGCGTGTGTGCCGCGCGCGTGTGAGCAGGGGAGCACTCGGCTCTGATCTTTAATGGCGCCGTTGTTAATATTTGATGCCGAGAGGCGTGTTGTCAGCAAAGAGCGGCATGATGACAAGGTGCCCGGGCAGGCGAGCTGGTCACACGCGGCGCATCCAAGCAACCTCGCACACGGGCGCCGCGCCGCCCCCCCCCCCCCCCCCCTTCTTGATCCGCCTCCACATTCGCGCGTCCGCGCTTTGGAAGCGTGCGCACCGCCTGCTGCGCTTTTATCATAGAGCGTCTCACGCACTCAGGAAGATTCCACATTCACTCAGACGTGCAGTCACACATTGTCAAGAGATCTACCCGGACAAGTTTAAACAAAAGACTCGACACGGGGAAGATTGTCTCCTAGAACAATCAACGGCAATCGCTCCGCAAATCGCACTTAAAGATCCTCGCGCTCCTCGTCGAACTTTTATTGATTACATATTGCAAATATGTACAATCCATCCACAATAATCTTAATTCTTCGCAATCAATTTCATGAATTATGTACAGTGAAAATCCTCTACAACGAAATCTACATGGGCGAAAATACCCCCTAGTGTGAAAAAAATCTTCATGCGTGAAAGCCATTCCCACTTTTCTGCTCCCCCTACAATGAAAAGTCCCCTGTTGCGTAATATGAAATATTTTTCTCTGCTCTTGCCTCGCAACGAGATTCACGACAACGAAAACAAGCCTTCCGCAAAAGTCTAATCCAACCTCAGCATGCCACAGCGACCTCTACTGCTTCGTTCGGAAACGGCAACAGCAACCACCACACTGGTTTACACATGCGCAGTCGTCCATGACGTATTTGTTATTGTTAGTTTCAGACGCAGCACGAACGTTACATTGCTAAAATGGCTACAAAACGGACCTTTGCATACCAAGGAGTTAAGAAAAGAAAAGCTTTAACGCTTGAAAACAGGATAAAGATAATAAAAATGAAAGATGGAGGAAGCAAAATAAAAGACATTATGAAATAAATTGATGTAAGTGAAAGTAAATGCTGGTCGTAAATTTCGCAATTTCTTTCCCTTTTTTTCTTTCTACACTTATGCACTATTGGAATAAAAATAAAAAGTACACCGAAACGTTTTTTGTGTGTGTTCGTGTTTATGTCTGAGATAAAATTTGCTAGAGTGAAAAGTCCCCTGTTGTGAAAAATGTCTTGCTGCAAACATGATTTCGTTGTAGAGGACTTTCACTGTAGTTATCTTTGTTCCCGCTTGTATTATGAGAGTGGTCACCAAGAGTGATTTATGTGTCGCATTTTATTTCATGGAACCGTGACTGTGGATGATATGATAAACAATGACATCTCGGCCATGTTTTTTTTTTTTCCCATCCTCTGGTATGAAAATCATGGTTTCGATTCACACTGACTGTACGAATCAAGCATTCTTTACTTACGACAGATTCTTTTCGAGTTTGGTTGTGGCCAGGGGCATGGCCAGAGACTGATGTAGCTCCGCCTTTACTGTCTTTGTGTGTATTTTGGCACCACTCCATGTTGTCAGGATCTTCAGTGATGTGGATTACGATGTGAAAAGACTGTTACAGGAAGCCACAAGCAAGGCGAATAATTATCCCCCCCCCCCCCCCCCCATAGCTTATTTTAGAGAGCCTTCCTCCCTTAAGTAGCTTATCCACGATACGTTCCCTTTTAAAACGTTTTTCTCTCTGTCTGTGCAGACGTACCGAACAGGAAGTTGGCGTCGGACGAGGAGGAAGCCAAGCGCATCGCCGAAATGGGCAAGCCAATTCTGGGCGAGCACGCCAAGTTGGAGGTCATCATCGAGGAATCCTACGAGTTCAAGGTGTGGGGGAGAGAAGGGAATGCATCAACGACTTTAAACAACATCCGGCCTCTGTCAGTTCATGTGCTTACCTTGCAGTGGAAGTCAAAAGTATCGTTTGTGTTGAGGGTTAAGTTTGAGAGAGATGTAGGTTTTGCTGCATCAAATCTTTTTTTAACACCAACTTTTTGGACCTCTCATTGCTTCCTCATTTTTTCCAAGCGATTCAAACCATTCGTCTTGAACATACAGGTGCTTTGAGTTTCCAATGTACCTTCGAAGTCACTGCGCTGTAGTCTGACGCAGCTTCGAAGCAGGATGTTCAAGGGGAGGCTGCCACCATGTGGTCACTATGGTGCGTCTGCTGTTGTTGTTGTTGTTGTGACAGAGCACCGTGGACAAGCTGATCAAAAAGACCAACCTGGCTATGGTGGTGGGCACCAATTCGTGGAGAGAGCAGTTCATGGAGGCCATCACCGTCAGCGCAGGTACTCCTTTTAACCTTATTTGTGGAGTTTTATCTTTTCAACATTGTAGTTTTGATATGAAGAGACCAGTCCGTTTATATGCTTGAAAGTCGTTTTTACTCCAGCAGCACCGAGAACGTGGTTACAGGCTTATTCGTGTAGCAATCAACAATAGAACTCTTACGACACCTTGTGGACGGGAGGTATGACAGCAGGTTACAATGGCTGTACAACAAAACAATAATAAACAGCTCTACAAACATGTTTTAAATCTCCTTTTCGCAAACAACCAAGCATTTGAAATATTTTAAAATGTAAGTTGATCACTACTTTGAATTTGTTTCTTTTTTTTGGGTATTTTATTTAGACAATAAAGTTGTATTCAATTCAATTCAATTCTATTCATCCAATCTGTTTTTAATGGGTCTTACATATTCCAATACATTTCACATCTTCGACTTCCTTTTTAAGTGTCATCTTTTTTTTTTTTTAAAACCTCTTGTATCTTGTGCGCGGTGTCGCATATATTTTCCTCGAATTGGGAAATGATACCTATTCTGATTCATCAAAACATCTCATCTCTGCTTGAAATGCATGCATGAGAAGTTGAGTGAAGAGAATCTACATTTGTTGCGCCCGCTCTCGGACAGCAGAGCGCTCGCAGGGGTGGGGGCGCGGGGGGAGCGAAAATTCATTCATCTGATGATGCATAGCGGCGGCGGCGGCGGCAACAGCATCGGATCGTCTCTCTCGCCATGAAATATTCAAGCCAGCGGCGCTCTGCGCGAATTTTTTTTACAGGCTGGAAAATGCACGCTGCTCTTCCTTGGCCTGACACTTTGAATAAGCGCTCAGCTTGCTTGCTCGGGCTTCTTGCACCTAACGACGAAAGTCTTTGGACAATTCTAACCTTGATGTTTTCGTGAGCTGTAGCATCGATGCACTTTGAGTGGCCTTTTTTATTCATTCCAAAAGTATTAGTTTCATTTTGGGTGCGGGGAAGAGTGTATTCAAGTGTCTGAAATGAGGCTTCCAAATCATGAAAAACCTCTCAACTGTCCATCAAGCACCAGGACTCCAACCTGGAAAATGTAAGCTACTTTTTTTTTTTTTAGCATCTTCCTTACGCCAACACATCCGTACATGTTTGATCTCTAAAAATACTTTTATATCCACTTGGATCCTCTGGCGGCTGGAATCGGCGAGGGACTTTCCACGTCGCGATAGAAGACGCTAGCCACTAGCTAGCACACGAGCTAACCGCTTTTGGCTAATAATAATAGCCATGTAACTCACAATGGCACTGGTCCGCCACCACTAAAATATCATATAAACCAACCCTTATATATATATATAATTTTGTTTTCCTAATGATGGTGGCTCCATCGTCAAATTGGATACTAAGTCCATTTTTTTTCTCCTTACCCTTGTCCTTCTCTCCTCCCCGTTGTCCTTTCTATTCCCACCCTTTTCTCATCGCACATTTCCAGACGAGGACGAGGATGACGCGGGCGAGGAGCGTCTGCCGTCGTGCTTCGACTACGTCATGCACTTCCTGACCGTGTTCTGGAAGGTTCTGTTCGCCTGCGTGCCACCCACCGACTACCTGAACGGCTGGGCGTGCTTCGTGGTGTCCATCGTCATCATCGGCCTGCTCACCGCCATCATCGCCGACCTAGCGTCGCACTTCGGCTGCACCATCGGCCTCAAGGACTCGGTCACCGCCGTCGTCTTTGTGGCGCTTGGGACCTCCGTGCCAGGTCAGGATATGTGCACAACATGGACATATTATCCGACCCTTATCTGTCTCTTCGCAGTTGGGTCAAAAAATAACCAAATATGGGTGAAAAAGGGACCAACCCAACTTTTGGCGTTATTGATTTAACCCCAAAAGATGGGTTGAAATGAATAAACATGTCAAAACAAAAGTGGGTTGTTTTCTGAGTAATTCAAATTTTGGGGGTTGATTGAATGACGCCAAAAATGCATAATCCTTTTTGACACAATTTATTTTATTGTATTTTATTTTATTTATTTTTGTACTGATTTTAGAGTCTAGCTATCTTTGTACACTCTAAAAACAGGTGAGTCAAAAATTACTTAAAATTAACTCTATATAGGTTTAAAAAAAAAAAAGGAACAACTTTTGGATTTAGTCATTAAACCCCAAAGGTTCTGTCAAAATGAATAAATCCATGAAACAATCCTGTCGAGCTAGCTAGCTAGCTAACTAGCTATCGCGCTAGCTAGCTATCGAGCTAGATATTGTTGATATAGAAGCTAGCTATCGCTAGATATTGTTGATATAGAAGCTAGCTATCGAGCTAGATAGCTAGCTAGCTTCTATATCAACAATATCTAGTCTAATTCGACATCGCAGTGTCGTAGAATGTAATTTTCAAATCATGGTGCATTTGTCTTTTTTTTAGTGTACACCAACCCAAAGACCCCCCCAAAAAATGATATAATAAATTTGATATGTGATTACTTGTTTGTTCAAAAATACATGGAAAGAGGACCTTGAAAAAAAATCGCATAATAAAATTCCATTGCAATAATGAGGAAAACAAGTCGCCATTACTATATTTTTCCAAAATTGTCCTTCTCGGTCCACAGACACGTTCGCCAGCAAGGTGGCGGCGGTGCAGGACACGTACGCCGACGCCTCGCCTCGGCAACGTGACAGGCAGCAACGCCGTCAACGTGTTCCTCGGCATCGGCCTGGCGTGGTCGGTGGCCGCCATCTACTGGCACAACAAGGGAAAGCCCTTCGTGGTGGAGGCCGGCTCGCTGGCTTTCTCCGTCACGCTCTTCACCATCTTCGCCTTCCTGGCCGTCACGGCGCTGCTGTACCGGCGGCGGGCGCATATCGGGGGCGAGCTGGGCGGGCCCCGCGGGCACAGACTGGCCACGTCGGGCTTCTTCTTCAGCCTGTGGTTCCTCTACATTCTCTTCTCCAGCCTGGAGGCCTATTGTCATATAGAAGGCTTTTAGATGGACAGGAATTCATCCGAGAAGGACCACGAGAGGCACGGGATGACTTCCAACCACGCCCTTGTCTCTCACGCCAGCCCCCCGCGCACACACACACACTTCAAGCCCTTCCGCTGGGTTTACACGGAAGGCGGTGCTGCCCAGAAGATGCCAAGGAACGGGGTCCAGCATTCCACCAGAAGGAGATAACTGCAGTCTTACACCTCTGGAGAGAATCTATTTTTCTCAACACCATGACCTGGAGCGACACTTTTTTTTTTTAAAGAAAAGTATTTTGGCGATAAAACTGAAAAAAAAAATGGAAAAAAAAGAACAAAATAATAGCAAAACCAGATGCGGGAGGGAGTCGGAGTTTATTTTTATTTATCGTCTTTGTGCTGCAGAAGTCACAACCACAGACAGTTATGGAACATGAATTCCATATTATCTATATCAGTATAAAAATATGATAGATTTAATGATTTTCTGTATATTTTCACCATTCAAGTGCGCTCATGCAAGGAACGAGGGATGCGATTCCATACCGGAACGATGTCTTGACCTTTTCAAGAATCACACCTATTTTAGTCACGAATGGACCCATCTCCGTCTCACGCCAACTTTCACACTTTTTTCAATCAAAAAGAAGAAGTGTTGCCGCAGAGATACAGAGGATACATTCAGAGAGGTATTTTTCTAATGTTTCCTTCCAATGCACTTTGCTGTAGACTTCGATGTATGGAGCACTTTGCAAGCAAGAACAATTGATGTGAAAATGGCCCCCTTTTAAGAAAAAAAAAAAAAAAGTATTTTTAAAAAGCTGCATTCTTTTTTCTGCCACTTGGGGTCAGCAAACGACCTGGGGAAAAAACAAGATGGTGGTGAGTGACTCCCCCTCGTCATTTCATGCGAAGTAACGAAAGAACTATTTCAACAAATAATTATTTAATCAACATTTTGTGAATACTATTTTATTTAGTTATAGAAAGAGAACACACCTAAATATCTTAAATTTGTTAGTTAAAATTATTCTTTTAAAATTATTTTTCATTGTATTTTTTGATTACAGAAAGTAGAATCACTTTCGTAATAAAACCACCACTACTTAGCCAGTACCTTGCCATTTATTTTATTATAAAGTTAGCAGTAAGTTACCATTCATTAAAAAAAAAAGTTACTTATATATATATTTTTTTTTTAAGTCTGTAAGGTAACAGCACTGAACATCACAATATAACCAAAAACTTACCAATTATTTTATCTTATTATAAAAAGTGTGGACGGTAAAGTCACCACTGTAATCACACCACTACTTAATCAGTACCTTAATATTTCATACTTTTAATAGGAATATTATTTAATGGTATCACTTTTTTTTTTCTATTATGAAAAATGTAAAAAGTAACATCACTGCTGCTCTACGACTTATCCACTACCTTCCCATTTTGATTCCCTGCTTCTACGGAGAGCTCAAATGCTGAATACTGATTGACGCCAATTTAAACGCACTCACCAAGACAGAATTATTTGAATATGCAGTGGAACCTCCAAAGTGGAACATGTCAAAATCATTTATAAATTCAAGGAAGGCAAAAAAAAAAAACTCGTGCTGTCCACAAATAATTTCTTTATTATACAGAAGATGTTATGAGTGACATTTTGGGTGCAGAGGTACCGGGTTCGATAGCTCCGGCCTCCCTGTGTAATGTTCTCCGGGTGCTCCGGTTTCCTCCCAATTCCAAAACATGGGCAGGCTGATATGTCCCTAGGTATGAGTGTGAGCGTGGATGGTTGTTCGTCTCTGAAAATCTGTTTGCCCGAAGACTGCTAGGCTCAGCACCCCCCGCGACCCTCGGTTCGGAAAATGGATGGATGGATGATGAGTGACGGTGTCATACTCTGCCTGAAAATCTGTTTCTTCTCATCAATCGGATTGCCGATTCAAATTGATTTCTTCTCTTTTTTTTTGTACTCAATGATACCCTCATGCGTTTGGGCACTCCCCATCACCAAGGGAACCCCCCCCCCCCCCCCCCCAAAAAAAAGCCAAAGAAAAAGCAAAACCAGAGAAGTCCAGACTTTGAAGATTCCACTGTAAACACGAGATAGAATACAAGTGCAGGGACACTATTTAGCCCCTGAGGATGTTTTGTGTGTGTCTTTTCTTCCTCTTCAATCGGAAATGCTACTGTACATACATGAAACAAAATTCACGCACTTCTTGAAGCCACATTTGATCTTTATTTTGTTCATTGTTTCTCTTTCTATGTCACTGGAACCGACAACATTGAGGGTTTTTTTCTCTCTGCCTTGACTTACTTATTTGTGTTTTTTTTTTTTTTTAAATCTGTGCCAGGATATGTCGTAGATTTTTTTCCAAGGTAAAAAAAAATCAGTCACGTGACTTTCTAGGGGCCTCACTGGACTTTGTGAGTGTTTCACTTTTATGGTCTTTTGTAAAAAGGGACAATGTTTGGTTGGATACGTTTTAATAGTTTTCCCAGGCCTGCCATGAGATGTCAAATTTCACAAGAAAAAAAAACGGGGTTAAAAAAAATATAAATTTTCCAAAGTGTTTTTGAGATTCTGTGTTTTCTTTTGAGCTCTACTGTGGAATAAAATCAGCTTTCTGGTTCACAAGAAACAAGCAAATGATCTTCTTTTTCTTCATTATTTTATCACCGGTCATATTTTTGTCAAAGTGACATTTCCATGCTTTTATACAAATCGTCAAGTGTGAAATTAAACAACCAATTAAAACTTGCGCTATTTGCCTGTTTCACAAAATATTAATTCAGCTAATTTGCATTATGCCACTAATGGTAAAATCCAATTTGCGCAGGCTTTTATACGTCAAATTTAAATAAAAATCTACTTCAATTAAAATAAATGTTCATAGTGATGTAAACTTACGTCTGTGAAATGTTTTTTGTTGGGACAGTCTTGGATCCGATGTGACGTCATGTCATAGGGCGGGCGCTGACCGGCTTCCTGACGCGCACCAATAGGAGGCCAGGATAGATTCGCGTGTTGACGCAGTGGACGGCGGCTCGCCGCGAGTGACGATTGTGACTTTTTGTGTTTTTTGATGCTTAGTTGGAGACACAATAATAATGACGCGTTTTACCCACAATGCATCTCAGACGCGCGATCTGAAGCGCGCGCGCGGGATTAACCGCGATTTAAGTTAGCTAGCTAGCTGCCAGGTGAATGCGCCTGCCCCTGCCGCTGGGCTCCGGGCCGCCCCATGGACCACCTCCATGGATGTCTCCCCCAAAGCGGCTTCGGCGGAGCACAGGTCGAGCCCCGGGCCGGGTGTCCCGTCCTCGGATGAACCAGATATTTTCCGCTGGCCCACGCCGGAAGAGGAGGATGAGGAAAAGGGCGTCGAGCCGGAGACTGCACCTGCCGGCCGCTGGACGGCCGTGTTCGACTACGAGGCGACGGCGGATGACGAGCTGAATCTCCGCCGTGGGGACCTCGTGGAGGTGCTGTCCAAGGATTCGCTGGTGTCCGGGGATGAGGGCTGGTGGACCGGCGTGGTGGCCGACCGGGTGGGCATTTTCCCCTGCAACTATGTCAGCAGGGGCGTGCCGGAGAAGAGGCGGGCCGCCTCGTCGCAGGAAGTGACACCTTTGCACCGTGAGTACTCCTTTGTTGTGCTTTGCCATCGATTAAAATGTTGATAACAACGACAAATGTTCCAAATAATGATATTTAGAGCATATCAACATTAATGGTCGATACGAGTGTAACGAAATAGATACATTTACTCTCCTTCCTTGATGCGCTGCTGTGGTTATCTGTGTGCAATGGTGCCTTGAGACTTTGATTCAAAAACTGTACGAGTATCTCAGGTCGTCTTTCCCCACTGAAATGAATAGAAATCCCAATAATCCATGACAGTTTTTAAAAAGGAGAAAATCGTGTCCAATGACATTGCACTTAGTACCAACAAACAGTAATGACATGATTAAATAGAATGAAGAAAACATTAATTATGTTGCTGCCCACTTTGGCCACCTAGGGGCGGTATAAGACAAATAGATCTACTGTACATAGACGTCAGTACTATTTTGATACATCGGGTCCTTGCAGAGGATAAAGAATACTGTGAGTGCTGTTTATGTGAGTTAGGGACCTGGACCTGCCTCGAATCACACAAATTTGGAAATAGTAGACACTCCCCACCCCAAAAATGTGTATAATTGTATGTATATTTAAATCCAAAATATAGCCTAAAGTACCCCATTACTTGATTAGCATTTGAAACATGATCTAAACTTATGATATACAGATGATTTGATTTAATATAAATGCTCCAGAAATGCCAAGACAATAACAAGGCCTCGATGTGGGCATGGCTTGTTTGGGGCTGATGTTGTTCCTCCTCTGCCGGCCTACTTTCGCATACCACCTGAAATATTCATGAGCGTCTGCTCGAGGAGGAGGGCGTCCCCCCTGGGAGCGTAACCAAGGTTGGAAACTTTCCATGGGCATTTCGGGGCGATTTATTGGAATTTATCTGAGTAAAATAAACAAATAATTACATTTATATATTTTGTTGCGTTTGTGTTGCAAGTGCCCCCAAAATTGTGCTGTTAAGATAACGTAAGGCCCTTGCAAGGGGGGCTGGAGCTCTTTTGAATTGATCTTGAAAATTTTCATTTTAATTTCCCTTAATTTTAATCCCCAACCAATTTCAACAATTCCCATGGAAATTTTAAAATTTGAAACACAGTTTTTCCAAAAATCCACAGCTGGACTTCCCACGGCAATTCACTGGGAACTGAACAGAAATTTACTGCAAATTTTCCAGCCCTTTCAACCCTAAACGTGACTATATTTGTAATTCGCGTTTTTGTAACAGTTGTTGATTTCCTCCATCCCCAGTCCTGGAGATCGACTTCTCTGAGCTCACCCTGGAGGAGATAATTGGCGTGGGTGGCTTCGGAAAGGTGTACCGGGCGGTGTGGCGCGGCGCCGAGGTAGCGGTGAAGGCGGCGCGGCAGGACCTGGACGAGGACGAGGAGCAGACGCTGGCCAGCGTGCGGCAGGAGGCCAAGCTCTTCGCCATGCTGGAGCACGCCAACGTGATGGCACTGCTGGGCGTTTGCCTAAGCCTGCCCAACCTGTGCCTGGTGATGGAGTACGCCCGTGGCGGCGCCCTCAACCGGGTGCTGGCGGGCAAACGTGTGCCGCCCTGTGCCCTGGTGGACTGGGCGGTGCAGGTCGCCCGAGGAATGCGCTACCTGCATGACCAGGCCATCGTCACAATCATTCACAGAGACCTCAAGTCCAGCAACGGTAGGAAATTACAACCCCCCCCCCCCCCCCTAACTTAATTACATGTGCTGTTTTTCCCAACATTTATTGAGTCGAGGCAGATATTTAGAAAAATCCCAGGGCACACCAACAAAAGAGAGGCATAGCACTTACATAAACAGGGATGCTCATTAACCACCCCGGGCATCTCGCACAGGGGCCACCAACCTTTTTTTGAGAGTGAGAGCAGAAACTTCATGTGTCCTGCCATGTGTGAAGGGCTACCAAATTGCTACACGTGTGAAATAACATTTGTAAAAATTACATGTAATAATATTAAGAGTATTAGCTAGCTAGCTAGATACTGTAGTTAGCTAGCTAGATACTGTAGTTAGCTAGCTAGATAGCCAAATAGGTAGCCATAGAATGTATAATACTGCCCGTGTTTGCATTTTTAAATCATAATTTCTACTAGCAAATCACAATCCTAGCACTGGCGGGCGACTAGTGTGGTCCTGACGGGCTACTTGGTGCCCGCGGGACCCCTGATTTAGCATGTATGCAATTATGAACGCATGTTACCATCTTGCCCCAAGTGGAGGAGTTTAACTCATTCAGTACCAGCCAATTCTAGACCAAGTCTGAAAAGACGTTTAAAAACGTCTTTGGGAGTGAAGCTCTCAATTTACCGGTGGATTCCGAACGCAGCTTGTATCTCACAACTTCTTGTTTGTTTGTTTGTTCTCTGCTCTTCTACTCCGAACCTCGTTCTCCCACCAAATCTCCTTCTATCTGTTTTTTCACCCTCCATATTTGTGTTTCCGCTTCATTTTACAATTGATTTTATTTTTATTTTTTTGTTTATGATTATTTTAAAATCGGAATCCCACCTTGCTTTCGCCGACATGCGCAAACCCACCCAATACCCAAATCACCCCCTGCCCCCGCCCGCACCTCGTCATACCCCCCCCCCCCAGTCCTCATCCTGGAGAGGCTCGAGAAGGATGACCTGAGCAACAAGACATTGAAGATCACAGACTTTGGGCTGGCGCGCGAGTGGCAGCGCACCACCAAGATGAGCGCGGCGGGCACCTACGCGTGGATGGCGCCCGAAGTCATCCGCTCTTCCACTTTCTCCAAGGGTAGCGACGTGTGGAGGTGGGCAAAAGAGCCAAGGGGGCGGGGGCTTTCAAAAGCGCATGAGAAAAACGTCTACAAAACGTCCCCGAGAAATAGTTTGGCAGGGGGGATGCGAGTTGCCATCTAGCGACAGGGATTTTTATTGATTTTTTTTGGGGATGAATGCGTGGTTAATGGAGAAGGTTCACACTCAAAGATTCATCATTGATGTGTTCAGATTATGTACAGTAATCCCTCGTTTATCGCGGTTAATGGGGACCAAAACCACCCGCGATAAACGAAAATCCGCAAAGTAGCGACCAATTAACATATACAGTTTTTTTTTTAAAGTCCGCAAAATGTCCGCAAACGGTCCGCGAGAAGCTGCAAAACAACTGCGAGCTTCTCGCGGACCGTTTGCGGACTTTTTGCGGACTTAAAAAAAAAAATAATAATAATAATTTTTTTTAAAAATATGTTTGAAAAAATCCGCGATGCACCGAAGCCGCGATAAACGAACCACGAAATAGCGAGGGATCACTGTACTATTATTATTATTATTATTATTATTGTCTTATTATTTATTTTATTTTTTTTTATTATTAGTGCAGTGAGTGCAATACCATTTTCCAAAATGGAATGTGTTTTTGTCCAACTTGCCAAACATCTTTCAGTCATTTATTCCCCCCACCCCCACCCCACCCACTACCACCACCAATATAAAAAGAAAAATCGAAATGTCAATAGTAAAATTTTCAGACTTCGTTCAGTCATTTTCAATCATCATTAGTTTTTTAAAAAAATTTTAATATACCGTAATATATAATGTGTTATTTCGGCCTGGTGGTCGAGTGGTTAGCGCGTCGACCTCACAGTGCAGAGGTCGTGGGTTCGATTCCAGCTCCGGCCTTCCTGTGTGGAGTTTGCATGTTCTCCCCTTGCTTGCGTGGGTTTTCCCCGGGTACTCCAGTTTTTCCATTCATTCCAAGAAGCAATTAATGTATTTTTCTCAGCAGGCTCATGAAAAATAGAAAATGTTCTGATTGTGTGGGCGTCTTGTGGCCGCCGTGTCTCTTCCTTGTGTCGGCTCCGTTAAAATTCAGTGATTCGTTGGCGGAATTGTGCACGGAAAAATTGTGTTCACCTCCCTAGTGACGCCGAGCAACTTCATGGCTGGATAGCCAACACTCTGAGGGGGACCGAACAGCGCACATAAAGCCGGCTAGTTCTCAATGTATATTTTACAAACAGTACCTAGTTATATATTCTGTTTTGTTTTGTTTTTGTTCAATCAACGTCCATGGATCTGTGTGTGTGAATGTGTCGCTATGTCTCCACAAATCCACAAATGTATTTGTAGCATGTGTGAAAGTTAACATTGACATCGTCATCCTCCATGAAATACGAACAAAGCACAATTCTGATTCCGCAATGGGGAGGAGCTTCTCCCAAAATAAATTAAAGCAGTTTATTCCTCGAGTCCTCTGAGATTGGCAGGTGGTCCAAAGTTTGAGTCGTTGACAGCATCAGTCATTTTTCCTGAGTTGAGTGGGCGTGTCGAATTTTCAGAACTCCGTGTCATGAAATTTGTGGATTTTGCTCTTCCAGTTATGGCGTGCTGCTGTGGGAGTTGCTGACGGGAGAAGTGCCGTTCCGGGGCATCGACGGACTAGCGGTGGCGTACGGAGTGGCCATGAACAAGCTGGCCTTGCCCATCCCCTCCACGTGTCCTGAACCCTTTGCGCGCCTGATGGAAGGTGAGACGCGGTCACGCGCGGCCAGTTTGACTTCGGAAAATTGAGTAGGTGTGTCTGTCATGAGAAGACCCACAAAAAAAAAAATCTCAAGACAAATGTTTTGAAGCAGACATTTTGGCTCAGGGTGGCCTTTAGAATTGAAAAAGAAAATTCAGCCCCCTAAAGTCTGTTTAACTTAGCGCTGTGAAATTAGGAGTAGTAGACCCACAAAATTGTCTCAAGAAGCCTAAGGCAGTCTTTCCGTTTGTTTTGAAATGGCCTTTGGGGATCTGTAGGACCCTCTTGAATGAAAACTGAAAATTCAAACCCCAGTGCCAGTTTCATTTACCGTCGCACCGAGAAATTTGTTTGCCATGTGTGTCACACGTAGACCCACAAAAAAAGAAGCCATGTCCGAAAATGACACGGGAACTTTGCTATTTTAGTTTGAAGTGGTCATTGTGGATCTGTAGCATCCTCCACAATTGCCCTCCAAGCCAATTTCACTTCATAATGTGAAATATTTGGAGGCGTGTTTATCATGAGTAGATCCACAAAAAAAGCCTGCCTGTAAATACACAGGGAGTCTGCCATTTTGGTGTATCGTAACTTTTTTGGCCCAGTAGCGTCCTCTTGAATTCAAAATCAAATTCAACCCCAAAATCCGGTTTCACTTAGCATCATGCCATACCAATGGACGCATGGGGTAGTCAGCCATTTTACTTTGAAGAGGCCATTTTGTTTTTGCCGCTTAGGGTAAGACACGACCACACGGTTGTGTTGGTTATCTCAAGCTGTGATGTAATCGTCACGATCGCAGGGTGCTGGAGCTCGGACCCTCACTCCCGGCCGCCCTTTGCCAACATTCTGGACCGGCTGACCACCATTGAAGAGTCGGGATTCTTTGAGATGCCGGCCGAGTCCTTTTGCTCCCTGCAGGACGACTGGAAGCTGGAGATACAAGAGATGTTTGACCAGTTGCGGACCAAGGAGAAGGTAGGAAGTGGTTGGGGTACCTAATGACATGTCCCCGGTGATTCACAGGCATCGTTTTTTTGGCATTAGGAGCTACGTTCGTGGGAGGAGGAGCTGACGCGGGCGGCGCTGCAGCAAAAGTGCCAGGAGGAGGCGCTGCGGCGGCGCGAGCAGGAGCTGGCTGAGCGGGAGATCCACATTCTGGAGCGCGAGCTCAACATTATCATCCATCAGCTGTACCGCGACAAGCCGCACGTAGAGCGTCGCCAGGGCAAGTTCCGGCGCCACCGCCTGAAAATCAAGGATGGCAACAGGATAAGCCTACCGCAAGGTATAGTTTGGTTGGCTTGTCCATCATTAGTAGGCCTACAAAAAAAAAAACACACACAGGCAGCCATTTTGATATGAAGTGGTTTGAGGTTTAAAAAATAAAAAATCAGCTCCCATAGCCAATTTCACTTTGGAACCTTAAATTTGGTAGATATGTTTGCCATGAGTAGACCCACAAAAAAAAAGTCTCAAGCAGCCATGCCCAAGGCGGAAGTCTACCATTTTGGTTACAAATGGTCATTTTTTGTTTGTGAGCACCCTGTATAATGTTACAAATTCAGGACCGAAAGCCAGTTTTGCTTAGAATCATGACATTTTGTAGACATGACTGTCATGAATAGACCCTCAAAAAAGTCTCAAGCAGGCAAGCCAAATTACAGCCAGATATCTTTCAAAGATGAACTGCTGAGGAGATTTTGTCCCATTGCTACCAAATTTGAACCACACACACTGGGCAGACGCGGAATGCTGAATTGTAGAAATAAAACCACTTCCTGTTTTTTTGTTGTTGTTTTTTTTTAAAGATTTCCAGCACAAGATCACTGTGCAGGCATCACCGTCACATGACCGCCGTAGGAGTTTGCTCAGCAGTGGCTCCAGCCCTCCCACCAGCCCGCCGCTGCTCCCTCGCCTCCGAGCCATCCAACGTATGATCTTAATACACACAAATCATCCTTTTAAAAAAAAAAACTTTGATTCAAAATGCTCAACGGCAACTTTCATCTTCTCCTCAGTCACCTGCGGCGGCGGCTGGGCTCGCAGCGCGGGCGAAGACGAGGTCGAAAGGAGGGGCTCCAGGAAGAAAGGCAGGACGCGAGTGTGCGGACCGCACCGGGAGCACAGCGCCGACGCCAGGTGACCACACACCAGCCGGTCCTCATTAATTAAACACATAAAAATATCCCGCACTATGCTAATGCTAACGTGACTGCCGACAGCGTGAGGCCCGCCGCCGAGGGCAGCCGCCAGCGCTCCTGCAGCGCCCCCAACTTGCGGCGCTCCCCCAGACACAGTCCCGCTGTGCCGGGAGTGCCCAGCCTCCTGGAGCTTGGTAAGTGCCGCTCAGTCACATTTTAGCATTCACGACCGTCATGCAAGTGTAAAAATATGTTAGCCGCTGGCCCCATACCGGTATTTAAAAATAAATTATTATTATTATTTTTTTTTGTCTACTTTTAAAATATAGATATATTTTTACATGGGTATCAAGTTTAGTATTTTTAAAATATTTTAACAGCCTTAAAATGAATGCAATTCTTAATTTTTAATGAACACAAGAAAAATAATAATTTCATTTTTTTTGTCATTAAAATTTTTTTTTTTTTGATTTTTTTAAATTAAGATTTAAAAAAAAATATATATCTTAATACGTATTCGTCAAGTAATGTCTATTTTTTATAAAATGAAATATAATCTGATTCATTTATTTTTTGTGTAATTATTGCTTTCCTTAAATGTATTTAAAATACTTTTTAAATGTTTTTTCTTCATTTTCTCTTATAGTATTTATTATTTTTAATATAAAAAAAAATGTATATTTTTTTTGATGTTGTTAAGAATATTTTCAAATGAATGCAATCATTGATTTCAACCTTCTAGAAAATGAAGACTGCTGCTTCGTGAGCGGCTCAGAAGCAGGCCCAGCTCAGACGTACCTGTGCCCGCCCGACCAAGAAGAGGACCAATCGGCAGCCGGCGGGGATCCCTTTGCGGACATCCACGTTCCGGGAGCGACGCCGAGCCGTAAGAGCCCCGGCGGAGGTCGGCGCACGGACTTGGTACTCCTGGGCTGCGGCGCTCTGCTGGCGGCGGCCGGGCTTGGTTCCAACTTGCTGACGCTGGCTCGGCCGGAGGAGGGCGTCAAATCGCGCTGGGACGCTTTCTTCCACGCGCACAGACTCTTCCGCCGCGACAGTCCACTTCGAATCCCGCCATCCTTCCCATCTTCGGACCGCGACTCTTCCACGCGCTCGCTGCTCCGCTCCGATAGCGACGAGCTGCCGGCGGCGGCGCCGCCCGCGCGTCGCCACTGCAACGCTCTGGTCAACACCCGCCTAGAGAGCTTCAAGCGCAACCCACGCCAGTCGCTCACGCCCACGCACGTACCCTGCGCATCGAGTGCCGCCGGCCCACGCGTCGTCAGCCTGCGACGCACGCCGTCCGACGGCGCCATCAGGAAGAGCTGCCCGCAGAACAACCTGGAACCTTTGCCGGAGCAAACCATCTTGGAGAACATCGGTAAGAGCAACATTTTGAATTGAATTGAATTGAATTGAATAGCTCAATCTAATCACATTTATTTACCCATTACCATTTGGGTTAATTAATTGATTAATTGAGACCTTGTTTTACATTCAAAATATTCCGAATTCCAAAAATTTTGGTACAGTGAAACTCCTCTACAATGAAATCTACATGGGTGAAAATACCCCCTAGTGTGAAAAAATCTTCATGCATTAACACCATGCCCACTTTCCTGTTTCAAATTTGCTACAGTGAAAACCCCCTGTTGTGAAAAAATGTCTTGCTGCAAACATGATTTCGTTGTAGAGGAGTTTCACTGTAGTCCTCACACTTGTATAACAAATTAACAAAATAAAACCTTTTCTTTTACTTTGGAAAACAATGGTCAACATTTTCTTTTTTTTTTTTCTTCACTGACCAAACTAGTCATTGAATCATTTTCATTTTATGTTTGTACATTTTGTAGACTGTCAATTTGAATAATGTCTTGAAAAAATAATGTCCTGTTTTTGAATCATGGAATGGAAATGGAATCATTAAAAGAATGAATTGCTGCCTTAATCCACATAAATCCCCGCTCATTAAAACCAGACTGTTAGCTTCATCAGTCTTTTCATCCCACTCCCCCAGGGGGCACCTTTCGAGCTTTCCCAGACAACCCCTCGGCCGTCCCCCGCCTTCCGGACCCCAATGTGGTGTTTCCCCCCACCCCTCGCCGCCGCTGCGCCCCCGAGCGGCCCAAAACTTTGGACATCCTGGCTCGGCCTCGGCCCTCGGCGCGGCCCCGTTGCGACGCCTTTCGCCCGGAGGCGCACACCTCCAGCACGGAGACTCCGCCTACCGCGGAGGAGGCACCCACGCCTTACTCCACCTACAGGGGGCGCAACCTGCTGGACACGCAGGACAAGGGACAGTGCCACGATGGCACCGTGCCGCTGCGCAGCAAAGACTCGGTGGGATGCTTTCACTGACTCCCCCCCCAATCATTCACTCATGCCCTACTCCCAAATCACAATAAGCACTACCATCACCCCCCCCAAAAAAGAAAAAAAAAGCACCATGAATGTACACACATTGGATTGACTCGTTGCTTGTTGGCTTTCATGTTTTAGTCGATGGACAATTGACGAATGCACCATTTACACTAAAGCAGCAGCTTGTTTCCAATCCAAAATTAAAGGGAACGTCCGACACGTAGCGGTACTGTATATCAAAATGTATTCTGCGTCGTGTATCATCCACGGAGGTCATATGAGGAGCGTTGAAATGCATGTTGGTTCATCATTGATCGCATTTGCCTTCATTTGTGACCCGATTCACTGCAGCCTAAGCAGTACGAATGCATTCATGGTTTTAATCTATTCATTATTTTGCTCTCAGGTATTTATTTTGTGTTATTTGTTTGTTTATTTATTCATGCACTCATTAATTATATACTCATTGCAATACCTCAAAGGGAAAATGACTGTGTTCTTTACCAAAAGATTTATTTATTTAAAAAAAAAAAAAAAAAACGCAGTCGACCACTGTGCCGCCCTTTAAAACAATCAAAGAAACTCCCATTAAAAATATTTTTTTAATGGAAGCTCCCCCCCAAGAATCCAGTGTTTTAAATTTAATAATAATATCGTTAATCCAATCATAATTGAAAAAATATGGAATATTAAAAATCAGGACTTTACAATTATAATTAAAATATATTTGTTTTACAATACATGCACTTTAAAATCAACTTTTTTTTTTTTTGCAAGGAAAAAACTGTTAGTGTCTCATGCTCCATTTTTGCTGTTGTCTTCATTTCACCCAGTTCGGCGATTACTATTCATTACTTTTTTTTTTTTTACTTTAATCCCTCCTACAAAGTCGCACGTAACGCAAAGTCAACATGAGATACCCCTTGCTGCTATGTGACTCACTACGTCCGTGTATGTATGTGTGTGCGCGCGACGTGTCTGTCCAAGTGAGCTGATGTACGCTCGGTTCCGTCTGAATGCTGGATGTCAAAAGAAGCGAAACAAAGGTGCCAAGAGAAAGTGGAATGTGACACCATTAAAACAGAGTTCAACTCATTTCACTATTGTCTCCTTTCTCTTATTTTTCACTCAGGGAAAAAAAAAAAACGTAATTTTTGAGATACCAACTTGCATACGAAAAAATTGCTGGGTCAAAAATTGGACAGACCTGCTACTTGGGTCCATTTGACCCAATTTTCTGAGTTTTGTATGAAACAACCCAATTTTTGAGACAAAACAACCAAACTGACCCATGTTGTGGGTCTGTCCTATTTTTGACCCAAATTGGGTTATTTTTTTACACTAGTTTTTAGGGGTTAACACCCCAAAAAAAAAAAAAAACAGTTGGGTCAAAAATAACCCAACTTGGGTTAAAAAGGACTGACGCTATTTTGGGTTATTCATTGAACGCAAAAACTTGCGTCCAATGAATAACCCACAAAAAAACAACTCAACTGTGATTACCTCTACTACAGTGAAACTCTTCTACAACGAGCAAGAAATTTTTCACAACAGGGGGTTTTTCACTGTAGCAAATTTGAAACAGGAAAATGGGCATGGTGTTAATGCATGAAGATTTTTTTCACACTAGGGGGTATTTTCACCCATGTAGATTTCATTGTAGAGGAGTTTCACTACAACGAAATCATGTTTGCAGCAAGAAATTTTTCACAACAGAGGGTTTTTCACTGTAGCAAATTTGAAACAGGAAAGTGGGCATGGTGTTAATGCATGAAGATTTTTTTCACACTAATAATAATAATAATAATAATACATTTTATTTGAAAGCGCTTTTCATCATACTCAAAGACGCTTTACATGAGCTTAAAACAGGATAAAAATGTGCATTTAAAAACAAGCATACATAATTTACAAAAACACATTTAGATGAACAAATGGCAAAAAATGGGTAAAAGAGATTAAGAGGTGTTAAAAGCATTGCGGAACAGGTGAGTTTTAAGAGATGATTTGAAGGATTGTAGGTCAGTACAGTTGCGGAGGTGTTGTGGTAGAGCGTTCCAGAGGGTGGGGGCGGCAACAGAGAAGGCTCGGTCCCCCCAGGTAGCTTGGTCACGGGGATGGCGAGGAGGTTTGTGTTTGAGGAGCGGAGGTTGCGGGAAGGAGTGTATTGGTAAAGAAGATCGGAAAGGTAGGCCTGCTTGTGAAGGGCTTTATAGGTGAGTAGGAGGAGTTTATATTGAATACGCTGGGGAACGGGGAGCCAGTGGAGGTTTTTAAGGACGGGGGTGATGTGATCACGAGTGCGGGTGTGGGTGAGTAGGCGGGCGGCAGCATTCTGGATGTACTGTAGTTTATTGAGGAGTTTGGAGGTTGTACCGTAGAGGATGCTATTGCAGTAGTCAAGGCGGGAGGTGATGAAGGCGTGGATGAGGGTTTGAGCAGCGTTGAAAGAAAGAGAGCGGCGGAGACGAGAAATGTTTTTGAGGTGGAAGAAAGCAGTTTTGATGATTTGGGTGATGTGTTGGTCGAAAGAGAGGTTATTATCAAAAAGGACACCAAGGTTGCGACAGTGAGAGGAGGGGAACAGGGTGCAGTTGTCAATAGTGAGGTTAAAGTTGGAGGCTGTTTGGGTGAGGGACCGAGGACCGATTATTAGCAGTTGAGATTTAGTGCAGTTAAGAGTGAGAAAGTTTGTTTGCATCCAGGATTTGATGTCTGAAAGACAGTTAGTGGAGTGGGTTGTAGGGGTAAATGATTTGGTGGATATGTACAATTGGATGTCATCAGCGTAGCAGTGGAACTGGAGACCATGATGGCGAATGATTTGGCCGATGGGTAGAAGGTAGAGAATGAAGAGAAGAGGACCAAGCACAGAACCCTGGGGGACACCTTGGGACAGTGGGGCAGTGTAGGAAGAGCAGTTGTTGATGTGTATGAATTGTTTCCTGTCTGTGAGATATGAGTGAAGCCAGGTGAGGACTTTGTCAGTGATGTTTAGGGATTGCAGGCGAGAGAGTAGGATGGAGTGGTTGATGGTGTCGAAGGCAGCTGTAAGGTCAAGAAGGATAGGGGGTATTTTCACCCATGTAGATTTCGTTGTAGAGGAGTTTCACTGTACTACTGTTACTTCTCTCCTACTGGCTATTCTGTCAACACCGTTCCTACTATTTTGAATTTGCTTTCCTTTTAGCACTTTCAGCAGCAAACACATGATTGTTCTTTTCAAAAATCATCAACGTGGCTTGTTTTTCGTCGACCAATGACAAAGTACAGCAGCCGTCTTTGGTTGAGGTGTTTTATTATTTACACGTTTGCTCTCGTCGGCATTTTTATGCACTTCAAAGTATAAATAATCATAATTACAAAATAAGTGTTGAGATGATCCACTCGCACCGCTGCGGCATCTTCACAATACAAACGAGTACTACATATACATACGATATATCCAGTGGGTACTTGTACTTTATACCGTGATGTCATCCAAGTGCTTTGTTTTGGGTGTGCAACACCAACCATTTTTTCTTTTATTTTATTTTTTTTATGTACACTTGTTTGTGATATGTATCTTTTCAATTCCTGGTGGAAATGGTGTGCTTTTTCCCCGCCTTTACAAACCCCATGCATTTTCCTTGAAAGCACAAGACGAAAAAGTAAGAATAGTTTGTGGTCGCGTGGTTGCGGCGTACTCGACTGACTTGTTCGTTGGAGGGCAGCTGGAATGCAAAAAAAATATTTTTAAAAACCTCTACAAACCTTTTTTGCATTTTTGTTGATTCTGTGTATCCTCCCCAGTCTGTTTGGATTGGCAGTGATTGAAAAGAAAATAATAGACAAAAAAAAAATCATCTGTGCACTTAAATGTTTGAAAAGTGCACAGGCAGTGTTTGAAGTCCCATCGGAACATTCCTTACTGCTATACAATGACAAGTCCGGGCAGCACACAAGTGAGGGGCGGGACAGGAAGTGGCGAGGAGTTGGAAAAGTCATCCGTGCTCGTCGTCGTCTTCTTTTTTTTTTATTTTTTATGTGGCGTCCTTTTTTTCCCTCTGAGCGCTGCGGCGGATCTTCATTTCTGTCAGCTGGATGTAGCGGATGACGTTAGTGTCTGCAATACAAGTGCACAAAGGAGGCTCTTTCATTTCTAATTTTTTTTTTAAGTTGTCAAATTTTTAGGGGGTGAGGGGGGGGTACTTAAATATATTGTTTTATGTTCATTTAATTTTTTATTATCTTGTTTGGATTTTTTTCAGATGTAAATGACCCTTTGACCTCTTGTAACCCCTTTTTAATACATGGATTAAAGTCCATATATTTTTTAAGTTTTTTAAAAAAATTTTATTTCAGTTCTTCTGTATTTTATTTTTTACATTTGAGTATTTTTTTTAAGTTTTCCATTGTGTATTCTATTTTTCAATTATTTGTTATCGATATTGTTATGATGATTTGTACCCTAATTTTTCACTTTTCTCCTCTGAATATTTTGTTTTGTTTTCATACTTTTGTATTTTAATTTCAAGAAATTCTTTATTATTGTTTCTTCTGTTCTATTGATTCAGATTGCATTTTTATGCAAATTTTTTTTTTTTCATTTGGTGTATTTATTTATTTATTTATTATGCTGTGTTTCTTTTAAATATGCTTGTATGTTTGTTTAGTGATTGTATTACATCTTCGGGGTAAATTTTTTATTGTATCATTATTTCTAATTATATATATATATATATATATATATAAAATTTCCCCCCCTAGTAATTTGTATTGCAGATCAGTAAAAAATATTCCCATGGTATTCATTTCAGTGCGTGCCGGTCACCTGAAGGCTCCTGCTTGTGCGACTCCTTCAGGTAGTAGAGGGCCTTCTGGAAGTCCCCCAGGTGGTAGTAGGCCACGCCCGAGCGGTACAGGGCCTTAAAGTTTTTCCCCTCCTTATGCAGCACCTTCAGGCAGTACTCTTTCACACGCTCGTAGTTGACCAGCTCCATCTGGAGAAGGCATGCTGGGTGTCGTGGAGAAGGAAAGTCAGTGACCACCGTGACTCATTGCGCTTAAGAACCGTTCAGGATTCGTTGGACTATTCACCCCCCCCGCTGTGGGAAAAGCATCGTGTAGTGCAGTGGATTTAGTGGGTCGAAGCTGTGTCGCTTTGCGTGGCTTTTCTTGTCCCAAAACAAAATGACTTTTGTACAGGATTGTCTTTGACGTTGATTGAGCTATGACGGGTTCATGTAAGACTAAATTGCAATTGTTTGCAAAAACACGCAATGGGTTGGTGGAAGACTGTTTTGATGTTTCTAAAAATATCGTAGGTCTAAATTTAAAAACAAAACAGCAAAGATGTGACGTTTCCAAAAATACTATGTTGGGTTTCGGAATTGGCTTCAGTGTTTGCAATAAGACGAGGTTCATGTGTAACTAAAAGGCATCCAGGCTTCTTCTGTCGCGCTTATCCTCACTCGGGTCGTGGCTGTGCTGGAGCCTACCCCAGATGACTTTGGCGTAGACCTTGGTCTAGTCCAAGGATCGGCAACACGCGGCTCCAGAGCCGCATGCGGCTCTTTAGCGACATCTAGTGGCTCCCTGGAGCTTTATAAAAAATGTTTGAAAATGGAAAAAGATTTTGATCGTAGGCTAATATAGCTCAAATAGATGTTGCAGCTCCAAAAAAGGAGAGCTGTGGTGTTGTTTTTTTTTTGGAAAGTACACTTTATTTATGCTTTTAACAATCTCGACAAACACAGACACGTCTGCGTCCGACTCCGTGACTTCTCTCTTCTCGTTCGACTCGAGAGGCGTTCAAAGACAGCCTCCGAAAAACCGAAATTAATGATCACTTCACTGACACTAAGAAAAGCGAAAATAATTCACCAAAACAAAAAATCAAGCGAGAAAATCACAAAATTAATTCTATGGGGGCGTTTGTGAACACACAACAAAGGAATGATTAACATAAACAATTCTGAGACAGTCCAGTCTCCTCCATACATATCGCATGTATTTCCTTCATTGTAAGTTTTATAGAAGGCTTTGATTTTTTTGCGGCTCCAGACATATTTGTTTTTTGTTTGTTTGTTTTTTTTTGTCCTATATGGCTCTTTCAACATTTTGGGTTGCCGACCCCTGGTCTAGTCACTACAGTGAAACTCCTCTACAACGAAATCATGTTTGCAGCAAGACATTTTTCACAACAGGGGGTTTTTCACTGTAGCAAATTTGAAACAGGAAAGAGGGAATGGTGTTAATGCATGAAGATTTTTTTCACACTAGGGTTTTTTTTTTCACCCATGTAGATTTCGTTGTAGAGGAGTTTCACTGTATTATCTTTATTAGACAATTGTTTGTGTTTTGTGTTGGAGTTCATTCACTGCACTTCGTATCAGCTGTGTGTGTGTGTTTTCTTTAAGTGCTCTATAAAAGCAAAGCGTGGTGTCGTGCAGAGTATTTGATATACTGTACTCAGCTGTATTTATAGAGCTCTTTAAAACAACCATTATTGGATACAGAGTGCTGTACGTGGAGCAAAATAATTCATCCAACACCTGTAGATTACTGTGGTGCAATAACGCAATGTGATTTAGGATAATATCGTGTAGTATAATATGATGTAATGTGTAGAGTAGTGCCTAGGGTTGAACATATTTTTTTTTTTGAAGCGTGATGTAATTTTGTGTAGCGTCGTATTTTCGTGTATATTCCCGCGTAGTTGAATTTAGTGTAACTGTCGTGCCGTGTGTACCGGCTAGGCTGTTGTAGCACTCGAGCTCGGCGTTCTCCATGGCCCCCTTCTGCTCCTCGGTAAGCGGACTGGACTTGCCGATGGCGGCCAGCAACGATTTGGAGCCTCCGCCGTCCGGGTCGCCGAACACCCGGCACAAGCCCTTCATCTCCAGCAGCGCGCGGTGGTACTTGCCGATGGCCTCGCGGTACTTCTTGTCCTTGTAGCATTGCGTGCCCTGGCACTTGAAGTCCAGCGCCCGCCTGACTGCGTCGGCGGGCTCGCTGTGCGACGGCTGCTTGAGCATGGTGGTGCCGCCGGAGGTTCCTCCGTGGTGGTGGTTGTGATGGTGGTGGTGGTGGTGATGGTGCCGCTGGTGGGGGCGGGCATCTCTGCTTCGGCTTCCGCCGCCGCCGCCGCCGCCGCCGGGAGGAGGCTGCGCGCCCGGCTGGAGCCTCGGGGGCCCGCCGCCGTTGTCAGCCGCGAGGCCGCCTCTGCTCGCCTCCACCCTGGGGCCGCCGACGACGTCGTGGCCGCCGCCTTGGATCAAGCTCATTTTCGACATGGATCTTAAAAATCGATCTACCTCGCTCGACTTTTCACTGCATCCTCAGCTTTCCTCTGTTCCTCCTCCTCCTCCTCGTCGCTGCCGCAGATTGCGCGTCCGTCTTCTGGCGCAAAGCAAAGCTGCTGGATGATGCGCGCGCGCGTGCGTAGGTGCGCGTCCCTGTGATGCTCGACTAGCCCATTGGTTTATAAATAAGAAGCCAAGGGATCCCAAATTGATCCTTCGCCAGTCAGAGCATATGTTACACGTGCCATATATGTTAGCCCCCCCCCCCCACCCCCACCTCCACCCCCCAAAAAAAGCCATCATCCACGAGCGTGTAATGTAAAGAATAAATGACGTGCTCTGTCTCAAAGTTGTTAAATGTATAATGTGTGTATCCCTCCTGGGTTGTTGTTTTTTTTTGGGGGGGGGGGGGTTGTTTTGCATGCTCGCATGATAGGATAATTCGTTAACCGCTGCAGTCATGAGGAAATGACCTTGACCGGAGCAACCAATGATCCGCCTTCAAGTTGTTTTTAGTCTTGCGTGCTGGATCAGATAAACATCTCCTCGTGGCTTGTCAGATCTTGCCCGAGCTGCCACAGTCGTCATGCAATCGAACAGACTCGAGACCAGAAGAGCCATGAATCCCCCCCCACCCCCCCCCCGACAGCCTATGATGTCATTGTTTCTGCAGCATGATGTCATTGTTTGTGTGTGGTGGGGTTCGAATACGCACGTGTTAACTGTATTGCCAGGGGAAAGATGTTCAGATGCCCCTTGATATCTATTTGTTGATCTCGGGGCGGGGTGGTTGTGGATGCACCATCACCCCCGCCATTACAAACAACTTCCTCCCACGTTGTTCATTCCAGGTAACCCAGGCAATTGCCTAAGGCCCTGAGCGGAGAAGTGGCAGTCAAAGAGGCCAAAATCTAGGTATTATGACATGAAGCAATTTACACACAAGCCACTTCGTGGGTCTTTTCGCCGGGGTCTAGAACCACCCCTGCTTCATACATCTAATGTCAGGGCTATTGTAAAACGGGGTTCTGGGACATCACACCAAAATCTGGGGTATCATCATGAATCATGGTGCTGCGTGTAGGGGTGCATTTATCTCAGGCCCCTTCCCCCGATGTGCGCACATTCTTGGGACACTCTGGCATTTTTTATTAGCTGTGGGGTCGCGACCCACTGAACTCAACTGTGCTGCTGTGTCCCACACTGGCAGTGCTGGTGAGCTCAGCTGTGTTTTGGGTGTGTCACTCAAATTCCACAGTCCCTCCTGACCACATTATAAGGCCTGGGAGGGCTGTTAAGTGTGAGTACATATAGAGCCGGTGGTTATATAAAGCCTCTTTTAATGTCTCCGGATGATACTGTGGCTTTAAATATTTGGATGTTGTCAGGCAGATATAATTTGTGAGGTGGAGGAATACTGTTTGAGGTTAGTTCTATAATTCTAGGATACAACGTGGCTATTGTTAGCAATACAGTCAGGGTATTTCATCTTGTTCAGGGCGCAAAGCAGTCATGTTAAATCAAACAAGCGACTACGTGACATTTACTTATTTGAATTTGACTCAAATTTTCCGCCACTTTTTTGTTGTTGTTGTTGTTACTTGATAATAATCTTGGCCCCGTTCTTTTTCCCTTCTTTCTTGAATAATGCATTTACAACACACAATTATTGCATTGCAAAGGGCAAAAACATAAATATAATAATATGAGAAAATAAACAACACACGCACACGCAAATCGAGACCCAGTTCCCCACGACTGTATCAACGTCATCAAATAGCGACCATGCTTTGCGCCATCTTTGTGCGTCCGTTTATTTACGTCATGGCGTCGGTGGATTTCAGAGGTAGTGGAAAGTTGTTAAAAACCAGACCATGCGATGTTATTTAAACAAAACCCAGACTCGAATCTTTCTTTACGTACGTTACGACCAAAGCGGAAGGACTGTCACGTTTACATATGCAGCGATCTCTTTGACTAGAGAAAATTTGATCAATAAGATGCGACTTCTTATGGACTCACTAAAAAGGTCTTGTAGTGAATACATACGAAACTGGAGGATTTCACTTCTCTACAAATAATACATTAAAATCAATTGGATCAAACAATTTTAGGTAATCCCTCATCTATTTGGAACTTTATACCTAACTATATATTTTCTCAACTTGGTGGTCTTAACTTTGTACTTTTATGTGACTATAAAATAGAAAAAATTCCCACAGCTTTATCTAATTTCCACAAACAAATACTTTTAGCTTGGTCCTTGATGTACAAACATAATTTTTCCCCTCATAAATGCTTTATCTGGAACAATCGTTACATCTTATACAAGAATAGATCATTATTTCTCCATAATTGGTTCAGTAATAAAATAATCCTGGTCAGTCAACTAATCAATAATCAAGGTTTTCTTTTGAATTACTCTGAATTTTTAAATAAATTTAACCTACCTGTCACCCAAGGGAATTTGCTACGGTCATGGATGCTATTCCTTCTGGAATTTGACTCTCTTGAAAGGGGTGGACAGAACAACCTCCACACCAACCCTGGACCCCAAAATTGCTATTGGCAAATCCTGTTTTACGTCAACATCAGCTAGAAATTAACATACGTTCCCTGTTTCAAAAAGATATTTCAACAACCCCTCATATTATTACTTACTGGTCTGGTTTTGTTGATAATCTACCCTGGGGAGAAATCTGGTCTCTCCCATACAAATACTTCCTGACTAATAAAGTAAGGGAAATCTCTTTTAAAATGATACACAAATATTACCCCACCAAGCATTATCTTCTCAGGTTCAAGAAAGACATCTGTATTGACTGTTCATTTTGTGGAATGTACCCTGAAACGATGGTTCACTTGTTCTGGCAATGCCCGTATGCCAACACATTTTGGAAAGCTGTATCTGGATTTATTATTGAATGTATTGACTCTGGCTTTATGTTATACTGGAAAAATGTACTATTTGGGTTCTACAAAAGTAAGGAAAAAAACACTAAACAAACTTTCATAATAAATTTAATAATCATTCTTGCTAAGTTCCATATCCACAAATCCAAATGGAGTAATTCAAAACCTCTTTTTTTAATTTTACAAGCAGAAATAAAACAGTATTTGAGCTCTATTAAGGATTCCAAAAACAAGAAAGCTGTTAAGACTCTGGCTATATGCTCCTTATTTGAAATTTTTGTTTAAAATCCCCTGGCTTCTCTTTTGTTTAAATGTTTGTAATAAGTACATGTATTAATAACACGTTCGTTTTGTTCTGTTTTGTATTTACTGCAATAAAGATTGTCTAAAAAAAAAAAAAAAAAAAAAAAAAAAAAAAAAAAAAAAAAAAAAAAAAAAAAAAAAAAAAAAAAAAAAAAAAAAAAAAAAAAAAAAAAAAAAAAAAAAAAAAAAAAAATAGTGGAAAGTTGTTACATTGTTATTTAAATCGAATACACACGCGTGTGTTTTGGAGACTAGAAGATCAGCGAAGGACTTAACTCTCGGTTTCAAAAATATCATTAAGAAAGTGTATTATTGTTCTTCGTTTGTTGTTTTTTCTTTAGATATTAGTGTTAGCGATTAGCATTAGCAGCGCTTTTACTTTCATGGGTGGAATTGGAAGGCAAGGTTTTTTTTCCCTAACCAGCCGATCTTACTCAAGGCTGCTATTTATGCTCTTCAATAACATCGACGCTGAACGTAGTCATCAATGGTGCATTCTTTTATTGACGTGTTTTAAAATGCGTCTGTGTAGGAGGCAGCCGGATAACCTGTCTTACATTTTATTTCCAAAGTCACTTTCCAATGGTCTTGCCAATTGTATTTTAGCAAGTCATCACATGACACTTAATGATGGGTGGATTGCATTTTACTAAATGTATTTTGGTTGACATTCCAGAAAACCTGCTGGGCATATCCTGGGTGGACAGCGGCTTGGTGCCCATCCTCAACCCTGGAAATGTACTCGATTACTTCTCGGAGAGGAGTAACCCCTTCTATGACCGCACTTGTAATAACGAGGTGGTGAAAATGCAGCGGCTCAGCCTGGACCATCTCAAGTATGTCATTTTCGGTGACCAAAATCTTCTCGGTCAATACTAACATAGAGTAAGATACAAAATGCCATAGAATGGGCTAACGGAAAGTAGCATGGATGTTACAGTATTTGTAAACCTTTGACCAACTGCTACATTGGCACACATGTGAATAGAGCATTTCACGGGTACGACACGGAAGGTGCGCAACCCTAATCTTGAACTGTAAAAACCCATAAAAACACAAGTAGTGGGTGTTGACTGCGGTTTTGTCCTAGAGGAAAATGTGCAAGTTGGTGATGGTTGACTGTACTTTCCTTGCTTTGCAGTCAGATGGTGGGGGTGGAGTACATTCTTCTCCATGCCCAAGAGCCTATTCTCTACATTATCCGTAAGCAACAGAGACAGTCACCCACGCAAGGTGAACACCATCTAAAGACCATAGTTTATTTATTTATTTATTTTGTTGTTGTTGTTTTTCTAATGCTGCAACACTTGAATTTTTACTCTCATGTCCAATAAAAGATTGCTTATCTTATGTCTTCTCTTTAACGATGACACTCGACCGCCATCTTGTCGTGTCATTTTTCCACCAACCAGTGATTCCCTTGGCTGACTACTACATCATCATCGGAGTGGTCTATCAAGCCCCGGACCTCAGCACTGTCATCAGCTCCAGAGCAGTGAGAACTAGTCCACTAAATCCCCTCCACTTTTGGCAAGGATAAGGCCCAAGCCCCTGTCCCGAATAGCGTCCAACCACTTGTAATTTTTTACAAGTGGGAATTTTTTTTTTTTTTTATAGATGCATAGCATTACTTGTGCCTAATTGAAACTCCTCAACTCACTTCAACACCCTTACTTGACAGTAAGATGCCACAAGATAAAAGCAAATCACTCTTATTGTCTAAATTAAACTTCTCAACTCACATCGACATAGTTCCTTGACTCCACGATGACACGGGATGGAGGCAAAGTGCTATTATTGTCAAAGTTAAACTTCTCAACTCACGTCAGCATAGTTCCTTGTCTCTTATTTATTTATTTGTTTGTTTATTAACCATTTCAGCTTTCTGCCGTTCACGGCATCCAGTCTGCGTTTGACGAAGCCATGTCCTACTGCCGCTACCATCCCTCCAAAGGATACTGGTGGCACTTTAAAGACCAGGAAGAGAGAGGTGAAGCATTTTTGATCAGACAAAATTCAAGAACACTCTCGAGGAAGAAATGATGTTTTGACAGAAAAAAATAAACCAAAATCCAAGAAGAAGGAGGAGCCGGGTTCACTGTTTCAGAGACATCGCGTGGACACGCTGCTTTTGGACCTCAGGTCAAAGTTCCCGCCAACGTTCTACCAGGTACTTTTGACACCCAATGTTGGGCAGTATAAAAGGCCAAACTTGAAGCAAGCGCTTGGCTTTTTTTTAAGCTTGTTGACGATCTGCCAAACTGCCCCTTGTTGTGAAATTCACTGGCACCATCGAGTGCTTGTAACTCAAATTTCTGCTCTCAGCTCAAGACACCTAATCGGCAGTATCTCAAAGAAATCGAGGTACCACTGTGTTTATCTTTTCTTTTTTTTTTCTTTCTCCAATTTTAGCCAAAGCCTGGAGAGAAGCCCATTCCCGGTAGGATCTCGAAACTTAAAATATTGAACTTTGTCGTATTGAAACAATTACGTGGCTAATCAACAAATGAGTAACATGTTTTGAAATATATGTCACAGTGGAGGTGAAAAAAGAGCCTGAACCTCCCACGGAAACCGTCAAACAAGAGGAAAGGGAGCCAGCGGCCAAATCCTCCTCCACCGCCGCTACTACCGTCGCGGCCGCCGCCGCGCCGACCAACAAGCCGCCTCCTGAAAAGCGAGCACGTCTCCAGTGACCCCCCATTACACCAACAGGAAACCCAATACCCAATTAGGACTTTGTCTCCGCCACTCGGCCTCTGTGTGGTCAGGATGAGGAAGTAGTTCTCGTGTCGGGCCCGGATGCCTCCCGCACAGCATTATTGAATAATGATCACAATATGAAACCTGGTGGGGATGGGCCAGCGGATGTTTGATGACGTCAGCATTTTCCATCCAGGATTACTTTCATTCCCAGTCGTCTTTTTTACACATGCAGGAATGATGACGTATCCTTGGCTGGTGCGGGAACCCAAGATTCCTCACCCGGCTCATTTCATACACTGCTTCTTGTCTGTTTTTTGTTTACTAAAATGTATTATGTTTTTTTTTTTTCTTGTGTGACAGCAATACACTTTTATAATTATGTTATGATATCCCCCATATGTGTTTATTCTTGACAACATTGGACTCACTGCACTGTCTTGTCATCTCTTTTTCAATTGTCAAAAAATCACAAATTCAAGAAGAAATTCTTCTGTTATGATTGTTACACTTGATTGATATGTTGTATGCATCCTGTGTTATATTTCGTGATATGGATTCAGTGTTGCGTGCTAACGCGACCACCTTGTAGAAATGAGCAAAATTAGTTTTTTCAAAAAATTGACAATACAGAAGAAAAAGAGACCAAAATGTTCAGACAAAATTATTGGAAACGAATGTAATTTTTTTTATATCAAAAATGTCACTTGACCAAGAGGAAAAAATAAACAGATAAAATTGAATACATACATTACAAATTTTAGCAATAATTTCAGGGTTTGGTGCTCAGAACAAATAGCTAACATCCACACACAATGTTAAATAAGGGAAAAAAATACATATAAATCATAATTATACATAGAGGGAACTAAAAAATATAATCTTAGACAAAAACACACAAAGATAAGAAAAACTACAAAACTGGTTCAGACAAAAGCTTTCTAACTGCAGAACTTTATTTTTACATATTTTTCTAATACAATACTGTATTTCAGTATTTCCGTTCAAATATTGTTAAAAAAAATAGTTTTCTCGTGGGGTTATTTTCAATAGCATGTTTGTAGTATTCTAAATTTTAGATTTTCTAATATTTGACTTTTTTATCCATATGCATGGGGGGGAATCCTTTACTCCAGTATTCACCCGTAATACGCAAAATTAACACAAGATGTCGACAACTTATTACTTTTGGGCCAGCCTGGGAAAAAACTTCTTTTTGTTCACTTGTAGCATCAGCTGTTGCTGAATTAAACTCTTACTTGTTTCCTCAAGTACATGTACACGTATTATAGTCCATAGAATGACGGTATTGGCAGAAAATGTTTTACAAGCTAGCCTCTTCGCGCTCTTCTTCGCGTAAACTACGACGGAAGCCACGAAGAAGAACGTCAACGCAGGGCGTGGTGGGATAGCACTGTCCTCCGGTGGAGGACTCATTTGAGCAGCCAAGCGCCCGGGTTTGGCTTGGCTTGGCTGACGGCTGACTGGGGCTAGCTAGCGGCGCTAGAAGATGCCTAGGCCAGTGTCTCAAACCAACAACACGGCGCTGTTCGTCCTTTAGTCGTCGTCGGTGGCGGCGTTCAGGTCGCCCTCGCCGGCCGCGGTGGTCCCCGTCGTCGTCCGCACAAGCAAGCCATGGGCTCGCAGACCCTCCAGATCCTCAGGCAGGGGGTCTGGGCTTCAATCACCGGCGGGTGGTACTACGACCCCGACCAGAATACGTTTGTCAACGCGCTCCATCTTTACATCTGGCTCTTTTTGCTATGCTTCCCCTTCACGCTGTACATGGTGAGTTCCCCGATCTTTCTTTTTTTCTTCTGCTTTCTTCTTTTAACCTCGCCATTTTATTCGACAACCAAGGGAACTCGCTTTTCTCCTCTCGGCTTCGGGTCCAGTTTAGCGGCCACTGGGACAGTAAAAGCCTCCCTGGTCTGTCTCATCTGTAGCGTACACAATATAACGTGCCATTAAAGTCCAACAACAACACCACGAAATTCCCCTTTGTGGCTCTAAATAGACCATTCTTTGTAATATGGTCGTTTGAGCTTGTTCAAGTGACTAAATTCTTCAAAATACCGCCTGCTTTTTATGAGTTAACCGTCTAATTTAATTTACACTGGATCTTGAGTGACTTCCCTTTTTTTATTAGAAATCCCCCCCCCCCCTTCAACTCTTATATTATTCTATTTTAATTTGGTTAATTGTTCAGCCTCAGTACTAAATAATTTTTAATAAATTATTTACTCATCCGTTATCTTTACTGCTTGTTCTGATTTGGGCCAGCCTGTCCCAGCTGACTGCAGGGCCCATATAGATACAAACAAAAAACATTGTTTATTTGGATTTTTCTTCCATATTCAACACATTTGGGTCAAATTGCCCCCGAAACATGATTGCTGTTTCCTGAGAAATGACTTTAACGGGAACATTAGAAACAATTCACGCAGTCTTTAAATTCATTTTCAAAACTCCACCGCTACCCTCAGATTTCTATTAGCACAACGCCAGTGTCAATTTCCCGGGCATACTAACTTCTATATTGAGGGTGTTTTAAATTAGTTTATGGCTCGCATTCTATTCCGAGAGTGGAAATCCACCAGTCAGCTCTGTGATTTATAACCTAAGCCACGGCTAATAGCAATGCCGACGGATGTAGAGGGTGTTTCAAGTGCAGTGGCAGAAGATGTGGGCCGGGGGTCAGCGGGGGGTTATTGTGTCGTAGAGATACAGGTGTTCATTTACACTCACGATCAGCTTCTGGATCGTTGTTATTTATTTATTTATTTGTTTGTTTGTTTGTTTTTGCGGACCAAAACAGTCGCATCGACTGACACACAAAAACCCCTTGGTCCTCAAGATTTTTAAAACGAGTACCACTTCAAAAGATACTTAGCTTTATAAACGCCACCATAATAACCGATATAAAAATGCTGTCACATAGTAACGACATGTGTTCATCAGAAACAAGAAATCGCGTTGGCTTCCCCATTAGAGCTCGGTTGCTAACCAAAACAGCAGCACAGACCGAAGCACATAAACAGCCAAATGTCTCTATTTTGTGGTAGGCGCTGCCGCCCACCATGGTCATTGTGGGTATCTATTGCGGTGTGATCGCCGCCATGTTCCTGCTTCTCAAGACGGTCAACTACCGGTTGCACCACGCCTTGGACGAGGGCGAGGTGGTCGAACTGCAGGCCAAGAAGTCGCAGGGCGGCCGAGGTGGAGGGGAGGTTGTGCGCGACGTTGGCGCTACCCGACGGCAGGACAGCAATGGCCCGGGGTAGGTTTTTGGTTCTTTTTGGGACTAAGGAGCCCTCAAAGAGGGAGACATTTTAATATGTTTATGGTGTTTGTTTTATTGGCAACTCAAGCTCAAAATAAGTGTTATCTTTGAGGAGCCATTATGATCATGAATGAAACGAGTTTTCGAGTGATTCGAGTACCCCAGTCAAGCCAGTCGTAGCAAAGCTATGCATGACTGTACCACGCCGCCAACTTCAAAATAAAATATTCCCAAATCCAATTCCTGCCACGGTAAGCTTTTATTTTGAAGTTGTTTTTTTTGCAACGCATGGTCACGTGGTGGCGGATTTAACTCACAAACTTATCACAAACATCAACACGTCATTCTGAAATTAAGTTCCGTCATTAATTTTATTTTAATTATTTGTAAATTTCCCCAGTGTGGGACAAATAAATAATAAATCTTAATTAAGTAGGGGGACGAAAAAAACATTAATTTCACTCGTATTGTAAAATGTAACGCCTGTTCCCAGCGTTAGCGGCTAGTGGCTAGCAGCTTGCTGCCGAGCGAGTAGGCTGGCAAGAGCTGACGCTTTCCTATTTTCAAAGCCAATAGAATAGGCGAAAATAACTCCGCACACTTTAATGCTTGATTACATTTTGGGTTTTGGTTTGTGTATTTAGTACAATCTAAAAACAGGGCAAGGAGGGAATGAAGCCTCAAGGGCTTGCGCAAGATTCCACTCCGTTGAGAAAAAATATTTTCATTCTAGGATGCAGCACTTCATCACCAAGCCAAATTGATTTTTTTTTCCGCTTCGCCAAACTCGAATAGCCCTCCAGCTCCCACAATGACAATTCTCTGTAAATAAGAGTGTGTACCACCTATCAGAAGCTGACGCCCATGCTAATTTGTGCATCTAACCGCACTGCAGCTCTGCATAGCTTTTGACTTGTACAGGATAGTGCTTTGGCCCAAAACATAGTCAAATTATGATTTTTGTATTTTTACCATTTGACACTTCATCACCAAGCCGCCAAATTACACTTGCTGTGTCATGCTTGCGATGTTTTTATTTACTTATTTATTTATTTTTTTGCAACACGAGAAGCCTTTCTTGCTTCAGTGAGATATTTCCAGCTCAGTTGACCCACGGGCCTCAGGTTTGGGAATAGGTCCACAGAGTCGCTGGTGTTAAATTCCAGAGACTCAAATGGCCCAGACGAGGGATACTTGAGTTCTAAATTCCAACAAATTACGTATGGTCACAGTCAGAAAGAACAATAGTTGCTTTCTCGCAGGGTCGATGTATGATGTTGAATGAAACGTCCCAGGGGTATCAACGTTGGAGCCCCCATATGTTCCCATTTGGTATAAGGGAACACAATGCAAAATAGTAAAGTGCTTAACTTTAAAAAAAAAAAAAAAAAAAAACCTGCACGCAGCCAATTCTCCCATAATGGAAGCTGCTGTATGTACACGGATTCTGTTTCCACGATCGTAACTCACAACAGGCATATATCACATCGTCTTTCCCCATTGCCCCCTCTTTTGTTTAATAGGAAAATTATCCGTCTCGATTGTAATTCACTACCACATACAATAATAAACAACACTTACAATGATGAAATGTAAAGAATTTCACAGTTTGTCCATCATGATTTTGTGCGTCCATGCCAATTTACATTGGGATCCTTCTGCAATGTGTGCCGTGACCACCGGAGGGCAGTGTGATGCAAAAATGCATGTAATTACACGAAGAAGAATTCCACAACAAAGTTGCAGTCATGTGCGTTGCTTTTAGGATAACGAATATATGACCTCCATTGTGATTTGTTGTGTTCAGATTTCGATTGCTTAAAAGTTTGTGTCACCACTGAGACGTCAGTGCGGCACTTTGCATTCTGTGTTGGCATTAAGCTAGCTGGCAATCGGGGTTCAATACACCAAATGATATTCTCTTTGTTTGCTGCTTGAACTTCATCTGGGAATGGCAATAAGAAAAATGAGGCTAGCACAGACTCGCGAGTCAAGACAAAAACATGGGGCGAGTGACGACTGGTATGCCGACATAAGTGTGGTCCCTTGTAAGTCGAGATATCGCTGTGTTTGCATGCAAACATGAAGAAAAAAAAAACAGTTTTCCATAATATGTCCCCGGTAATGCTTTTTCACCAAGTCTAAAAGCTCCGGCAGAAGGAAATAAAAACCAATGAGGTTGCACTCTTTTATTGCCCTGAACCGGACCGAGTGACTCATGTCGACATTCCACAGTGGCGGTCCTTCACTGGCCCCTTTTTGGAGAAGCTCAAAAAACAAGCACTCCCCTTTTTGCACAGCTGTCATTTGCTCTCCACATCTGGAGTGCAGTTTTTTTGCCAAACTGAGTCAATGTTACGCGCTCACGGTGCTGCTGTTGTTGTTGCGCGCTCCGTGTGACAGTTTCCTGGGATGTTTATCTTCACCGCTTGACCCCGGTTACGAAACCTCCCCGTTGCATGGAAATGATTTATAGACAAGGCTGTTTGTTTTTCAGTCATCACCGCCCGGTTGAAAAAAAAAAAACACATCTGGGCTAAATATAGACCCCCGGGGCTACTTTGCATCACTCAAAAACTCATTACCGTCCTTTATTTCACTCGTCGAGGTTGCGAGAGGCAAGCCCCCTTTTTGGAGTTGCGTAACCTCTTCGCCCTTCATTCAATTAGCTTGACTGATTGAAAGGATGGAGATGAATGACGCGTAACGCCGGCTGACAGTTGCGCTGAGCGTTAGCTTGATGACACGTGAGGACAGCGACTACTAACACAAGTGTTTGTGTGCGTGTGTGCGCAGAGATCCCGGAGGGGGGATCGAGATGGCCGACTTTATCAGGCAAGAGACGCCGCCAGTGGACTGCAGCTCGCGGAACTCTTACATTGGGATGGAGCAGCAGGTATTTCATGTAATGCAGTAGTGGGTGGTACAGTGAAACTCCTCCACAACGAAACCTACATCGGCGAAAATACCCCCTCGTGTGAAAAAAAATGTCATGCATGAAAGCCATTCCCACTTTTCTGCTCCCCCTACAATGAAAAGACCCCCTGTTCCGTTCTACGGAATCTTTTTCTCTGCTCTTGCCTCGCAATGAGATTCACTACAACGAAAACAAGCCTTCCGCAAAAGTCTAATCCAACCTCAGCATGCCACAGCGACCTCTACTACTTTGTTCGGAAACGGCAACGGCAACCACCACGCTGGTTTACACATGCGCAGTAGTACGGGAAGTATTTGTTTCAGACGCGGCACGAACGTTGCATTGCTAAAATGGCGACAAAACGGACCTTTGCAGACCAAGGAGTTAAGAAAAGAAAAGCTGTAACGCTTGAAGATAGGATAAGGTAATAAAAATGAAAGATGGAGGAAGCGAAATAAAAGACATTATGCAAGAAATTGATGTAAGTGAAAGTAAATGCTGATTGTAAATTTTGCAATTTCTTTCCCTTTCTTTTCTTTCTACGCTGGCTATATGAAGTGTCAAATAAATGTATGCTCGTATGCACTATTGGAATACAAATAAATAGTACACATATACGTTTTTTTTTTTGCGTGTTCGTGTTTACGTCTGAGATAAAAATTTGCTACAATGAAAAGTCCCCTGTTGTGAAAAATCTCTTGCTGTAAACATGATTTCGTCGTAGACAAGTTTCACTGTAACAAAATACACATACTTCATCACTGTATTGAAGTAGATTTTCCTTTATCTGGACTCGGGTGCTTATTTTTTTATACTTTAACTCCCCACATTTGAGAACAGAATATGTACTTCCTAATCTTTGTGTTGTCAAAATAAACTTGTCAATAGGGAACGATTAAGTCAGCCAGGGTTGAGATTTTTATTGATTGAGGTGCGCTTCCGCCAGCACAGGACAAAGATGTTCCACTTCATTAAGATCACGCACTTTGTCAGTTGACCCCGCGTGAACATTTTTGCCCCGCCAAGGACACGTCTTCTAATTTATCATCTTTTACGTTCCAATTCCAGACGGCGTCCACCCTCGGCAGAACGACGGGAGCCAAAGGTAACGGAACGATGGTGTTAAACCCCCCCCGTTCACCCGCCCTCACGTGCTAAGTTACTCTTGGCTAACGTGTCTGTCTGGCTTGCCGCGCAGTCATGGAATGAGGCGCTCGCTAGATAAGGCCGCAGTGTCAACACAAACTTTGCGGTATCTGTCAAGGCACGATAATTGGGAAAAACAACTCACGGTATGCTGACTCTTGCTGTTTTACTCCTGTTCTATGGGCGTCTGTAACGCACATTTAAATTGGGTGACGGCACACGCAACAATATTTTTTTTCTTCTTCTTTGGATCTTATCAAGCAGACTGAAATAGCTCCTACAGTGTCTTTACCCAAAATGAACAAAAATTTAAGGCCAATTTTTTTTTTTTTAGAGATAGAGTCAAACCTTGGTTTTCGAACGTCTCGGTTCTCGTCCAAGTCGGTTTTCGACCAAAAATTTCAAGTTTTTTATGCCTCGGATGCCGAACAAATTTCAGTTCTCGAACAAACTGAGCGCACTTGAATGCACCGTTTGACTCCTCTCGCCTTCCTTACACGGGGAAGTGACGCTTCCTCGTTTCGCTTTCCATTGTGAGCAGACGTGTTCAGTAAACATTTTTATTTTAAAAAGAGCGTGGTTTCGGTTTTCGAACAGCCTTCTGGAACGGATTATGGACGAAAACCGAGGTTTGACTGTATCTGACAAGGACTCGCAAATCTGTTCCAACCCAGTCCTGTAGGGGGCAGTAATGTGTATTCAAAACAGGTTTCACCTGCCTCACACAGCAAGTTTTCATTTCTCCTCAATTTGGTGGGTTACTGCCCCTCTGACAACGTCCCCCCTTCGCCGATGCAAGTAGACTGTAACAGCAAAAAAAAGATCAATTCCTCCTGCTGCGCATCCACCAAAATTGAAGGCAAAAATCTTGCTGCCCGATGCTGTTCCACTCTTGTCCTGGAGCTTTTTTTTTTCCATCTCGTGGTTTTCTGGGGTGTCTGCCCCACTTGGCCCCAATGCAAGTGGGCTGCGTCGCCGTCTGTGAACAGAAAATTCCACACACCCATTCAGATTTGCACAAAAAGATTCTGTTGCTGACCCTCTGGAAATCATGTTCTGCTTGACTAAACACAACTTCCTGACTGTGACTTTTTGTGCTTGGTGGAGGTAATACAACTGTTTAAAAGCTCCCAGTGGGCCTTTCGTAACTTTCTGCTCGCCTCAAAACACAAGAGGCAAGGCGCATTGTTCTTGAGAAAAATGGATTTTGACAAGAGGGATTTTTCTTAAAAGGCCGTCGGGACGTTCAAGAGAACATTCCGGAATTGGCTCTGCTTCTTCGGGAGCGGGGGTTTGGCGGGTTGTTTCTGGGGAAAGTGTTTGGGCACTATCTTTGACTTAGATCTCACCTTAAGGTAGATTGTGCAGCGAAACAAAAGACGGTGGCGTCAAACAGGAAGGGCAACAGCGGCACCTTGCCGAGTGTATTAATAATTGATTGAAGCTGTCGTCTCCTAATTGCTTCCCTCCTTTCTTTGCAGATGTGGGAAAGACGTCAGACGACTTCAGCCTGACTCTGGTGGAGAGCTGCAGTCACGATCACGGTGTGTACACAAGTTCATTTCAAAGGGAGGCGGGGGGGGGGGGGGGGCATTATGGAAGTGATGTTTTCATCTTGGTCAGCAAATAGTTGCGTTGCTGAAGGAGCTGAGAGATGAAGCAACCAAGTCAATCTTTAGTCATCCGCCTGTTTCTGAAAATCTGTCTGTGAAGGAGCCGTTCTTCACTCTGCCAGATTTGGGGGCTAATTCACAGAAGAAACGTTTGACACCAATTTCTCAGCCAATGATGTAATGAGCTGGAAGTTTCAAAGTGGGGAAAAAAAGCATTTTGAAAGCCTTTTTTAAAAAATGCAATGTGAACAGTACAATGAATTAATCACAAAAGCATTCCAAGGACCCGACTATTTGTAGCAAACCTATTAACTCATTCAGTACCAGCCAATTCTAGACCCAAGTCTGAAAAGACGTTTAAAAAAGTCTTTGGGAGTGAATGAGTTAAAAGGGTTCTTTTGCACAAGATGTCCCTTGCCAATATATGACAGGGTTCCCACGGTCCTTAAAATTCATAAAAATCCATAAAAAAAGAAGTTGTGAAATTATGTTCTTAATTGTCCTGAATTTTCAGGGAAAACTTCTAAAATCAATCACAATCCTTAAAAATGTATTTTGATTCAAAAATAAATTGAAGTTTGAAATTTTCTGAATTTACTTTTTTTTTTAGTGTACTTTATTTGAGAATGAATTCATTTTTTTTTTTTTTTCATTTTCCTACCTGTGATACAAGTAGGAAAATGAAAATTTGTATGTCAAATAAAGGGTTAGCTGATTGCCCCTAAAAATAAAGATGTGCCCTTCCTATGGCAGCAATGATTTGAACACCCCCCCGTGACCCTTGTGAGGATAAAGCGGATCAGAAATGGATGGATGGATGGATTTGAACACCAGCTCAGTGATATGTGGCTTTCTATTCAGCCCGCATCTTGCTGAGCGGGCATTAAATCCACCGTGAATCCCGTGCTGAATGTCGAAGAAGTCCTTAAAAAAGGGCTAAATTAGCCCTCAAAAGTCCTTAAAAGGTCCATATAAATAAAAAGCAAGTGGAAGAGTGGGAACCCTGTAATGACCCTTTCCTTTTTGCGTTTTTAGATCTGCTGTCCGACACAAAGATGTACTGCCTGGTTCCCAACGACTCCTTCGCGTCCCTGCAGCCCTCCACCTCCTTGTGTCCGTCCGAGCTGTCGCGAGAACACGGCGAGCTCTGCAACGCGACCGCGTACCACTGTAGCCTGTCGCACGAGGAGGCCACCCCTCACGTGTCCTCGCAGTCGCAGACCTTTAGGAAAGAGCCCCGTTCGCGGGGCCTTCCTCGGACCTCCAGCTCGGCAGGGTCCGCCTTCCCCGACCCGGGCCTGCCGGACTTTGCGCTCTATCCGCCGCCCAGGAGGGGGGGGGGCTTAGATCCCGTGTGCGAGCTGGAGGCCGCCAGGCCGCAGCGGGAGGCGGCTGAGCGGCTCTACCAGCAGGACCAAGCGGTGGCCTCCACCTCGGGGCTCGAATGTTACAAGCACAAAGACCCGCACAGGGTATCCCGCTCCGTCTCCAGGGAAGCCGGAGAGGGCGGCTCAGGTTTATACCAAGCGGACGCAGCCTGCGGCCGCAAGGGCCGCAACGCCGGCAGAAAATCGCGACGCGGCGAGCGCAGTGCCGAGAGCCTGCGCAGCTTGAGCACGCGCAGCAGCGGCTCCACCGAGAGCTACTGCAGCGGCACCGACCGCGACACGAACAGCACCGTGAGCAGCTTCCACAGCGAGCAGACCAGCTCCACGCACGTGGAGAGCCTGCTGTCACTCTCGGGGGACGAGCGGTTGCGGGAGCGGGTCGACGCGCCGTCCGCCCACGCCGACAGCAGGACGTGTTCCCGGGCGGTCGGCGGCCTTCCCTCCCGGGAGGCCAACAAGAACCCACACGCCAACGAGCTGACTGCGAACCAGCCGGGGACCGTCGTGTCTTCTGCACCTCCTGAGCTCACCGAAGGCAGCAGGAGGAGTCCAGAAGGCCCCGGTCGCCAGGACCGGTGCCGACGGCTCCGTCGAACCGGACGCCTCGGATCGGGTTGAGGCAAGCAACCTGGTTCAAAGGACTTGCTCTCTGTCCAGCGGCCGCAGCGGGCGGCGGAGGACGGGCAAGAAACGGGCGAGCAGTTTCGACGCCAGCCGCCACCGGGACTACATGTCGCCACGCGGGTTGGCCAAGCCTTGCAGCGCCGTGTTCACCGGCGGCGGCGGCGGCGGAGAGGAGGACTCTAGCGACCACAGCGAGCTGAGCTGCGCCTCCAGCCTCCCCTCGGCCCGGCACCTGAGCACGGACAGCTCCTCCAGTGCCGCCTCGCGCTCCTGCCACTCACCCGAGGGGCGCTACGGGGCCCTCAAAGCCAAGCAGAGCGCAGCCAGCGCGGCGTCGGAGGCGGGAGCGCGGGCGGGAGGGACGCGGCGCTCCTCCCGGCGTACCCCGAGCACGGGCAGCGCCAAGACGCACGCCCGCGTGTTGAGCTTGGACAGTGGCACCGCCGCCTGCCTTAACGACCCCACGCGCCTCGGAGCTCCCGCCGGGCCCCGGCCCCTCACCACCTCCAAATCTGACCTGGAAGCCAAAGAAGGGGAGGTCCTAGGACGCCGCATCTCTGCTGGGTCGGGCTTCCCATCTGGAGTCGGTGACGCGCTCCAGGAACAGTCTGCCCAGCCAGGCCGTGTTCTTGGAGGCTCAGGACGCCGTCGTTGCTTGCCTGCGGGGTATGTCGTGGGAACCTCCCACTTGTCCGCACATTATTGCTGATCTATGTTTCAAGGGTCTTGTCTAAACCCAGGGTATCATGATGACATGGTGTTGGCACACTGAAACCATCACTGTTGATTTTGTTTAGGATATTTAAAATTGTGACTTTGTCATTAGATCTCTTTAATATTATTATTTTTTTAAACAGTTTTGCAGCTTTTGAAATGAAGAAAATGGTCACGTGCTGGCCCGTTCCCTGTCCCTAATGAATAGAGGGGTCCACTGTATTTTTAACTCATTCACTCCCAAAGACGTTTTTAAACGTCTTTTCAGACTTGGTCTAGAATTGGCTGGTACTGAATGAGTTAAAAATCTGTCCCAATCCAATTGAATGATTACATATATATCTCTCTCTCTATATATATATAGAGAGAGATATATACAGTATATTTTATTTTTAAGGAATATTTTGGGGAGGAGAGGCAGTACAACATCATCTTTTGGGTAAATTTGATGAAAAATGTTCAAGGAAAAACATTTTTGGAGGAAAGAAAAAAAAAATGTTCAATTAACTCATTCACTCCCAACGACATATTATGTCTTTTCACACTCCACACGTTCAACCCCAGATACAAGATATAAAAGAAAATGGATTTTGTTTTTTGTTTTTTACCCCAAGTCTTGAAAAAAATTGGGGAAAAAATAAGTATCTGGGGTTGAACGTGTGGAGTGTGAAAATACGTCTTTGGGAGTGAATGAGTTAAATGTATTTTAATTTGCCTTTGATGAATCCGTTAATTTACTGGGCTGTTTTGACCTCTTAATGAACTGATTTATTTTGAGGTGTTGAGGTCAAACATTCATGCCGTATTCATTGATGCTTTTTGTCCACATCAGTGTTGTTGTCATCGTTTGTTTCCATGAGCTTGGCATTCCCCCATGGATTGTATGACACCACAGCACGTGTTTTGTGTTGATCTTAGACAAACAGCTGCTCTCTTATTCGTGACACACACACACTCACACATACACACACACACACACAAAAAGAACTAATGGGCTACCCCCTTCTCCGCACATTCTTCAGATCTGCAAGGCCGATATTTTACTTGCTTGTTATTTCTGAGTTCTTCTGAGAATATTAATCATTTGTCAGTTGCGGATACACAAAACTGTTTTTCCTGGAACAGTTTTGAAAATTGGGGGCAGGGAGGGAACAACAAAAACATTACTTTCACCCAAAAAAAAAAAGAGTTTATACAAACAGTTTATACAGTTTCCTGAAAGAAAAAACGATAGCCTTATAGAGTGCAATGAAATGTCAATTTTAACTTAGTGTCACATTATCAATTAAAAACATCACTGTTCTTGCTTTAAAAAAAAATACCCATAAATAAATGTCTCAATTATCCAGGTCATGGTGATAAGAATAGTGTGAATGGAGATAACTAGACGGGTCTTGAATTCCTTGTCTGCTTTCTGAAAACAACATTGGCAATTATGGTTTTGGGCAAAGGTTTTCCAGAAAAAAAAAAAAGATGAACCAAGAAAAAAAAAAAATCACTGACTGCCATCCTGTTGTCTTTCACCATCACAGCCCCCGGCAGCGAGGAGACGGTGGTATTCCGCCGCGAGCGCAGCACGTTTCGCCGGCAGGCGGTGCGACGGCGGCACAACGCCGGCAGTAACCCCACGCCGCCATCCTCCCTCATTGGCTCGCCCCTCAGGTACGGGTGTCCTTCACGTATAGTTTAGAATCCCTCGCTCAAAAGACTCCAACAACACTTTCTAGCATTTATGCTAAGTCCCGCACATTTATGCAGTTTATTCTTGTGTTGATTAATGTGCACTGCCCCCCAATGGAATAAACAAAAAATAAATAAAAGGCCCTTCAACTCGTTCACTCCCAAAGACGTTTTTAAACGTCTTTTCAGACTTGGTCCAGAATTGGCTGGTTCTGAATGAGTTGGAAAAAATAGTCGCATATTGAACTGCAATAATTGTGTGTGTGTGTGTGTGTGGGGGGGGTGTTATGATTAGATTATTTTTCAGTCACTTAGCCCTAAAGCACACTCTCATCACATGTTGTTTTGTCTTGCTCAGCATGTGATCCCTTTCATATAATTCCCTGCTATTATGGCATCATGTCATCTTTTTCATAACATTTTTGGGGTGGCCAGACAAAGAATAGAGTCCTTTCAACTTTGCCAGGCCTGACGAATCAATCTTCTCACAACTGCGCATGATTTGCCGGTCACGCTGTGTTGCATCGATTTGCTTTTCCAAGCGCCTGCTTCTCACCCCTCCTCCAAAACTCACTCAAGTAGCACCTCCTGGGCTCCCAAGTTTCACCAATCGAATCAAGATTTGGTAGTCAAAACAAGGCGTGGGGAAAACGTCTCAAGTCCTCAGCAGTTTTGCTTACAAGCCCAAACAATTCTTAGACCGACCAATCGCTCCAACCCGGCTTGGGTGGCTTCTCACATTCCCCCCCCCCCACTTGTTTCCCGCAGTCTCCAGGAGGCGCTCAGCCAGGCCTCCCAGCCTCCCGCCTGCCAAGACAAATCCACTCAGCCGTCTCGCACCGCCTCCCAGGTGACGGTGCTGAGTGCCAGCGCCTCCCTGCTGGCCAGGAATGGAAGCGCGCACCTGGACGGCTCTCAGGACAAGGCCTCGACGGTCGGCACCAGCAGCCTCCAGGACGAACTTGGTAGGAAGCCGGCACATGTTGTCCGGTTTGACCTTATTCTCTTGGTTTGGGTAACAGTGAAACCCCCCGTTTATAATGTGGAACATATTCCAGACTAACGATGAACCGCGTTATGGGGGAGGGGGGGGTAGCTTAATCAGTCAGTCTGTCGTTCACGTTTAGCTGACTGATGCCATCAGATCCCCAAGCAGAGTTCACATTATCCATGCTCCAGTTATCTGCGTTTGTTGATGAAGCGTCTGCAGCTTCCCTCCAGCATTATCGCCAATAATAGGGACGGTTGTTAGGCTAAATCCAGGTCCAGACTTCTTTTTTTTTTTTATGCAAACCGTTGTGTATTATTTGAATGTCATGACAAATACTTAACTCATTCAATCGCAGCCATTTTCACTGGAGCAACCCCCTCAATCCCAGCGTTTTACTGGATTTTGACTGATCTTGCAAGGCCCAGAGAATATTTGCTTCTAATGCTATGTAGACATAAAGGTTGAACTCTCTTCTTTCAGCAGAAAAAAAAATGGTGTTTCTATCTTTTTCCATTCTTCAGCAATCAGCATGACAAAATGGCTAAGTTTCATGAAAATGGCGATTCCTGGGCAAAAAAAACAGAGAAAAAGAGCTTTTTGTAAGAGCATGCATTTCAAGCACGTGAGGCACCACTGCCACCTACTGGTCGCTTTTTTTTTTTACATCATTTACAATACAAACAGCTTATTCTCATTCACAGATTGCATCAGACCCTCCTCCTCCTCTCTATGACACAAAAAAAAAAAGACTTAGACGTACAAGTACATCCTTGGTAGGCGGGGCCTAATTTTAAAAATACGTACAAGTACATCTTGTGGAGTTAGTTAATTAGCGCAAATCTCTCGGGCGTGGTTGCCCCTCCAGTTTCGTCGTCATGTTTATATTCATATCGATGAATATAATTTTAATTAATTTATTTATTTATTTATTTATTTGAAGGAAAACTCACACCCTCCTTGTATGAGGCTGTCGGGTGCGACATGTCCCTGGTCAACTTTGAGCCCGCCACCAGACGAGCCTCCAATAACATTTGGTGAGCAGCACACACACGACCTATATATAAAACTGGTCATGAATCAGCAGATTTTTCTTGAGGATAGCTGACCGCTTGTCATCGTGTCCGACAACTGGAGGTTGACCTCCCAACTGTGTATGTGGCTCGAGCACAAGGCGGTCAAAACTACCTGTCCTTTATCTCATCCACTAGGCTCCATGTGGGAACTCTGAATGCCTCTCGTGTGTCTTAGATAACCGCCAATGGAATGCTAATTGAATACAGCGGGTGCCTCCTCATATAGTTAAAGCAGTTTTTGTGTGTGTGTGTGTGTGTGTGTGTGTGTGCAGGGACACAGACTCCCACCTCTCCAGTTCTACCTCAGTTCGCTTCGACCCTCATGACCTGGTGAGTTATGTTGTGTACACAACAGTGTGTGCCGTATTGGAGTAAGAATCCAGATTAAAGCCTTTAATGCTTCTACCAGCATATTAGTCGCGACGTAATGCGGTGCCTTGATTTGTCTTTGAAGTGTAATTCGTACCCGAATAAGATCAAATAAAATCTATTTTACCCCCCCATTGAAAGTACTTTGTAATTGAAATGCCATGTTTGGTGGAAGTGGCCGCAACTCAACTCAAGCACCACTTTGGCAAATGGTGAACAGTTCTTCAAAAAAGAAGATTTCAGCCCGTCTAGTGCCACTCCTAGTCAAAGTGTACTGTCAAACTAAACATAAAATGAGGAGAATCACAATTCAGCCTTTCGTCTGCAAGGCTAATGCTAACACGAAATGGAAAATGCTTGTGTAACCCGTGATGCAACAGATCTTTCAACAAAAACAAGGCAGCGGCAACACACCTTGGAAGTCAATACAACGGTACCCAGTCATCTATTCTTTATCCTCTGTGAGGAGCGATGGCATCTGTCATGTACAGATTAGGGCGGAACAATTAATCAAATTCGAATCAACATTGTAATTTAATAGAATGTCTTTTTTCAAATTGCAAAGACTGCAATTTGGGGCCATACATTCTCTGTCTCTCTCTCTTAGCTCTTAAACAAGTGCAGTCCACTTATTTATGTACCATTATTTCATGAAATATGAAAAGTGTGTGTGATAAAGCTCCGAATGTGTTTGCGTTATTCCTGTCATCTGATTTATGATTTACGAACCGAAATTTGCGGCACACATGTTTGGTAGAATTTTGTAAAGTTGTCAAAATGAGTCGCACTCTAAACTGGGAGGTCAAGGTGCCAGTGTACTCTGACGGCGAGGCAGCTCTCCTTCCCTCAGATCCGCCTGAACCGCCTGCTCACCATGGACCCGGAGCTGCTGGAGCAGCAGGACGCCGACCTTAGCCCGGACCTCCATGCTGTGCCACTGGGACCCGACGACCCGGCGGCGGCGGCCGCTGCCGCCGGCAAAGCAAAGCAGTACTACCGCCTGTGGCTCATGCCTTACCTTTGGGTGGGGCTGCACTTTGACCGCCTGACTCTGTTGGCGCTGTTCGACCGGTAAGTGGCGAAAGCATCGTGGCCCAGCGGACTCTGACTCTGCGCGGCCTTCAATAGTTATTAATTTATTGCTTCTGTTTGTTAAAAAATGTATATATACAGGAAGGAGACATTTTTCAAACATCACGTATTTTTGAAAAAATAGGTAGGGCTGAGCGATTTTTGTATGATAATTTAATTAATAATTAATATTAAATTATTAATTTCAATTAGCAATTTTTGTATGATAATTTAATTAACAATTAAAATTAAATTATCATACAAAAATCGCTCAGCCCTACCTCTGAACAACGGAATCATTTTCAAGCCCTTTTCACACTGCAATTAGCAGAGTGCATTGGTCTCTGCAGTACTTATGCCTGAAACAAATATTGGGAAAGTTAAATCAACAAACCTGAAAAAAATAAAACAACAGTAAAATGGTAAAAATTCATCAATATTGAACCCATCGCAAGTTCAACCGTCTCTGAATGCTTTGATCCTTTTTGTCCCAGGAACCGGGAAGTTCTGGAGAACGTGCTGGCTGTGGTGCTGGCCGTCCTCGTGGCCTTCCTGGGCTCGGTGCTTCTGGTGCAGGGCTTCTTCACTGACATCTGGGTCTTTCAATTTTGCCTCGTCATCGCCAGCTGCCAGTATTCTTTGCTCAAGGTGAAAGAATGTTAGGGGTTTGAAAGACTTACTTTCAGGTTTGTCAGTTGACTTCATTATATTTATTTTTTTTTTTAAATTTGAATCTGTTTCATTGGCAGAGCGTTCAACCAGACTCCTCCTCTCCCCGTCATGTAAGTCAGTGCTCATTGTCGGATATATTTATCTGTCTGTGGGGGGAAAAAAAAATCAAATTTCACAGAAATCTGTGGTACAAGTGAAAGTAGTATGTCTTTACCATGTTGGAAAGGTGAGCCGCAGTCACTGAAGCATTTTCAGGGACATATTTTATGCTGCAAAAACACATTACATGCACTGAAAAAAAAAAGAAAAAGTTATGTTTTAAAAATGCTTAAATAATACCGTATAAAGATGCTAAATATTAAATCAATCATTGGAACCATCCATCCATCCACTTTCCGATCAGCTTATCCTCACAAGGGCCACCGGGGGGTGCTGGAGCCTACCCCAGCCGTCTGGACCGGTTTCCAGCCAATCGCAGGGCACACAGAGACTAACAACCATCCACGCTGACACTCACACATAGGGACAATTTACAGTGTCCAATCAGCCTGCCAAGCATGTTTTTGGAATGGTAGAGGACACCGGAATACCCGGAGAAAACCCACGCAGATCTCGTCTTGGAACTTGACCGTGCCTCTCTGTCGCCACCTACAGGGCCACAATCGCATCATCGCCTACAGCCGTCCCGTGTACTTCTGCCTGTGCTGCGGTCTCATCTGGCTGCTGCACCACACCAGCTTGAGGACCAGGTCGTCCCGCTTCACGCTGTACGGCGTCGCTCTCACCAGCTCACTCATCCTGGCCTCTGCGAGGGACCTCGTCATAGGTGAGGGTCAAGCGTGCCGCTGGGGGGATTGTGGTCGTAATTGGGATAACGGTGCTAGTTATGATGGTGGTTGTCGTATCAGTAGAAGGTAGGTAGAGCAGCCAAAACTTACGTACTCAAGTCAGCGTATTGTCATGTTAAAAAAAAAAAAGGCTTGACGCAAGTAAAAATAAGTAATCCTCCAAATAATTAGTTGGAAGTAAATAAGTATTATGTGGAAAAAAATACTCATGTACTGAGGAGGAACTGATGATTTATTTTAAACAAAGCATGAATGTCAAATTTAAAAAAAACAAAAACGTCCAACTATATCATTTGAACAAGCGCAATACATTCAATCTGTATGGATTGTGCCGAGTTGAATGATGCAGTATTTTTTTCCAAAAAGTAATTCAAGCAACTTAACAAGTACTTGACTTGTAGAAGTGGTGATGATGATGATGATGATGATGGCGGTAGTAGTCGCACTGCGGGTGGTCGTGGTAGTCGTCCTTATATGAGCAGTTTGACTGATTTTGGGCTAGCGTGGCTGACAGGGTTCCCACGGGTCCTTAAAGTTCATAAAAATCCATAAAAAAGAAGTTGTAAAATTATGTCCTTAATTGTCCTTAATTTTCAAGGAAAGCTTCGCAAATCAATAAAAATCCTTAATGTATTTTTATTTGAAAATAAATTGGAGTTTTATATTTTCTAAATGTATTTTGTTCTTGGTGTACTTTCTTTGAGAATGAATTAAAGTTTTTTTTTCATTTAAGAAAATGTTACATAGAGTATGTCAAAGGGTTAGCTGATTGCCCCTAAAAATAAAGATGTGCCCTTCCTTTGGCAGCAATGATTTGAACACCAGCTCAGTGATACGTGGCTTTCTGTTCAGCCCGCATACTGCTGAGTGGGCATTAAATCCACCGTAAATCCCCTGCTGAATGGAGAAAAGGTCCTTAAAAATAGCCAAAGTAGCCCTCAAAAGTCCTTAAAAGGTCCATAAATAAGAAGCAAGAGGAAGAGTGGGAACCCTGGCTGAACGTGGACCTCCGCTAGTGCCAACTCGTCCTGCGCCCCGCATAAAGTGAAATAATTGTGTTGTCGCCACTCTCGCGTGTGTTTGCAGTGTTCACTCTGTGTTTCCCCATCATCTTCTTCGTGGGCCTCCTGCCACAAGTCAACACGTTTGTCATGTACCTCTTTGAGCAGCTGGACATCCACGTCTTTGGGGGCAACGGTGAGCCACGACACTTCGCACTTTACACTTTTAATTGAAATACTTTACAAAAGTTGACTCCTTTCCCGTTTCTGCAATTGAGTAAATTAACACTCCTCTTCCGCCTGCAGCCTGCACCAGCCTGCTGTCGTCACTTTACAGCGTCCTCCGTAGTGTGCTGACCGTAGCTCTGCTGTACGGCTTCTGCTATGGCGCGCTCAAGGTGAGTGAAGATGCATCAAACGGTCGCATTGTTGTACGGATGGTCAATCGGAATGTACAGGAAACAGTTGCTACATTTCGGCTCTTTTCAGGAGAACTGGGAGCCCCATCACATCCCCGTGCTCTTCTCCATCTTCTGCGGTCTGCTAGTGGCCGTGTCGTACCACCTGAGTCGGCAAAGCGGCGACCCCTCTGTCCTCATGTGAGCGCACGCCATCACAGTCCCTTAGTACGCGCTATGGACAAAAGTATTGGGACAGGCGCAGCCTTTCTCCAAACAGGAAGTGAATAAAATCTGAAGTTGTCGCGACTAAATTTGCTTCTATTAGAAAGACTTTTATTCGATTAATCAGCGAAGTCAGCTGTGGCAAAAAAAAAACATTGTTGTCAAGGGCCACGGTTGAGTTTTAATTTAAACTGGTTATTTGTAGATAAAGTAAAAAAAAAAACTTGACGATGAAAGAAATGTGGAATATTTTAATAATTAACTAATGATCATTCAGTTTATCACTAAACTAATATCGTGACTGGAACTTTCGCGACTGCTATTCAACCATACGTTACTGAGCCCGGCCCGTGTGAAAATCCGTGAGGTTGTAGTTGATCATAGATGCCACTAGATGGAGCCAAAGCTTTACATTTCAGCGACTTTGGAAAATGTTCAGCAATGAACAAAGGATACTTTACAAAATGCAAATATCAGAAGTTGTCAATAGTGAATTGTGAAGCGATGGGACAACGCTGACACACTTATATAATTATTCAATACAAATAACATTTTTATGACATCTATGTATGACATTATTTCTTGCGCTTTTCTGGTTGTATTAACATCATTGATTTAACCAAATAATTAAGGCATTAATTTAAAAAAAGAAGTATAAAACAAGTTTAATTATTAATTAATTTTAGTTCAAATCGGCTCAATTAATGTAACAATTGATGGCAGATAATGCCCTGTGTGGCCCACGGGCTACACTTTGCACACTCATGGATTAATTCAGAGTTGTCTCCCAATATTGTTGTCCTTCGAGTGTATCAACACCCTCAATAATCACCGTCAAATCCCCGAGCATGCTAACATTTTCAAATGTCGTCTCCTAGCTCACTGATACAGTCGAAGATTTTGCGCAATTTGCGAGACAGCGACCCTGAGGACCCCTTGTCGGAAGTGCAGGACCCTCTGCCCGAGAAGCTGAGGGCCTCAGTGGTGAGTCGCAGAAACGTTCGAATCGGGTGGGTCATGTCATTGTGTTGCGTTCAGGTGCCAAAACAGTGAATGGGAAACCAGACGCAGGCTGTAATTTGAAAAGGATTTTCCAGCCATATTATTAATAACCTGCCTATGACTGAGAGCTGTTTTCTTAAAGGTTTTTAATAAAATGACTCATTCATTTGAAGAACGAGCGTCTGCAGTCCGATTTGATCGTCTGCGTGGTCATCGCCGTGCTCTACTTCGCCATCCACGTCAGCACCGTCTTCATCGCCCTTCAGGTGTGCGCGTACACCCGCCATTCATCCGACGTTTCGGAACTGTTTTCATTTGTGCGTAATCGGCGGCGTCATCTCACTCTGTGTCTGCCACAGCCCTTCCTGAGCTACGTGCTGTATGCGCTGCTGGGCACGGTGGGGCTGCTCACCCACTACCTGCTTCCCCAGGTGCGCAAGCAGCTGCCCTGGTACTGCTTCTCGCACCCGCTGCTCAAAACCAAGGAGTATTACCAGTTTGAAGTCAGGGGTGAGTACACGACACTGGCGGTATGGAACTTTCCCCAAAGGGCTGCTTCAAACATAGATTGTAGCCTTTTCTGTTCAATTCCAAGCATCGGTCCTTGTGATTTAAAAATGTTTTTTTTTTTCACACGTCCTGTTGATAGACACGACCACCCAGTTTCATATCGATGGGTGGAACTGGTCTAAAGGGGATGAATTAATTTCAAATTTCCCAGTTAGCATTAAAGTGCAAGTTTACAGTCAAACCTCGGTTTTTGAACGTCTCTGTTCTCGACCAAATCGGTTTTCGACCAAAAATTTTGAGTTTTTTATGCCTCGGATGACAACCGAAATTTGGTTCTCGAACAAACTGAGCGCACTTGAATGCACCATTTGTCTCCTCTCGCCTTCCTTACACGAGGAAGTGACGCTTCCTCGTATAGCATTCCATTGTGAGCAGTCGTGTTCAATAAAGATTTTTTTTTTAAGAGTGTGGTTTCAGTTTTCGAACAATTCGGTTTTCGAACAGCCTTCCGGAACGGATTATGGACGAAAACCGAGGTTTGACTATTTGTTATAAAAGAACTTAAAATATACAAATAACATAAAGCGGCTGCACAAGTGCATACGGCATCTTATCACGCGCTGTCTGCCCCCCCCCCCCCCCCTCCAAAAAAAACTTCAGAGAGAGGCATTTCTGGTGCGAGTGAAGGTTGTATGTAATCCTATTTCTTGTCCTCTCTGGCGTCAGACGCGGCTCACGTGATGTGGTTCGAGAAGCTCCACGTGTGGCTGCTCTTCGTGGAGCGCAACATCCTCTACCCGCTGGTCATCCTCAACGAGCTGAGCGGCAGCGCCAGGGAGCTCGCCAGCCCCAAACGACTGGACACCGAGTGAGAGAAGCATCCGCACTTGAAAAAAAATTTTTTTTGAATACCACTTTTTGATTTATCTATTTATTATCTATTCATTTATTTTGTGAACAACATTGTCTTTCCTAGGGTGGGCGCGCTGATGATCACCGTGGCGGGCCTGAAGCTGCTGCGCTCGTGCTACAGCAGCCCCACCTACCAGTACATCACCGTCCTGTTTACCGTGCTCTTCTTCACCTTCGACTATCGGCACATGTCGGAGACTCTGCTACTGGATCTCTTCCTCATGTCCATCGTCTTCAGCAAGGTGCGTGGACTCCCCTTTGTAGGTAAAGTGGGTCGTGTTGGATTTAGTTAATAGTGATAATTATGTCTTCTGTTCACACCTCAACTACTTTGTTGACTGACAAATTCGTGTTCTCCTCTGTATATTGTTTGAAAATGTATTTTTTCCCTCTTGTTTTGACTAAGCTGTGGGAGCTGTTCTACAAGCTGCACTTTGTCTACACCTACATCGCACCCTGGCAGATCACGTGGGGCTCGGCCTTCCACGCCTTCGCTCAGCCCTTCGCCGTGCCTCGTATCCTTTCCATGCCATCTCTTTTTTTATAGATATTTTTATGATTCTGGTCATGCTCTCGAGTCACAGGTGTCAGCTGTAAGTTGTCCCTTCTGTAAAAGGTTGACTCGGCTCATCTAATTGAGGCCATAGTTAAATAGTTGACATGTTCTTGAGTTTATACACCTTTTTCCCCGCCTGGTCCTTGACCTCCTTGCTTGCTGCAGACTCAGCTATGCTCTTCGTCCAGGCCCTGGTATCAGCTATCTTCTCCACCCCACTCAACCCCTTCCTGGGCAGCGCCATCTTCATCACATCTTACGTCCGGCCCGTCAAATTTTGGGAGCGCGACTATAAGTAGGGAATCTCACTGTAAAAAAAAAAGTCTCTCTTCCAAACTCAATCTAAATGTGCTTTTTTCTTTTTCTTCCCCACACAGCACCAAAAGAGTCGATCACTCCAACACCCGGCTGGCCTCACAGCTAGACAGAAATCCAGGTGAATGGCAAATTGGATATATAATATGCAGTGAATGTGATCAGCATGAAAAATAACAGTCACCAATGTTGTATGTCACCAAAAAAACATGAATCGGTAAATAGAGAATGAAAAAGGTTCCACAAGTGACAACAAGAGTAATCGGCGGCATTGTGTGACACACGGGGAACTGTATGAATAATTACTCGTGCTATGTAGAGGTAAGATCGGGCCGCCAGAGCCCGACCCGACCCGGACCCGAAATTCGGGTTGGGTCGGGCCTAAAATGATCAATCATTGCTTCGGGTTCGGGTCGGGTCGGGCTTCCCTCTCGCTGATTTTTTTTTTTTTTGTTTCGAGGCCGTGAATTTTTTGACCACGAGAGACCGTGGTTCGCAAAAAAAAAACAGAAGTCGCCTCATCACAACACGTACTGTACTAAACTCTTGCAATGACAATTCAAAGAACTCCTTCCTGTCTATTATCCAGCCGTCGTTGTTTTCCTTTGTCTCTCTGCTTCTCTCTCTAAAAGCGCCGCGCTAGATTCTTAAGGACGTACTGCTGCTGTGGTTTACGGCCCAATTTTCAACCCGTCAAAATGACGGACGGCCTTAAATTTTCCCCGTCCACTCTTAAAAAAAAAAAAAAAAATCCGTCGATGATGGGAAATTGTCGGTGAATGTAACCTCTTCAGAAACAGAAATATAAAAGATGTAAATGTGTATACAGTCTTGTTTAACTTCGATTTCGTTACAAAAGACAGACTTTTGTTAGCAGAAATCACCCCTAATCCCCCTCACAAATAAAATCTCGGGTTTGCTTCGGGCTCGGGCCTGCATATCAAGTTAAGTGATCAGGGTCGAGCCGGGTCGGGCTTAAATACCCTCGGGCCCGGGCGGGTCGGGCTCGATTTTTTTTTAGGACCGATCTTAGCTCTAGTGCTATGTATACAGAGATGAATATAAATAGCAGGAATAAATATTCCTCGTATTGGAATGAATTCACCAACGGGAATAGTGGATACACGATGCATACGTTATCTGCGGATGTTTCCAAAAAAGCAGCAAGAATTGTCAGCAGCGTCGGATGTGCTTTACCGGCTCTTAATCGGAGTATTTCCTCCCGACAGGCTCAGATGACAACAACCTTAACTCCATCTTTTATGAACACCTGACGCGCTCGCTGCAGCACAGCCTGTGCGGCGACCTGCTTCTGGGCCGCTGGGGCAACTTCAGTACGGGCGACTGCTTCATCCTGGCTTCTGACTACCTCAACGCTCTGGTTCACCTGGTGGAGATCGGCAACGGCCTGGTCACCTTCCAGCTCCGAGGGCTTGAGTTCCGAGGTGAGTTCCTACGTTTGCCGGGGCCGTACATTTGACACCCCCTCGGTAACCCGTCATCTCCTAGGTACCTACTGCCAGCAGAGGGAGGTGGAGGCCATCACCGAGGGCGTGGAGGAGGACGAGAGCTGCTGCTGCTGCGAGCCGGGCCACCTTCCGCACGTCTTGTCCTTCAACGCTGCCTTCGGCCAACGTTGGCTGGCCTGGGAGGTGCTGGTCACCAAGTACGTGCTGGAGGGCTACAGCATCACCGACAACAGCGCCGCCTCCATGCTGCAAGTTTTCGACCTGCGACGCATTCTCACCACCTATTACGTGAAGGTCAGTGGGTGGAAATTTTCAGCCTAGCAGTGGGAGGCGTACTGTTTTTTTTTTTTTTTTTTTTTTTTTTCCCTACCTTTGTATTTGGGGTACCGAATGGAATCTAAAGCACTTTTTCCGACCTGCCTCTTCAGGGTATCATCTACTACGTGGTCGCCTCGCCCAAGCTGGAGGAGTGGCTGTCCAACGAGACCATGAAAGAGGGTCTGCGGGCATGCAGCGAGAGGAACTACGTGGACCTGGATCCCACCTTCAATCCCAACATCGACGAGGATTACGACCACCGGCTGGCTGGCGTCTCCAGGGACAGTTTTTGCAGTGTTTACCTGGGCTGGATCCAGTACTGCAACTCTCGCAGAGACAAGGTAGCGAAATGGTACAGTCAAACCTCGGTTTTCGGACGTTTCAGTTCTCGTCCAATTCGGTTTTCGACCAAAAATTTCGTGTTTTTTTTTTTTATGCCTCGGATGACGAACAAATTTCGGTTCTCGAACAAACTGAGCGCACTTGAATGCACCATTTGACTCCTCTCGCCTTCCTTACACTTGGAAGTGACGCTTCCTCGGGTAAGACGAGGAAGTGACGCTTCCTCGTGTTGCTTTCCATTGTGAGCAGACGTGTTCAGTAAACATTTTTTAAGAGCGTGGTTTCGGTTTTCGAACAATTTCGGTTTTCCAACAGCCTGCTGGAACGGATTATGGACGAAAACCGAGGTTTGACTGTATTTTTAAAGTGAGCGCAGTGGACTCGCTAGCCATACTGAGGGCTCATTTAGGAAAAGAAAAAAAAAACAAAGTAACGGAGTGCATGTTACTCACACATCTTGAGAAGCACAAGTCAGCCTTCAGCATCCATGCCGGGCTGTCCATAAACCAAAGTATAAGGCAGTATTTCTTCGTGGGCCTGGGTGTTTGTGAACCGAGGTTCCAATTTGACAATAAAGTTGAATTCAATTCAATTCAATTCAATGTATACCGCGATATTACTCATATGTGTTTTGTGTTCTAGCCTCTGGACAACGAGAGAGACTCTCCTCTGGTGCTGCTTTGCTTCGGCCTGTGCGTGCTGGGAAGGCGAGCGCTCGGAACGGCGGCTCATCACATGTCCAGGTTTGGCAGACATTTTGGAACTCGCAAAAATCCTCGAGCCCTTTTGTTCTGTCTGAAAGCATTTGATCACATTCCGAGTGAAAGGCACAGGCTAATAAAGACGTCTATGTGTCCCAACCCCACAGCAACCTGGAGTCTTTCCTGTACGGGCTTCACGCTTTGTTTAAAGGAGACTTCCGCATCTCTTCGGTGCGTGACGAGTGGATATTTGCCGACATGGAGCTTCTCAGGAAGGTGGTGGTGCCCGGCATCCGAATGTCCCTCAAACTTCACCAGGACCACTTCACCTCGCCCGATGAGTACGAGGAGCCGGCGGTGCTTTTCGAGGCCATCACGGCCCACCAGCGCAACCTGGTCATCGCCCACGAGGGCGACCCGGCGTGGCGCAGCGCCGTGCTGTCCAACGCCCAGTCGCTGCTCGCCCTGCGCCACGTGCTGGACGAGGGCACAAATGAGTACAAGATCATCATGCTCAACCGCCGATACCTCAGCTTCAGAGTCATCAAGGTCCAGTAACGTTTACTGTGGGCAGAATATGGGAGATTGCTGTCACATGTTGGATAGATCCAAATATCGGATAATCCAAAATCAACTATTATTTTAATCATATCCCAGCAGTCTTCGGGCAGTAGGCGGGGGACACCCTGAATTGGTTGCCAGCCAATCAATCCACGCCCACGCTCACACTCACACCTAGGGACAATTTAGAGTTTTGCCATTGTTTTTGGAATGTGGGAGGAAACCGGAGCGCCCGGAGAAAACCCACGCAAGCCGGGGAGAACATGCAAACTCCACATGATCGAACCCGGTACCTCTGCACTGTGAAGCCGACGTGCTAACCACTGGACTACTGGGCCGCCTCCAAACTCAACTATTATTTTAATCATTTCTCAATTATTTTGTTGATTAATGAATTACAGTGAAACTCCTCTACAACGAAATCTACATGGGTGAAAATACCCCCTAGTGTTAAAAAAATCTTCATGCATTAACACCATTCCCACTTTCCTGTTTCAAATTTGCTACAGTGAAAAACCCCCTGTTGTGAAACATTTCTTGCTGCAAACATGATTTCGTTGTAGAGGAGTTTCACTGTAATTGAATTTTTAAAAAGTTAATTTCTATTCCTTTATTCAAATGGAAATGTTGCGTTGTTGGGGTGCAGGTAAACAAAGAGTGCGTGCGGGGTCTGTGGGCAGGCCAGCAGCAGGAGCTGGTGTTCCTGCGGAACCGCAACCCAGAGCGCGGCAGCATCCAGAACGCCAAGCAGGCGCTGCGCAACATGATCAACTCGTCATGTGACCAGCCCATCGGCTATCCTATCTACGTGTCGCCGCTCACCACCTCCTACTGCAACTCGCACCCTCAGTTGGGCCACATCCTTGGCGGGCCCATTAGCGTCGCCAACATCCGCAACTTTGTGGTCAGCACTTGGCACAGGTTTGTGTTGCTGTGTGTGCGCGTGTGTGTATTGTATTCATCTTGTGTCAAGGTAATATGTAGAAGTGAGTTGATGATTTTCATTCCGATGCAAAAAAAAGTTGTACATTGCTGCCAACTGAAGGAAATTTTAAACGCACAGCTCATTTTTATTCTTGCAGATTACGAAAAGGCTGCGGCGCAGGTTGTAACAGCGGAGGGAATATTGAGGATTCTGACGTCGGCGGGATGTCCTGCGGCAGCGGGAATGGGACGGCGGCTGACTCACAGCAGAGCTCCATGTCGCAGGGCGGCAATTCCGGACCTGGCGGTCTTCACTCGTACCAGCCGCACGCGATGGGTGAGGGAAATCGGTGCACCTTAGCTAGTCAGCCGTTAGCGGTAAACGGCAGGTGTCACAAGTAAAATCCCTCGAGCATTTGGTTGACTTTATTCAAACTCGTTGCTCATTTCGTTTTGACAATGGACAATAGCAGCCAGTTAGCAATAATGTTAACCGCGGGCCACTTTGTGTGATGTCACACAGTTGATAACACCTAACAATAGCAGCGAGTTAATAGTTACTGTTAGCAGTCGACCACACTGTATCATACCACAGAGTCGATAAAACGCTCAACATTTCACAACAATAGCAGCTAGTTAACGGTTAGTTGCCATATATATATCGACCCCTACTAACATTTGCCGCTAACGGTAGCTAGCTGCTGTGTGATGTCTCACATTAAGGCAATCACCCTCGCCCTTGGATAACAAGTGACAAAAGCAGCCACTCAGCCGTTAGCTGATGACCACATTGTGTGATGTCGCACAAGTTTGCTAAGTAACAATAACAGAAAGTTAGCAGTTAGCAGCTAACCTTAGCAGTCGAAGCCATGGTGTGATATAGCGGCTAGTTAGGATTTGTGGTTAGCATTAGCAAGTGACCACATTGTGTGATGTCAGGCCCAAAATCAATAACACACTAAATCTTCATGGCTAACATTAACGGCTAACATTAACGGCTAACTAGTTGCTCTTGTCCCCTTTTATCCAATTATTAACTTTATGCTAACTGGCAGCTATTGAATTTTTGATGATGGGTGACAGTAGCAGTTAGTTAACCATTAACAGCTAACTTTAGCAGTCTACTGCGTTGTCACAACGCTAATGGCAGCCTGGCTATGCTTTGTGTGGGCATCCAGGCTCCAGTCAGAGTTCCCAGTCTGTCCAGTCCAGCCTCGTGCGCCACTCTCCAGCCCGGGTGTCCGTGGCCAGCCAGTCATCTTCGTACCGCTACGGCGGCAGCAGCCGCCACTCGTCGCTCCGCACGTCCGCCACGGGCCTGGAGGCGTGCCGGCGCTCCTCCACCAGCCAGCTGTCCCTGCGCACGCTGCCCACCTCCCTGCAGCTGCGGCTGGGCCCCACCTCGGACTTGGCTGGCCCTTCGGCGTCGCTCTCCAGCCACAGCATTCCACCGTGCAAGCGGCACACTCTGGTGGGCCTCCTGGGGAACGACGGCCTCTGCGGCGTGGTGATGGACCCCCTTGGCCAGCATCACCACCACCACCAGCAGCAGCAGCACCTTCATCATCACCACCCGCAGCATCACTATCACCACCCGCAGCAGCATAACCCCGTTGTCTCCACTGTGCGCAGAGACGACATCTCGTACAGAGTGCAGGTGTGTGGTACAGTGCATTATCGTGGAAACGGTATTCATATGAAAGAACGATCCTATCCATATGTGAATAATGTTTTTTTTTTTTTATAAGTAGTATTTCTTCAAGGAAAATTATTTCATCAATTTATTTGAATATCGAAGACCTAACACATGAAAGACTAAATGAATGAAGTAATATTTTTTCCAGACATGCCTGCATCCTTAACGATTGGAACAAAATTCGCAAACGATAAATACAGCGTGATGAGCACCCCGCCGCCGCTGGCTTCCATAAGAATGTCATTGTTGCGGCTCTGTCCAGATTGTGGACCCGAATCAAGTGCTGGAGAACCTCAACATGTCCAAGCGGAAGGAGGTGCAGTGGCCGGACGAGACAGTGAGACTGCGGGCAGGGCGGACCTGCTGGAGGGAATGGAGCCCCCTGGAGGGCATGGAAGGACATGTGAGTTCAGAGATAGCCAGAACTACGTTGCTTTCAACAGCCTACAAATGTCATCCAAAAATATATACCTAAAAAAAACACTTCTAATGTTATTAGAAAAAAGGTCCTAATCAGATGGAATAACGTTGGATTTTTTTTTGACAATAATTAACATTCTTACCAAAAAGTCCCTTTTTTCCCCCCATGATAAAAAGTAGATGTTTTTTTTTCTTTCAGAAAGTAAACAAGTCCCGATTTTTTTTTTGTCAATTATAGTTAGTTAATTTTAAAAAGGCATTTTTTTCCAAGGTCATATTTGCTAGAGGGGAAAAAAATCCCACGTTCTTTGATTTATAAAAGTATTTTTTTGGGGAAATGAAAAAGAAGTAATTTTTAATATTCTTCAAGAGAAAAGATTTATGTGTCAGACCGATATTTAAGACACGTGACAGCTAATATGTCCCTGTAAAGCCATCCAGTGTCAACGTGACTTTCTGCGCACCATTTCCATGACATCATCACTTTACCTCTGTAATCTCACTTTTTTTTTTTTTTTTTTTTTTTGTGTGTGTGCTCATTTTTGAACCATCGTGTCAGCAAACACTTTTTTAAACTTTGCTCTGACGATCCTGTTTGTTTGTCCTAGTTAGTGCCCTGGGACACTGACCTACTTCCTCCACGTGTCGTAATTTGCGAGCAGCTTGTCATTGTTATGCGTTTCCAGGTGATTCACCGGTGGGTGCCTTGTAGCCGCGAGCCGGCCAACCGCTCCCACATGGACAAGACCATCCTGCTGGTACAGGTGGACGACAAACTGGTGCCCATCGTGGAGACGGGCGTCATCGAACTGGGCGCCGAGGTTTAACAGGGGAGCCTAAATCGCAAGCACACCGAGAGCATACACAGGAACCGGGAGCAGACAAAATCTAAACGCAATGCAAAAAGTGCAAGCTGAGGCAGGGTACGCTTTTTCAGGGCTTATGCTAGCGGTCCAAAACATTGTGTGATGTCACGCATCAAGTCGATCACTGTCAACGTGAGCTGGCTGCGCGTGTTTTCGATTTACGTGTGAACATCGAGCAAAGTGATCGACTGCTAAGTGTAGCCGCTACTGTCTCTTATTAACAATGGTGGAGCTAAAGGCAAGGTAGTCGATAACAGCCCATTAGAAGGATACGTGTTTTCGACATTACATGTGGCACTGCACAGTGTGGTTGACTGCTATCGATAACCTCTGACTGCTAACTAGCCACTACCGTCACTTGTGAACGATGGTTCAGCTCACGGCTAGTTGGCGTCAAACGGTTACATTTAAGGTAGAATGTTTTTGACTTTAGGCGTGACATCACACAATGTGGTGGACTGCTATACTGTATATCGTTAGCCGCTAGCTACTGGCCACTGTGAATTGTGAGCAATTGATTGATTGAGCATGTTATCAACTTCCTATGTGGCATCGCAATATGTGACATTAGCATGTTATGGCTAAGTAGCTACTATCGTCACTTGAATTTTTCCGAGCGTGCTGTCGATTTTTACATGTGACCGGACACCTGCCAATGTTGGTCGCAAATGGCAAACTTGCTTCTAACGTCACTAGTTATCAACGCGCAAGCATTTTACTGACCTTGCACGTGACATCGCACAATGAAACTGACAGCTAATGCTATTGGCTAAGATAGCTGCTATTGTCACTTATTGAAGGTAGATCATGACATCAATTTTCCGTGTGACATCGCACAACGGTTGACTGCTAACGGCTGAGTTACCGCTAACTGCTGCCAGCATCACTTTTGAAAACAGGAACTGAGAGTTCTCATCACAACCAATCCCCGGATGTTGGGGGGAGGGGGAGGGGGATCGAACCACAGGGAAAAAGTGCAAGCTGAGGCTGACTTTTTTTTTTTTTTCACCGCCTCCTTCCCCTTTTTCCTCTCACAATCTGCCTTGCTTTTATCATCTGGGGGGAAAATGCTGCATGACAGTCAAGCTCATTGATTTCTATGCATTTTTGTGTTGATATATTTTGGTGTTGTTAATAATTTGCCAAATATGCCTGGTTTTGTCATTTCTGCTACGACCCCACCCCTGCCCTGCACCGCCCTGTTGCCATAACAACAGAGGACATTGCATTGTAGTCATTCCACTCGGATTAGTTTGAAAGTATTGACTTGCACTATCATTTTTATTTACAGCGATGCACTACAATCACACGTGCGTGTGTGTGTGCGTGCGTGCGTGTGTGTGTGCGCGCGTGTGCGTGTGTTTATAGATATATAGTATATATCTATACACACATACGAAATAAACACGCCTACATATATTATCATACTCTATTTATTCTGACAGACTCTGAATGGCCATGGTTATACCGATGCCTTGGAATGACGATTAAAATGCAATCACCCTTATTTCTTTTACCAACTTGAATATAACTTTTTATTGTATATTCGTTTATATATTTACACAAATATATGTTGAGTGTATAAAATATTTATTACTGTAAAAAATATTTACACTTTCCGCTTTTTGAGATAAAAAGGTTAATGTATTAAAGGACCATGGGGTTGAAAACAAGATGCAGATTTTTTTTCCTGATGGTTTGTTTAACTATTTAACTTAATTGCTTTTCTATATTGAGAAATAAAAAAACGTGATTTATTGCAGATGAGTCGTTGTGGTATGTTTGAAGTTAATTCAATGTTATTATTGTAATATACAACTTTATGAATGCAATATTATGACTTTGTTCTCATATTTCAACTTCAAAATTGACTTTCCACGTTAAAATTTGAAGAGCCTTATTTTTATAACAAGTTTATTTCGACTTTATTCTCGCCTTTTTAGTGCATTTTCATAATGTTACTCATTCTTGTAATATTGCGACTTTGTTGTCTGAAAATGAACATTACTGTACTTTATTCTTGGGGGGGGTGAGGTTTAACGTTACTTTTTTGTGTGTGTGCGTGTCTTATGCACCTTTTGGTTCTTCCTGTATGTAGTGACTACGTCACACTTTTACCGCGTTATATTTCGATTTTATTCTTGCAATACGAAGTTATTTTGCTATCGCAATCGTGTTGCCTCTATAACGTTTAGAAATTATGAATGGATCATGTTACGTCTCTTATTTAATATTTGTTGTCTGTGTTTACAAATCACTGCTTCATCCTTCGACTTCCACCTGCCAATCAAGGACGAGCTTGAGTGAGAGCACGTGATTTTTATTTTAAGTAAAGTCCCGCCTCCTCCGCTCTGATTGGTTGTCGGCCTGCCGCTCCAATGTTATTCCAAGCAGTTTTTTTTCCGCCATATATATATAACACTGGCTGGTTTCCGCCAAGATAACCAGGATCGTTTAGTTATTTGTCTCGCTTCGCTCGGCTTCCTACAACAAACCAAACTTCAGGTAAAACTAATATTTTTGTTTGCTAATGTTTTGAGTTTATTTCAAACACCCTTGTGAGATTTAATATTAGCTAGTTAGCATCGGGAGAAGGGATGCCGTCTTAGTCATGTGATCGCAAAGATCGAGTTGGTCCCACAAGCTTAAATCACTTCGACATTTGAATGCGACTCATTATTGTTGTCATTGTTCAAATGTGGCTGCCGAAACACAGGCAAAGGAAATGGGTCGTTTGTTGGTCCTCCCGGTTGCGCTGGGGCTCTTCGCCGTCCTGGTGAACTCCTTCCCCACACAGGAGCCCGAAAACGGGAAGAACTGGGTGGTGATCGTTGCGGGCTCGTCTTCCTGGTACAACTACAGACATCAGGTAAAAGAAAAAAAACGCTCAAATGTGCTTTATGTCTTCAGGAGTTTGAAGGAACCAAGTACAAATACTTGGTTACTATACTTAAAGTACCAGGGTATCACGTAGCTCTACTGTGTTTATTTGTCTGACGGCTTGTAATATTGCACCTTAATTTTCATTTTACATCTTAATTCTCAGAGAAAAAAAAATCCCAGTAATATGTCACCTTTTCATTCCTGTCATGTCAGACGATATTTTTTGTAACAGTCATACCCTTGTAATATTTGTACTTATTTCTCTTGTAAAATGACAACTTTTTCCATGTTCATCTACAACTCACTTGCATAGTATTTCAACTTTATTTCCAATTATGACTTGCGGTGTGTGTGTGTGTGTGTGTGTGTCCGCCCGCCCGTCCGTCCGTCCGTTGACCAGGCGGACGCATGTCACGCCTACCAGATCGTACACAAGAATGGCATCCCGGACGAGCAGATTGTGGTCATGATGATGGACGACTTGGCACAAGCTCAGGAGTGAGAACGTCGCACACACAGACTTTTCTCATACAATTTTCCACATTCATGTACAGTTTCATTCTTTTAATAATATGGTTTTGTTCTCATCAAATTTCCGACTTTTTCACATACATATGTTTTTTCCCCCCCCCAACACTTATTGATAACAACACCAAAGTGTAACTCCCCAGAATCAACAACAACAACAACAAAAAAACTGCCTACTCTGTTAACGAAAATGATCAGCAGATCAGTTGAGCATATTTTTAAATGCGATACATTTTCGAAAGCTCTTGCAACTGCTCTTTATCACACCCTTCCTCTTTTCTTAGTTTGAAGAGAAATGAAAATGGACCGGCGGTTTGTTGCCATTAAGCGGGCCGTCTTTTGGGACTCTTTCAACGCGCGGGCGTACTTTCTAGCCAAGACCGCAAAATGTGCGCAGACACAAATTAGCTTTCTGAGAGGAATCACACACAACATATCATGATTCTTCTCCTCGTTGGACCCTAACTACCACTTGGTGCGACTAGTCGGCAGCATCTTGACTTGATTTTGACCTGAAAACAACCAAAATAAAATAAATTATATTTTTTACTTTTTTGGGGGGTTAAAAATTAAAACAAATACCTGTCATGAAAAAAAAGGAATATTCATTTTGATACATGCGGCTTTGTTTTGGAAAGTGCAAAAAAGATTTGTGGCTATTTTTAAACAATACATCAACCTGGATTAAAGTGAAACTGGAAAAAAAAAACGGAACCATATCTTTTGACAACAAAAAAAAAGACTACAATTTTAGAAAACACTTTATTTATTTTTTTTGGTGGTATTCAATGTAAACAATGTTTTCCCGCTTCCCTCCCGAAGGAATCCCACGCCCGGCATCCTGATCAACAGGCCCAACGGTAGCGACGTGTACATGGGTGTCCTCAAGGACTACACTTCTGAAGTGAGTGCCAAAATAAATTGGCCACTGCGCACTTTAAAAAAAAATAAAATAAAAAATAAAAATCTTCAGCATTTTTCATGAAGCGCTTGCCCGCCTTATCATGTGCAGGATGTCACTCCAGAAAACTTCCTGGCTGTGCTGAAAGGTGACTCCTCCAAAGTGAGAGGAGGCTCCGGGAAAGTCTTAAAGAGGTGAGTGACAACTCTAAAATGTGTCTGTGGGCTTTTTTTTGGTTGATTTGTTTTTTTGGTGGGGATCAGATTGCAACATCACAGTCTTCATCTTTGTGTCTCCTCAGTGGTCCCAACGATCACGTCTTTGTTTATTTCACTGACCACGGAGCGCCCGGCATTCTGGCCTTCCCCAACGGAGAGGTTGGCTGCCTTGTTTTTACGGCGCACTCACAAAATCCCTGAAACTGCCATTTTAGTAGCTTGTGTGTTATCTCCTTTTATTTATTTTATTTTTTTTACACCTCCTACCTAAATTTTGTAAAATGAGAAAAAGAGAATGAGTGCAGGGGAAAATATTTATTTATTTGGATTAATTGACTTAGGTTTTTTTAAAATGGGGGGTAAAAAAAAAAGTATGAATCAATATGGGATTTTCGTAATATGAATTTTTTTTTTATATTGATTTAATTGAATTGAATACAACTTTATTGTCAAATGTGCTGTACGTATGTGCAACATACAGCACATATATATATGTATATGTGTGTGTGTGTGTGTATATATATATATATAATTTTTTTTTATACATCGCCCTTGGGTCTGTGCCATTTTTTAAATGGCGAAAAAAAGACATCAACCTGGATTTTCTTTAAAAAAAATGTTTTTTTCATTTTAAAGTAATGTTTTTATTCTTGTATATCGTCCTTAATTTTTAAATGTTAAAAAAGGGGGAAAAAAATTAATTCCCCATATGAAATGAAATGACATTTGTTTATGCATCAACCTGAGATTTTGTCAAAGGCGAAGTAAAATTACATCACAAACATTGATGATATCATACCACGCGGAACACAATGCACTCTTATGCGCTTGGACGAGTTTCAAGAGCTCATTTGTGCAAACGCGTCACGAGCGCGCCGTCTCAAGGTTGCCATTTCCACTCCTCAGACGTTGTTATCTGATTCAACCCCTGAGAACAAAGATGAAGTCTTCCATCCAAACGAACAGAATAAGTTTCCAAGGCCATCCTGCTAAATAAATGCTTTGTAGTACTATAAGACTAAATATGGGAGAACTTAATGTGCAGTTATTCTAAAAGTTTTGTCCAAAAAAAAACCTTAGACATCAGTTTGAACGATTATAAATGTAATTTAATGTACCGAGTACACCACTTGCTCTTTTCTAGCTGCACGTCAAAGACCTCCAGGACACCATCCAGTACATGCGCGACAATAAGAAGTACAAGAAGGTACGTAGCTCACTGGCTGATGCCACTCAGCAGCAGCAGCAGCATCATCATCATCGTCATCATCGGTCAACGCTGATACTCGGCTGTTTTTCATTCACCTTTTTTGTAAGATGGTGTTCTACATCGAAGCCTGCGAGTCGGGGTCGATGATGACCCATCTGCCTGACGACATAGACGGTGAGTTGAACAAAACCAAAACAACAACCCAAACATTTTTCAATTATTATTTTGAATGACAATTTTTGGGGTGTTTTTTTTATTTTTTATTTTTTTAGTTTATGCCACCACAGCAGCCAACTCGCACGAGTCATCGTACGCATGTTACTATGACGCCGAGCGTGACACCTACCTGGGAGACTGGTACAGCGTCAACTGGATGGAAGATTCCGATGCGGTATGTACAGTTTTTTTTTTGGGCTCGGGATTGCCCTCTAGTGTTAAAAAAAAAAAATCTTCATTTTCCCCTAACATAAAATTTGATCGAAATGTCTATCATGAGTAGTCCCACAAAAAGTCATGAAGCCATTTTGATTGAAAATGGTCATTTGGGCACTGTAGCACATTCTGGCAGGTTTTTCCGGAATTCAGCCTCCAAACCAGCTGCTCACATTGAAATGTGGCGTGATGTCAGTTTATGAGTAAACAGTCAAACCTCGGTTTTCAAACGTCTCGGTTCTCGTCCAATCCGGTTTTCGACCAAAGATTTTGAGTTTTTTATGCCTCGGATGACGAACAAATTTCGGTTCTCGAACAAACTGAGCGCACTTGAATGCACCATTTGACTCCTCTCGCCTTCCTTACACGAGGAAGTGACGCTTCCTCGTGTTGCTTTCCATTGTGAGCAGACGTGTTCAGGAAACATATTTATTTTAAAAAGAGCGTGGTTTCGGTTTTTCGAACAATTTCAGTTTTCGAACAGCCTTCTGGACGAAAACCGAGGTTTGACTGTACTCTCAAAAAAAACCAAACAAACAAACAAAATAACCTCTTGACACTCAACCTGAAAAGGCAACAGGCCGTTTTCGTTCAAAGCCATCATTTTGACTCTGCAGTTTTCATTGTTGCTAGTTCTGTTACGCCGCAGGAGGACTTGTCCCGGGAAACGCTGTTGAAACAATTCCGAATTGTGAAGAATCACACCAACACCAGCCACGTGCAGCAGTTTGGAAACAAAGTGAGGCCGCCCGCAAACAACACGTTTAATCCCGTGATGTTTTGCATCCCGTTCACGTATGCTTGTCTCGGCCGTCAGACTCTGGCCCACATGAAGGTGGCGGCCTTCCAGGGGACGCGCAAGAGCGGAGCCGTCGCCCCCGGCCCGTTGCCTCCCGTCGCCCAACTGGACCTGACGCCGAGTCCCGATGTTCCCTTGGCCATCCTCAAGAGGAAGATGATGGCCTCCAACGACATCGGCGTGGCCCGGAGTCTCCTCTCGGAAATAGACGCTCACCTCAAGGTACAGCTGTCAATTAAATATTGCTCGGCAAGTGTTTTTTTTTTCCATTTGTGTCACTTTGTTTGTGTGTGAGTGCAGGTGAGGGAGATGCTAGCGGCGACCATGCGTCAGATCGCGGAGAGGGTGACGGGCGACCGTTTTGAGGCCGACAAGGTGGTCAACGAAAGGAGGGACCTGACGCAGCACCGGTGCTACCGGACCGCTGTGGACCACTACAAACACAACTGCTTCAACTGGAACAAAGCCGAGGTACGACAGCAAAAGCATAACGCACCAGTGTTTTTTTTTTTAAATATATATTTTTTTTTATGCAGTACATTTTATTCATTCGCCGCTGTCAAAGTAATTTTCTAAATACAGTTGGAAAGCAGTTCATTTGTGGGGGGTAGAAACAGTTGTCTTTTTTTTTTTTTTTTTTTGAAAAGTGCCTGATCATGTTTATTTCCTATAGTAATGTTAAAAAAAAACAAGCCCCTTTAAGGCATAAAAAAATACTTATTTTGAAAAAAGTTCTTTCTAACCTTGAATTTATTTATTCGTATATTTATTGATGAAAAGCATTTTGCCCACCTTAAAAATGTATTCATTGCGTGTTGATTTTTCTTTGGTTTGAAAAAATGCTTTATTAAAATAAATACAGCAATTTCCAAGCCTTTTTAATCATTTTTGCATTTTATTTTTATGACACTATTTTAACGTGCTATTTATGAACTTTGCCATCTCAGCACCGTCTACTTATCGACACGCGACACAAACTTTAGAAGGGTTAAATTCGAGAGAAAAACTAAATTATTTACGTTACTATGTTCTATGCAGCCCCACTAGTCTCAACACGGCATTCTGATTAACATTGCGTTTGTGAAATATGAATGAAGCAGCAAAATCGACCCGTTTTTATCCATTTTAGGGGCTTGGGTATCGACCAATCACGGCTCAGTTTATGAACATTACATGAAAAAAGTCAGAAAACAGGTGAGCTGTGAATGTTCGTTACCTTAGCAACTGTGATGTCATTTTCAGTTGACAGCAAGTGGCCAAATGGCCCTGAATTGGATAAAAAACGAGTGGATTATGCTGATGAATTAATATTCTACAAACACAACATTAATCCGACTATGAGCACTCCTGGAACATATTTTTGTGAAGGTTTTTTTTAAACTTGACTTCTCCTTTTTAAAATTGCGATTTTCACTTTCATTTCTCTTTTCAACAATGTTTTTTTTTTTTCCCCAGTACGAGTATGCGCTGAGACATTTGTACGCTCTGGTCAACATGTGCGAGAGAGGCTACGCCGCTGACAGGTAGCTGGAACATGATTAAAAAGGTTTTATTTTAAAATGATGCAAATCGAGAAAAGTGGAGTTCTCATGTTGTCATTTTTGCGTGTCTGTGCACAGCATCCAGATGGCCATGGACTCGGTGTGCCACTTCAGCGACTGAACAAAACCCTTCAAAATATGAAAGCTGCTTGATTACTGGTTTTATTTAGACACGCTTACCATTTTTTATGTTTGCTTTTGCAATGGGTGTGTTTTTGATTTTAAGACGAATTGCACTTTTGAAAGGTTTCTGAATGACTTTTTAGTGATTGTGTGCTTTTAAGAACATATTTGTGTCCATTAAAAAAGGTGAAAGACCAAAAATAAAGCTCAAATGTTGTCGTGAACTTGCATAGGGAACCATGGTGGACATCTGCCTCACAATTGACTACTTTCTTGAGCAAAGGTGACTTGCGTGTTAGGTTTTTTCCTCCGATGAACCACATTGCGACATTACTGTTTTATATCAATTTATTGTTTGAGCTCTTTTGTCATTCTCTAAAAGTGTTATATTGGATAAAAAAATGCAAGCTCCAAAGTTTACAAATATTCTGACCTTGGACTGACTGTCAGAGATAGGAATTCTACCATATGTTTATCATTCTGGCAACCTTTTTAATGCAGTATGTTAACCCAAAATAACACAAGTGACCGTTGCGTCTAAATCACATTGAAGCACTGCCCTCTATCCGTGGACAGTTGACGTGCAATCACGTGATTTCAATACTTTATCTTCGAATTATTCGACTAATTACGTTCAATCGGGCAAATATTCCTTTTTCTGATTTGATTTTACTTTAAATCTAGGGGTGTAGTACCGGTAATATTTATTTTCACCATCATTATTGAGACTCACAATACGAAATATAAAACAGTTTAGGAAATATTACAAGCATCACCATTTAAGGCACAGTTTTACGTGATTTATAACGTTCTAATCATCTCACATTTTACCCTCGAAAATGCTAAGTACTGTTCGTTGACGATACTGTATAGAATTTTGAAAACCTATTTTTAATATGGCATTGTATCACGCTTCCTACACATTTTAATCAGGCACTCACACGGCTACTCACTTCACCCAATGTAACCCCGCCCACTCGATAAAGACGGAAGATAAAAGGACCGAAACTCGCCTTCTTTTCACTGGACGCTTAGCGGCGTTCATTTAAATAGACTCGAAGTATCAAAAGAAAGAAATAACTCAATCAACAAATATAAACAAATGACTTTTTAGATTAACATACGGAGTGGACTTGAAAGTCGACCCAAACTTCCCCGAGAGACTTTCTTGTTCTCACGGTGGACGGATAGAGCGAGGCAGCTGGCGTGCTAGCTGCTCGAAGGTAGCCGTTTTTTCTTTTTTCTTTCTTTCCTTTTTTTCATTACTATTTTATTTTATTTTTATTTTTTTGCTAACTGACGTTTCCACAGCCGGTTCGCTTCTGTGTGCTGGTTGCGAACTTCACCACTGGAGTCATCATTATGGGATCCCGAGCGTCCACGTTACTTCGCGAGGAGGAAATTGAGGAAATCAAGAAAGAAACTGGCTGTAAGTTATTATTAGATTGTATTATTATTATTTTCAGTGAGAAAAGTAAACATGGGTCGTGGGCGCTTATTAAAGCAATGATATTATTTCCTTAAAGGAAGCCACATTTTATGGCTTCCAGTAGGCCTTCATAACGGGATCGTAGCATTGGGCTTATGACTTGTTTATTGGTGGTATCAGAATGACGTCACTTGCACTTACTGGTGACAACCGCTCCACCGTAGCAAAAAATAAATAAAAACAAGAACCTCGCGTGTCATTATGATTTAGCTAAGGTGCAGCGATTGAGATAACGGTATGAATGAATTGACTTTTCTGTTGTTCGGATCAATGCCACTGACATGCTTTTTAGATATTGAAATGGATGTTCAGCTCGCATGAGAGCAGCCCAGCCATTGTTTTGCTAAATTACTAAAAAAAAAAACACCCCAGCCAAGCCTTTTAATATGAAATGTTTTATACACTATGTCTGAAAATCATCTTATGTGTCCTTCCGCAGTCTCGCACAGCCAGATCACTCGTCTGTACAGCCGCTTCACCAGCCTGGATAAAGGCGAGAACGGCACCCTCAGGTGAGACAATTTTGGATTATGAAGTAGTCCGGTGGTAGTTGTAATTGTACAAGATGCAATTTTACTTGTTTACATTTGACCATTTCCAAAAGATGAATCAGTGTTACTACTTTCGCTCTTTGGTCATTGTCGTTTGTGACTTTGACTCCTCTAATGAGAAAATGACGTAATATTTTCATTAAAAAGATTTGAGTCTGTTTCTCTGAATGATGCATATTTTGTTGAATTTAATATGATTTGGGGGAAAAAAAATAATTTTCACTGCAATTGGAGCTCAAAGCGTGTCCCCCGCTGACATGCTCTGCTTATACTAACAACATTGCAGGGAGCTCGAAGAGGAGGCTTGTTTACCAAGGCAATGACAGTGTTGTCAACTTCTTTGTTGTGCTTCGGCGACAATTTTCCCCCAAAACAACTTGGAACTTTGATTCCCGCTAAGAAAAAGACAGCAAGACCAAAATCGTTTTCATATTGTGGCGAGAAACGAGCCCGGTGACTAATGTCATTATCCTTTGAATTTTCTGGGGGGGAAAAAAATTTCTAAACTCGAAAATTTTATTTTGATGGGGAAAAAGATCTGAGCTTTTTTTTTTTTTTTTCAGGCCTTACCGCCCCAAGACTTACTTTGACATGATTTCCTCTTGGAACATTTTTCCATAGTTAATCACAAACTAAAGAGTTTTGTCTTTCGATGGGACAAAGCGAGTAATAGTTGAACGTGCGGGTAATGATTACATGTTCTGGCTCCTGAATTTACCGTTGTTAAATCCGCTGTTTTGTGTGTGTGTGTGTGTGTGTGTGTTGGAGGGGTGTAAGGCAGTGGCGTTTACACACAACAGCTTTTGGTTCTTCCTGTCCCAGCTCAGTCGCGGTGAAGTCAAGTGACTGGTGTCATCTGCTTCTGTTTATTTCTGTTATGTTGAATGTCAACGTCAACATGCAACGCCTCATGAACACGTTGCAAATACTTTGTCTCCCAAATGTGTTTTTTTTTTTCCATCTTGTCTAATCAAATCTCTTTTCTCTGTGTGCAGTCGAGAAGACTTCCAGAGGATTCCGGAGTTGGCCATCAATCCTTTGGGTGACCGCATCATCAACGCCTTCTTCCCTGAAGGGTGAGGCTTTTATTTTGAAGTGTCCCGCCACTTCCTACCAAATAGGTCGTTTTAGGCTGCCGCCGTCGTATTCGCCGGCCTTTTTGAAACAAGAACTCTGATTCAAAAATGTTCCCTCCTTCTACGACGGCGTGGTGGATAGCGACTGACTTTTTGATTTGAAAATGTGGTCAGGGAGGACCAGGTGAACTTCCGAGGCTTCATGCGCACGCTGGCACACTTTCGGCCCATCGAGGACAGCGAGAAGAACAAGAACACCAGCACCAGCGAGCCGCTCAACAGCAGGACCAACAAGCTGTTGTGTGAGTACACATGAGGGGGACGTTTTGGTTCTCGCGCAAACGACAACTGTCACTTATCACTTTTTTTTTGTTTTTTTGTTGGGGTTCTGCTCAGTTGCTTTCCGTCTTTACGACCTGGACAGAGACGACAAGATCTCGCGGGATGAGCTGCTCCAGGTGCGTGCTCCACATCATAGTTTCCCTCAGCATAGCATAGCGGTTGATTTAAAAAAATGTTTGATTTTTTTTTGGAAAGCAAAATGTAATATTTTGCTTTCGAGAGGGGGAAAAGATCTACCATTTTTACTACTAAAAACTGCAGGGAAAAATATTTGCACATCCATTTTAGAAAAGAAAAAATATATATTTCTGAGAAGAAAATAACATTAATGGGGGCAAAGTTTGTTTTTGGCAAAAAAGTTCAAAAGAGTTATTTAGACAAAAAAAGGGAAACTGAAAATTAATATAGAAATGTTTTTTGAGAAAAAATCTTTTACAGAATTGTTTTTAGATTTGTATTTTTTTCTGTATAACTTGTTTTAAACGACAAAGTTGAGACATTGTAATTGTACAAAATGTTTAAAAAAATAATTTTTGTGAGGCAAAAACAATCCCAAAAATCTTCCGTTTCAAATTTTAAGGTCATCGCTGAATTTTTAGAACGTTTCTCAAATGTTCCAGGAATCAATACTTTTTCTTTAAAATCTCAGAATTCGCACCAAATATCTCCTCCTCGGCCCCCGCCAAGTTTGGTAAAAATGTTGATTGAATTTTTTGGTGTAACCGCGCATCAAAACGAAGCAGGAAATTGCCACACGTGAGCAAACTGCTGAATCCCTTCCCGTCATCGTCACCGCCTTATGCCGAGCAAAGGAAGGCTATGACGTAACGGCGGTGAGGAGACTTTGCCCTTCAGTTGATAAGTAGCTGCACTGTGATTAAGGGCTCCATTTTTTGTTTGTTTTCCTTCCTCATAAGGCACCGACACGTTCATGACTCGTGTGTTTTTGTCCCAAACACATGACAGTGCCTGTGCCTGTGCACGTTTTCTCAGGTGTTAAGAATGATGGTTGGCGTGAACATTTCTGACGAGCAGCTGGGGAGCATCGCGGACAGAACCATCCAGGAGGCCGACACGAACGGAGACAGCTCCATTTCCTTCAACGAATTCATCAAGGCAAGTTCTCCACGCCGTACACAAATAGACACACACACACGCAACTTATTTGATATTCAGATCAAGGGTTAATTTTTTTTTTTTTTAATTGTCAATGTTTACTTCCTGGGTGTGGAGAAGAGCTGCAATCGTCATTATTGCGCTTATGGTTTTAACCGTCTTTGTTGTTGTATGACTTATTTTGTGGTTGCTCTATAAATACAGTTGTAAATATATTTTGTGACATTTTTATCTTATGACTGATGAACTGCCATTTATATTGAGGAATCATATTTTATGATTACCAAATGTATTTCACAATTGCGTTAATAACTGATTTAATTGCCTGTCAATGTAGGCAACTTCTGTTTTATAATTAATATGGTAAAAAAAAATGCAAGACTTACTTTAAAAAATGTTTTGTGTGTGTGTGTGTGTGACAGGTGCTGGAGAAGGTGGACGTGGAGCAGAAAATGAGCATCCGCTTCCTGCACTGATGACTTGCGTTTTTATGTAGGAATTGATCATCGCGGCCGGACATTTTTTTTTTCCCCCCCTTCTCTCCTCAGTCAGTCCCAAAAGTAGGCGACCGTGGTCCTCGCCTCCCCTGGAAAGCCGCCGTTTCACGCCAAAAACCTTGGGAAACGTTTTTGTGCTGCTACACATGCGCATGTGCCTTGATTTAATTTTTGGGGGTTTGTTGTTGTTTTCCTATATATGCAATTTCTTTCATCCCAGTTGTGGGCGGCGCCTAATTTCCTACTGTGAGGACCACGGTCGGCTGCCGCTCTCCACACAGTACAATCAAGAGTACTAAGCAAAAGGGGGCTGTTTTTAATGCTTCTTTTTAAAGGCCCTGATGCCATTTTTTTTTTTTTTCCTGAGCTTACATGAACTAGAGTACTGCCAATCACTTCAAATTGCTCACTTCAGTGGTTAGGTGTTAGTAAGAAGCATTTTACTACTGATATCACTTGATGATCAAATGTGGACCAGCTTAAACTGAGGTAACATGCTATATATTTATATTTAAAGCAATCTGTTGTCATAGGACTAGTATGCATGACCATGATGCGCAGCATTTGACTAAACGTACTAACTCCACATGCTAAAATCAAAAGTGTCTGCGCTGCGTCAAGGCTAATCGAATAAAATAGTAAAGTAGTTCAAAGCCCAGAGGCGCATTGATGGGGGGAAATGAAACAAGACATGTGACTTGAAAAATATTAATCGTAATATAATTTCTTCACATTTGATAGAGATGTATTTGAGTTCAATAAAAGGAGGTGCCATGTGTGGACTGTTACTTTTTGGATGCTGTTTGAGCTCTTTATTCCTCAGCACATTTGGCATTGTAAAAAAAATAAAAAATAAAAGGGCCCATGCTCTTCCGGGTGGAACTCTCACCAGCCAATCGTATATCAGATTTTCTGCGTTGAACCTTTTGATTGGCAACCTATTATTTTTTCCAGGTAAATTATTTTTCTTCTCAGGGTTTTTTTGGCATTATTTTCAGTTTGGTGGTAGAAATGTGTCACATGATTTTTTTTGAGTGCTTTCCGATATTTGAAAAATGAACGACACCTTGCTCATGTCTCATAGCATTTCAGACCATTATATCGTGTGTCAGAGTTTATTATTTAGCGTGAAAATTGGCCCATGAACATTTTTTTGAAAGTGATTCTTTTGCTAAGCGTTTATTCTTCCTATGTTCATTCCGGTGGTTTAAAAAAAAAAAAAAAAAATCACCTCTCCGATTTCGGACCACTTCCGTGGTGGTACTTTCAACATTTTGATGGACACATTCCTGAACCAATCATCGTGCTCTTCACTGACTTGAGGACAATTGAAAATGGCGTAGCTCACTCGGCTGGACGCAGAGGAGGCGAAAAGGGGACATTTTTTGGTCTCCTTGTCCCTCTTCCACAACGCCGAGTGAAAGGTTTTCTGCTATGTCGATATCGACATGTTTTAGTGTAGAAAGTGAGAGGTGGCCCGGCAGAACTGCCCGCGTCACCGTAGAATACGAAGAAGCCGTCCAGCCATTGTTAAGCCTCAAAACATCTCTGCAGCATCCACACCACCAGGAGCACTCCAAGGTCAGACGCTTGCCTTTTCCCCCCCCACCACCAATTCACTAGACTTCTATTTAATTATTCTGCTTAAAATTCTCTGGTGCAGTTACTTTCTCACGCTAAAGTATCAAATCGCCTTTTTGTCATATGAACTGAATATTTGTCCTCTCCTGAGGCAAATAACAACCCTGACGTACTTTTCATTTCCCATCCACACAATGAGTCAATTTTCGATGATAACCTCATAATAAATGTACATATCAAAGTATGGACTACAGATATTTTCGAAATGCAGTATTACCGTTTGAACTTAAATGTATTACACACGTACAGTATACACATTTTTTCCCAGAAACAGATACAGTAAAAAAAACAGTTTTAGATATTCACAAACAATGCTCTCAAATTATAGGATGGATGCAACGGAGAACACATCTGATCCACATCGGAAGTATGTGCTTGAACAACCACAACCACCCTCCCCTGGGATGAAGAAAAAGAAGAATTTTCCATGAAGGACCAGATTTTTTTTTGATTGGGGGCCGGGGGGCACTCTCCCTCCCCCAACGCCTCACATCCTCTTGTACCATGTCCGTGGTTTGGACCAAGCCTGTGGACTGACCTGGAGCTAATACAGCAAGTTACACTCATTCTTAAAATTATTATGATTTTTTTTCCTTCTTTTTAATTTTATTACAGAAATTCCCCCAACGGAAGTCAATCCGATGTTTAGATTATGAGATAGAAAATATATAATTCACCATTTATCCCTACATTATGATGATGACTACACGGAAAATCCCTGTGTTAGTATTTTGGGTGGATTTTTTTTTGTTTGTTTTTTGTGACCAACAAATACGCCGCGAAATGAGTGGGCTAACCTCATTTGTCATTTGGATGTCCTTCAAATGAATACTGGTCGAAGTCTACTCCGTACAAATATGAAGCACATAGTCTAAGACATGCAAAACTGTAGCAAGTGAGATTCTCATCTTTTTTTTTTTTTTTTGCTTCCTAGGAGAAGGATGAGCAGCAATTGTTTTAATGGTCGATTTAATGTGATTATTTTTGTTTGATTCATTCAATTGGGAAAAAAAAAACCCCGTTATATTTCCATACCGTCATTCAAAAACAGATCATTCATCATATAAACATAAATTGATTGTATTGTGGTTCGGTCCACGCTATGTCAGAAAATAGGAAAAAATTAATTGTTTTTCAAAGTAAAAGCAGATGTTTGCAAATGTCTTTTTTTGTTGTTGTTGAAAGAACAAAGATAATCAGTTTGCTTTAGTGGAAGATGACAGAAATTGGACACTGCAATTCTTAAGAGTTGGACCATTTTAAGTGACTAAGTAGTAGTTGTTGATTAATTTGGTCATCACAGTTAGTCGATTAATTAGGTTTGAGTTAGATTGCAAAAGGAATCAATTATTTCCATGTAAGGTCACAAAAAATAGTTTGTCCAACGTGAAGGGTTTGAACCCTCGTTTGAAAACAAAAGAATCCTCTGCTTCTACTGTTATTTTCATCGAGGGGAAGAAAAAAATGCAATTCAATAGTTTAAAAAAATATGTGTATGATGATTGAGTCACACACATTTGTATTGATTATACAGATTTAGGTGTAATAAATAAGTGTTCAACTTTTCGAATAATGCATGTTCTATTTGTGATGCTAATTTCAAAATAAGATGTCTTGTTTGTCTTTTTATTTTATTCATTTGAGCACGATACCGTAAAGAGAAATTGTTGTCATGCTAACATTATTTTAGAAGTAAAATTAATTCATCATTAAAAAAAAGCACATTTTTCGTTGGATATATGTTATGCTAATTTTATGAAAGTGTAATCAAGAAAACCAAAAAAACTGGTTGTATTTGTGTATATTAGTTTAATGCCATTTTATTTGTTCAAAATTGAGTATGAATAAAAATACTTTAATTTGCATTTATTTCAATTCGCACTCAAATAAAACCAAATGATTTGCTTCTGTCGATATATTTTATCCTCTCAATATTATCTTAAAGAATTCACTTGAAAGAAAAAAAAAAGATACGCTTGATTTTTTAATTTTATTTACATTGCAAATTTCAGTATCGATAAAATGTATTCCTCATCGTCATTTCAGTACAATTAATACAATCAAATATCTCAAACGGTGTCTTTTATTTCCGTACGTTTGTAGAAAATGAAAAACTTTGATCGGGCAGCGTGCAATATTGCATCCAAACATGTCACCTTGTTGACTGATGCTGTGTGTATTTATATGATATTGTGAAAAACAAACAAACAAACAAAACAAGTGACACGTTGTTTGAAAAGCAACAAAATCACCAACGTCTTCCATTTAAAATTTGTATAGTCTCATTTTAGTCTTCTGCATTTAGATGCTCATACTTAACGTCATATATACTCACCATATAATGCATGATGCCTGCTTTAATCCAACGCAGATGAATAATCTCTCCGGAAAAAAAAAAATACATATAATAAAAAAATAAAAATTTTGATGCACGATTCACCTTTTCCTTTCATAAATGCACTCAAGCAACAAATAATTCCAATAATAGCACAATTGAATCAAAACGACGGGACCGAAATGATTTTCGAATGAATTTTCCAGACCTTTTGCGACATTGTGTTGTACATACATGACGTGTAATCCAGAAAATTGTACAGGATTATTGGGGTTAGATTAGCAGCAATAAATGCATGATTTCCGGGTGTCGCCTTGGGTGGCGGATGCGCCACTGCCCGACTGCAATGTTCTGTTTTCAAAATAGATTTTGTCAGGCTTCTAACCCTCCTGTGTCGTTAGGTTTCTCAGGAACGGAAACAGCGTTCGGGTCGATTTGACCCAGAGCGCGTCTGTGTCGGAAAATGGAGAATCTTCCAATAAATGTTATTTGCAGAATTTGAAGAAAGAAAACTACATTTAACTCTAAAAAAAAAAAACTGAATTTCAAAAGGGTCAATTTGACCCGGTTCATCAACTGTCCAACCGATTTAACTATCTAGAACGTGTAAGGAAAGGGGGGAAATACCGCTCAACGCAGCTTTAAGTAGGTTTCTTTGGGAATGGTCTTCCACCGGGTCAATTTGACCCAGTGCATTTTTCATTCAGTTGAATCCATTGACCTACCGAATTAAACCAAAAATGTCCCAAAAAAGTAAATATCTCAATGAAGATTGTTTCTAAGTGAGTAACTACTAATAGCAGTTTCAAAATCCGATAACCGTTGTTGTTTTTTGACGTTTCAAAAAGAAATACGACAAACTTTTAATAAAGTGTATTGGTTTAACTTTTAATCGGGTCCCAGCTAACGTTGTTTTAAGACATTTCACGCCCCAAAAACTATTAACTTCTTTTCATTGGTATTTAACTTCTAAATGGGTCAATTTGACCCGTAGTGTGTTTCATTAGCTAGAAAGTGTCCCAAAAAAATCTAAACATGAAGACATTTCATGCTGAAAAACAAAATTTTACATGTCAATGGTATGTTAAGAGACGACCTTATGGGTCACTTTGACCCACCAGTTAACAGGAGGGTTATTTGTGTTATTGTTTGTTTGTTTTGGTGGGGTTCTTGATCGATACACAAGATAAACTGAACTGTACTATACTTTTAGCATTTTTTTTTTACACACTTCAGAACATCCAAAGTCGTTTTCCAAGCACTTTTTCTGCCTTGCACTGTCAACCACCATCCTGTGTTTATGTATTTATTCATCATGCCTTATTGGGGACTTCAAGTCAGTAGGTACTAAAAACAAAAAAAGATGATGCATGATTTTTTTAGCAGACCTGATTGTAATGCATGCAATAATCCACAAGTGTGTCATACTGTGTGCGAAGGGGAATTTGTTCATATTGTAGCGAGCATGTTGTAGCCTTCCCAAATGGAAACAAATATCTTTGTTCACCGAGGTGTACAAACTATGCACTCCGCAACTATGAGGAGGAAAACGGGCATGCTTATTAATGTTCTTGTTCAATGGTTTTGTATGACTAACAACAACAAAAAAAACAACCCAAAATGTATTCCTCAAAACTCAGCAATAGTAATGATGAGAATAAAATGCAGCATGGTGCCAATGACGAGGCCTTGTGTGTGTGTGTATTATTGTGACCTTTGACCTGTCTACACAGAACGACTAAAACCCACAACTGAACTCAGGTGGTCCCACAAGTGCGTACGCCCTCTTTTAAAACCTGTGTTTTTCGATTGAACCGATCACATTCGAACCCGGAGTGAATTGGAGTCGGCGCATCCCCAAATAAAGTTCAGCTGTTCATGTTGGTGATCCTGACATTTTTGCACTGGCATATTATCGTACGGCATATTATATCCATAAAATGTTTTTTTGTTTTTTTTAAGGCCAATGCTGATTTCAATATGTGACAGAAACCCAACTAATCAGAAAAAAAAATTAAGAGATTAATATTCAATATTTACTGAATAAAATCCACTTATTTTTTGGCAATAAAATATGAATTACAAGCAAAACATTTGACTGTTTCACAATAATTTTGTCCTTTCGTATTTGTTTAACTTTACAACCGAGCGAAACATTTGCAAAAATCTGACCATTTCTTTTGCAGATTTTTTTTTGGGGTGTGTTTCAATGTCATAATTATTGTCTTATTTTGTAATGTAATGTGTAAAAAAAAAAATCTAATTGGACAATTTGGGCGCATATTTAGGAGCTAACACCGTCTGATTAATCACTCCGGCCCAACCATTTATTTCCAGTGGAACTGAAATGAGCAGGCCGAGCTTCATTGAGTAGTTATTGCGAGCAAAGGGCTTTTTTAATGAGAAAAGGTAACGGTAACATCATACACGACATTGTCATAAAAACACAAACGGTAACAATAACAATAAACACGGGTATCACTTGTCCACCTTGCTCCTGATGTTCCTTACGTCCCCCAAGCGGCTTTTCATGTCATCAAAGTGCAGTTCAAACTTCTGCCTCACCTGCAACCCAACATTTTTTCGTTTTAGATCATTTACGTTATCAAACGCGAGCATCAAAGTTAGCATGAAAGTCTCTTTTGTTGACGTTTTACCTTGTCGATGCTTTCCATGAGCGGCTTCATCTCAAAAGACAAGGTGGACGCTTTCACCATGGAGCAGGTGTCCAGCACAAAACTGGAATAAGAAATCGCAACATTTTAGCGATTGTGTGCACTGAACAGGTGACGCTTTAGCGCTGTTGCTGACCATGCGACTAGCGTCTTGTGGAGGAGGAAGAGGGAGCGGGCGGCGGCCAGATGTTGCGGCGCTGCGTGCACCACTTTCCCCACTGTGCAGCCGCACTCGCCACACATCAAGGAGCTGAAAATGCTGGGGGGGAAAATATTAATCATCAAGGATGGCATGTACATGGCCCATGGGTATGAAACCCCATAATTTTTTCACTTTTCTTTTCATTGAAATTCAAGAAGTTCAGTGCCATCTAGGCTTTGATTTCCTCCAGGCAGGTCAAACGCGGTCTTAAGGAGAAAGTCTCATTTTTTTTTCCTCAGCGGGACACAAATCTGACTGTCATCAGCAGAGCAGTGAGGGCAATACCATGATTTCTTATGATGGAACCCAGGGGCAGCAAATCCAATGAAAACAACAGGGGCCTCAAAATTGAACCTTGTGGAACACCAATTCATCATCTGATTAATCAAAAGAATATATCACAAATAAAATATTGTATTTTGGGGTCCCTAAAAGATGGAGCATGTAGTCTGGAAGCTGCTAGCAAGATTTAAATGCAGCATCACGTACCAAGTTTGACTATGTATTTTGGGAAATGGACAATCAACTGAAAAAACGTTGTACAGTACTGTACTTTATTTCAGACACTGCGTAATTTCACTCTGTATTTACTTCTATTGGATAAATTCTAGTTATCACAATGCCATGAAAGCGCTTGTATTTACTATGACCAATTTGCAACAACATCATTTATTATTTGTCTTCCTCACCAGTTAGCCAGTTCTCCTTTATTTCCACATTCCATTTCACTACTCACTTCCACGTTATCGGTGACGCCTGCAGACAAAAGCAACAAATAAAATGTCGGTGCGCCACATATAAACTTGCTGAAAACTTTTTCTTACCGCAGCACATGATGGAGTCCAAACATTTGAGCTCCCCGCACACAGACAGGGAGTCTCCCAGCACCGTGTTGCACTGCCTGCAGTGAAAGGTCGCCCACCGTCCGGGTTCCAACAGCTTGGCATCGCCGTCGTCGCGTTCGATGAGTATGGTCTTGTTAAACTCCATGATGTGTTTTTTATGCAGAAGCACAAAAAGCGCACGCGGTGCCCGCTTTGTGTTGTTTGTGCAGGCGGTAACGACATACAAAAAATATTTTTAGGTAAAGTTTTTTAAATGACTTAAGAAAGCCATCGTTGTTACGCTGTTGTTCGAATAATGGCGGTTTTCAAAATAGAGGATTGACCGAAAGCTTCCGCATGATTGTGTCTGCGATTGGACGAGAGTGTTCCCTATGTCACCCCAACAGCCAATCAAATGCGCCTCGTGACTGCGGTACGCTGTACCAGGCATTTCGGCGGACGTGCCCAAGTGGACGCCACCTTGGTAGGGGCAACATGCCTATTAAAGTCAACGCATCTAGATTGAAAACAAATCATAACTTTTCTTTTCCCGACCGTTTTTAACGAGCTTCGCTTTATAGTCAATGGCAGACCACGTGCTATTAATATGCTATATTTTGATTAGTTTTTTTCTTCCAATTCAGCATTGAACTTTTGTAATTATAATTTAGGTGTGACAGTTTTTTTAGGTTCAGCCATTATATATAATGAAGCAGTGGTATAAAGCAAATGTTTCAAATTAAATATATTAATAGTAATAGTACAACTAGTCTCGTAGCTATATTTTTTTTAAATTTCATTTGAAGAAATAATTAGTTTTGAAGCATTTTTTCATTATACAGTGTTCAGTCGTTGTTTCTCTCTTTCAAATATTTTTTCTTTCTTCCTTACTGTATTACACAAAGGTGATATGTAGGCTGTATTTTTTTTCTTGAAATGTATTTCACTGCTTTCCATATCTTGCCTTGCACTAACCTGTTTAGTAAACTAAAAGGTGAAAAAAAGCACTGTCTTTGATTTTTTTTTTTTTATTATCTGGAAAAAACTAGAACTGGTAGTCTTGAGGTTGGAGACCTCCATGTGGACGCAAGCTGAATGTTCAGGCAGTTTGTGGGTGTGTGTAGTGTCACTGGGTGTGGACATGCCTGTGTCGATATATAATGAGTAAGTATGCATGTTGATTCAGAAGTGCAGCAGGCAGGAACAGGCACGGGGGCAATGGATACGCAGCAAAAAGTTACAATACTGCGAGAGGGCTTCCTGGTGAAAAGGGTAAGTTTTGAAAACACAATTTTCTTGTAGTCACGTGTGCAACGTCCTTTTCAAGTGTGTTTTCCACCAGGGTCATCTCGTGCACAACTGGAAAGCGCGCTGGTTCGTGCTGACGCCAGACAAGCTTACCTACTACAAATACGACGGCGGGAAAAGAGACTCATGTCAGCGGGGGAAAATCATGCTGAAGGATTGTGTCATTACTTGCCCCTTCCTAGATTACGACAATCGACCCGTGAGTCTCTGGTCTTGAACTTGACATGTTTTTTTTAATGTCCTTGCACTGCTTTATGATGATTGTGTTGATGAAATGATTGCTGCATCTGAAAAGCACCGGGCATGGCCTTTAATATGACGTATGACTCGATGTGGTTTTCCGCGAATCAAAAATCAACACTGTCTCAAATCTGTATCACAATATCGATATTCGGTTTGTGACAAACGACGTCTGCGTTATACCTCATAGGCTGCAACCAGTGCTTTTTAGATTGAAATGTCTTTTTTTTTTTTTTTTTTTTTACCAATACGACGTGATATATCATAATTTCCTTTGCCTCGAGCCAGCTGACTGGATGCTGAGTCAGCGTCTGCTAGAGTCATTGTGATGACATCATCGCGATGAGATCATTGCTTATGCTTGTCGTTCATGAGCTCACTTTTCATCGCCATCCGTTTTGAACACCTCTTATCCTGAACATGGTCGAGGGGGGTGGTGGTGTTCAGCTTTTTTGGAATGTTTTTCAAGCATCAAATTCAAAATGAGATTATGTGACCCCCCCCCCCCCCAAAAAAAAATACTTTCGTTTGAACATTAAATATCTTGTCTTTGTAGTGTACGCAATTGAATATACCGGTAGGTTGAAAATAAATTGCAAATCATTGTGTTTTTTTTTTTTTTACATTTTCTCATGTCCCACTCTGTCCCATTGTTGTATGGTGTTCCACAAGGTTCAATTTTGGGGCCCCTGCTGTTTTCATAAAATGTTCCAACTTCACTGGAATCGGAATTTGTGTAAATAATGAGTCATGTTCTGCCGAAGCCACGATGTTACTGTTTAACCCGCTATGATTTCATCGTAAACATTTCCAAATGATTCTCCTGTATTATGACTCATAGTGACCAGCCATGCCCACTGCGATACATTGTATTTGTGCTTCCTTTTCAAGTTGGTGTTTCGGCTTCAGACCAAGAACTGCGTCAATCACTTCCTGGAGGCGTGTTCACGGGAGGAGCGAGACGAGTGGGCCGGTGACGTCGCGGCGGCAGCGGACAAATTGGAGGCCGGAGCGGACGCCGATGGCGATGGGTCACCGAGTATCAGTCCTTCCACATCAGAAAGCTCGCAGCCACACAACATCAACCTGAGGTAGACTTATCGGTGCTTTAAAGTATCCAAGTCCCTTTAAAAACTGGTAGAGTCATTTCAGATAAAGACCATTATGCTCTAACATACTGTAATTGCTCTTTAAAGGAGCCTGATTCTTGCATATGTCCATTTAAAGCTGACTGATTCTTATATATATATACAGTAGGTCCTTAAAATAGCATTTTGACGTGCTTCATTTTGTTTGTTTAAAAAAAAAATGCATGAGTTGTTGTTGTTGTGTTCTAGCAATGTACTGGAGGCCATGTATGACGTTCACAGCGGAATCAACATGAGCAACCACGTGGAGCAAGGACGGATGTTCTCCAACTGCTTCTCAGGTTATACGCAGTCACAGTTCTTATATACGACTCCTTTAATTAAAGTAGCCAAGTTGGCATTAGTATATTGGCTCTGATTTCTTCTAAACGGTATGATTCCCGCGTAGGCTCTGCAGTGGTGGACTGGTTGGTGTTCACGCAGCTGGCGCTGACCCGAACCGAGGCGGTGACGTTGGCGTCAGCCCTTCTGGAAGAGGGCTTCCTCCGCACCATCGGTCTGCGGAGCGTGGAGGCGCTGCGCACTGCCGGCCTCAGCGAGCTCTTCCTGGACGACTCCACGGCGCTTTACAGCTTTGTGAGTAGCGAGCAGGGGGGGGGGGGGGGGGGGGGGGCTTGATCCCTCCCCTATAATGCTAATGGCGTATTATTGGGTTACATTTCTTGTGATTGCTTATTTGGGCACTCAATACATGTTTTTACGATTGAACTTTTTTTGTTTTTAATTTTAAGTGGCATCCGTCAGGGTAGTGCTTGAGGTGACTCTACAGTACATAGGGGGCAGTGCCCCACCAAATCCAGCTGAGGTTGTTATTTTTCCACCCATTCTCTTTCTGATATGTTTTTAAATCAAATTAGACTCAGACCGGAGTATATTTGTTTATGGGTAAAGAATGTTGCCGTTAAATACTGATGGGGTGAAATTGGTCCAAAATAATTAATTAATCAATTAATTAATTGATTGCTTAATTAATCAATTAATTAATTAATTGATTAATTAATTGAAAAATATACATTTATTGGGAAAAACACAAGTAAAAACATAGTATTTTTTTGTACTTTGTTTTTAAATGCTTTGGATATGGACAATGAACAAATATTAATTCATAAAATAGAAATATAGCCCTTTAAAAAAAAATTTTAAAAAAATTCACCAAATCTTGGGCATTTAAGCGTGAGCTTATTAATAAAAAATACTAAACAAAATAAATAACACTCTGGGAATTTAAATACATACGTCTGTCCGTATTTTATGTTATGTGTTGTGTTTATTATTTTACTGTATGTTAACTGTTTTGTTAATAGATAAAATAACAGCGAAATCGCACCATGGCTATTTTAACAAAAAAGCCTAGATTTCATAAATCATTGCATTCTATATCGCTCATGTCAGATGTTTTTCAACTACTTTTCGAATCGTCAGTCAGACAACTTGAAGAAGCGAGGCTGCGTGAAAGCCGAGACCACGCTGTCTGCGGTGGAGCTCAGCGGTCACGTGATCAAGAGAGGCTACCTGCTCAAACAAGTAAACCCACGAAAAAAAAAAAAAATAGCTACCTTTTTTGGCACGTTTTCGTTCCGTTTTGAGTGAACGTGTCCCCCGCGCAGGGCCACCGGCGGAAAAACTGGAAGATTCGGCTGTTTGTGCTACGCTCCGAACCTTCGTTCCTCCACTACTACGACCCCACCAAGGTGCAATAGCAACCGTTGTGTGTTACTTATTGCCTAGTAACGCACACAAACACCCGCACACTGAGTCAGTCTGTGAGCCATTTCCTGTCTGATTTCAGGACGACATCAGCCCCGTCGGAGGCTTCCCACTCCGAGGCTCGCTGGTGTCCTCACTGGACGATAACGGCGTTCCCTCCGGTAAGTCTCACTGAATGTTACAGCTTTTCTTAGTATGTAAAAAAAAAAGTAACGACCCAATACTGTTTGTTCAATCTAATCTTAACAGTGAGTGGCGTCCTACAGGGAGGTGTCTGGAGTTCACTGTTTTTCTATACGGGTTAAACCATCCTTTACAGAAGCTTTTATATATGCAAAGGGACAGACATTTTCAGTTCTGACTGACAGGGCAGTCCAGTATATCCACTGCACTTTTAAGTAGCATTACCTCAGGGAAGTGTTTGAGGTCCCATTGTTTTTGACAAAATGTACGCTCTCTTGAAGGTGAAGATGTTGTAGCTTCAAAGCAAGCTTGACCAGTTATCCAAGTACTTCTATCCACTCCCATTTTGAGTGGCGTCCCTCAGGGGAGCGTATGAAGTCCATTTAAAGTTTGCGAAACAAAGTTTGACCTGGTAATCTAAAATTTTGTTCACTGCAATTTTGAGTGGAGTTCTTGATTGGTAGTCTTGTCCGTTTGTTTGTTTTTTTGTTCATCCCCTGATCTGAAACTGCATCGAATTTAGAGGGTGAAAATATGCAGACTTTGGGCAAAAGACAGACTACTGTCCAGGTGCTTTTATTCACTCCAATTTTGAATGGCATACCTCAAAGCAACCTTTAAAGTCCATTTGTTTTCTCCCTGTTCTGAAAGCTTGACCAAGTGTCCAAGTACTTTTGTCCACTCCAATTTTAAATGGAGTTCCTCAGGGAAGCCTTTGGAATCCTTTTATTTTCTATAAACTATCAGATAGACTGAGAGGCCATTCAGAGGGTGAAAATATTAGCAACAGCTCTCCAAATCATACAGAAAAAAAAATCTTCCTTGTAATTTTGTCCATTGTGAGCTTGTTTTGTTATATGCCGAATGTTTTGTCTTCTGGCTTCCCTTGTAAGGTGTCAAGGGCAACATCCAAGGCAACCTGTTCAAGATCATCACCCAGTCGGACACACACTATTTCATCCAGGCTCCGAGCCACCAGGAGAAGATGGATTGGATCGACGCCATCCGGGAGCACACGTAGCCGAATGTGCAGCACTGCTACGGGAAAGCGATGTCACACAATATCCCGCCAAGTGTCGTCATGTAGCTCATGTCAAAAGTTGCTAAGCATAGGAATACTTCAAAAAGTCTATCATTGTTTTCAAAATACATTTATTGTGTGTATGTTATTGCATGTGTTGGATATTTATTTTTTATTTTTATTTGACAAGGCTAAATCCAAATATGGGAATATTGGTAAATCATAGAATTGTCCGTCCGGCCATAGGTACTTCAAAAAGCCTCCCGATGTATTTCATGTGTATTGTCATAAAGATTAAACGTAATCTTTATTTGTGTTTGTTGGTGAGCAAAGAGCAAAGAAGCGTGACGAGTCGGAACATGACGCTCGCCACTCCTGCCCCTGCAAGCCCGGTATGGCCTTCGGCACTGCGATGAGTCACAAACTGGCACCATTTAAACATAAATAAATAAATAAAATCCCAGCGGGGCACATAACAATCAAGGGAATTTTATTCCACGGAAGTAAAGTCGCATCAAGCAAAAAAACAAAACAAAAAAAAAGTTCTTGCTGTTGATAAAAAAACATTTAAAGTGTGTGGGCGTGACCTTTGTAAGATTTATGTTCAGAAGAATACACCTCAGCAGAATGCGCAACAAGACTGTGTCATTGACAGCTTAATAGTACCGGCATCCACCAATGCAGTGATTCCCAAAAGTATGACTTGAGTACCAGAAGTGGTACGTGAACAACGTTTAAAACATGAAAAAACAATCAAACATCAAATGAGAGTCATGCTTGTACAGTCGCTAAGGATATAGGCCATTTCAATTTTTTTAAATCTAGTGCGGTACGTTTCCTATGTTATATTTTACATTTATGTGTTACAGTAGCATGCAACCTCTGCCCTATTTTTTGATGAACACTTGGTCCTACTACCCTACTGTATTTTTAATGTTTGTTGTTATGGTGGCAGTTGGGGCAATAAGTATTTTTTTTTTGTAGGTGACACTTGGTGTCAATAGTTTGAGAACCACTGCACTACGGGAGTACAGTACTTTTATCATCAGTGAAGGCCAGTCTAGCGGCGGCATCTCTTTGTATGGGTCCTTCCTGCGTAAGAAAACAATCATTTGGGCCACACTTGAAGGAAAGCAAATATTAAAACTGGACAGTCAGAAGTATAAAGAAAAAAAATTAAATTGGTCTTTGATTGCGTGTGTTTTCTCAAAAGGAAGTAAGCCCTATGACTTTGAAGAAAAAAAAAAAATACAGTATAACTATCTCGTCATTAGCAACTAGTGATAAAAACGCAAGTGGACAGATTTCATAATTCGCTTTTTGTGTAAGCGCAAAAATCCTCAGAGCAGAAAATATTGCAATTTGTACCAACAGTGGCTCCAGTTCACATTCTTGTGTTGGTCTTTAAGACATTGACAATCACTACATTCAGCCAGCACGTTTGCGAAGGCACTTTGTCTTCTCCAAAGTGTGACAACTACTGTTTGACAAAACGCAATCCTTGATCTATTTTATCCAGATACACTGTCTCCAAACATTGGTTGTTACGACGGTGGCATTAAGCCACCTTGGTGAGTTGGACGTCCCCGAAGACACGTAAGGCCGTCAGGCTGGCGAGCCGCGGGATGCGGTGGGTGAAGCCGCACAGAGGCTGACCGTCCACTAAGATGCGGAACTGCTGGTGCTCGCATACGATCTCCATCTAGTCAGAAAGACGGACACAAAATATGCATCTTTGATAGCGATGATACCAATCGTGATGATATAGACGGTTAGGTTATAAAAATAGCGACAAAGAAAGCTATAACGAAAGCATACTGACAAATCATACTACAGTAATATTAGTAATGGTAGCTAGCTCTAACGACAGCGCACTACTAGCAATAATGGCAACATCGATACTTTAATGATAAAAATAGCACATTAGCACTAATAATAGCGCTAATAGTGATGATGGTCGCGATAATAAGCAATCGTGCTAACCATTAAAGCAACAACGTTGGGATAACGATAGCGATAATGATACAATAGCGATAATGCTAGCAATAATGAATGTGACAATCGACAATGACAGCAATGATTGTGATACTGAAAGCGATAATAGTGATAACAATTACCAAAGCGGCAATGCTAATAGCAACCACAAAGATAGTATCGATAAGTAAAGCAAACACGCTTATGATTTTAAAGAAAATCAAAGCATACTCGCAATGATGATAGTGACACGATAGCAATGACCATGGCGATCACATTAGCGATAATGACAGCAATAACATTAGCGATGATATTACAGTGAAACTCCTCTACCACGAAATCTACATGGGTGAAAATACCCCATAGTGTGAAAAAATCTTCATGCATTCGCACCATTCCCACTTTCCTGTTTCAAATTTGCTACAGTGAAAACCCCCCCCGTTGTGAAAAATGTCTTGAAACATGATTTCGTTGTAGAGGAGTTTCACTGTAGCCATAATTCTCCACATTTAATCCATGAACGTGATGGGGGAAATGTCATCTTAGCATTTTATTGTATTATTGTATTTATGTAAGTATTACCTTAAAAGGCTCTCCGGCCGCAAAGGGGAAGAAGGAGAGCGTGTTTTCGGCGGGACCCCACTTTCCTGCCAGCCGCGCGTTGCGTTGGACAGCTTTGTCCATGAAGCTAACCTTCAGCTGGAGACCCACGTCGCCTTCTGACTCCGCTTCCACTTGCTCCTCCTCCTCCTCCGATTCCTTCTGCTGAGGTGCGCTGGATACCACCACCTCAATACTACACGCCAGCATAACAATATTCGTCACTGATCCCGGAAGTGAAAATGTCTCTTGCGCAATTTCTGAACCACTTAGTGTGACTGTCGAAGTAAGTTGTTGAGATGAAAGTGGCACTTTCTTGAACAAAGTCACATTCTCTTACGAAATCGAAATGTATCAAATGATTCAACTTAATGAACTGCCTTTCAATTATGCGTGGATGAATCGAATTACTCAGCGCATATTTCCCCATAAGCAACAATGTGCTTTTATAATTCAAATGCATTACATCCCTCCAGCGTCACAATGTGCATGCACCCGCAGCATGTGACTTGCAAATGACTGCTCAAACACTGACCTCTTGGGTTTCTTGTCAACAATCCCCATCACGACCAGCTTCATGGAAGGCCGCAGACCGCCCTTTATCTCTCCGATGTACTCCTCCTGTGTGAGACAATGGATTAGCAGGAGAGAACAATAGGATGACACGTACGCCCCCCCCCCCTTTTTTTCCCAATCATGATATTTCTATGGGATGTTGTTTGGAACAAAGAAAAGCCATCTTACGTACATTTCCTTTCTTGTTCTTGTCTTCCATTCCAGTCAGGGTGTGACGCAGTACTGTGGAGGTCTGGAGAGTGGATGCCAAGTGAGGGGGACTGATCAAACCCCGCCTGTTGCCATAGAGACTGCCTCCACCACTCGGTAGAAAGTGACTAGAGACGATTGGGGGAGTTCATGTGAAACGTGTTTGGATGATTAGTTACGGCTGAAAAACTGTATACATGAGCGTGTTTATGTGTGTTCAACATCTTTATATATTTTTTGATGTTCGCCATCGTTGTATTTTCTGCACCAATCTTTTCGTTTTTCGCAAATCCAATGCTGCATTATGTAAACTGGTAATCGGTCATTTTTTTCAAACACACGTCCTTGTTTTTGTGTTCAAGTTCAGGAAAATAATTCGAATGAAACTATATATTTTTCAAAAAGTAGAGATTAAAATAAACGTTCTTCTTTCACATCGTTAACAACGAACCATTCAGAAAAAAAATATTGTTTTCGTACGTATTCCAAAAGAGTGCACGTTTTTGGATTACACTCGAAGGCAGCACTTTCCTGGCCTATGACCAACCAGCTGGCTTCAGCGCCGTCAGGTGATCTGCTCACGTGATCGTTCATTGACAGGCAAAAAGCAGCGAACACAACACGGCGATAAAAGCTAAGCTAAGAGAAAGAGTCCCAGAATTTGTTCAGTTAAAACTACATAAAGGCATGAGTAAGTCATCTCATTTTCATTATCTGCCTTGTACCTTTGGTGTTGATGTACTGTTCTTGTTACGGGAGTTTCCGACAACTTTCACTGGTCGGACACGCTGATGCTTATGCTAACGGTAACTTGACTTTTGGGCTTCTGGAGCGACAGCAAAAAGATCAAAAGATTTGGATCAAACAGTTGATTCCGTGACTTAATTGTTTAACATTTTTTTGTGCTGAATATAGTGTTTATCCTTCTCATGAGCTCACCACCCATGGGAGGGGCCAAAGGGGTCGGGTGCAATGTGAGCTGGGCAGCAGCCAAAGGCGGGGACCCTGGCGGTCCGATCCTCGGCTGCAGAAGCTAGCTCTAGGGACATGGAATGTCACCTCTCTTACAGGGAAGGAACCCGAGCTGGTGTGCGAGGTAGAAAAGTTCCGACTGGATATAGTCGGACTTACCTCCACACACAGCCTGGGTTCTGGTACCAGCTCTCTCGAGAGGGGTTGGACTCTCTTCCACTCTGGAGTTGCCCACGGGGAGAGGCGCAGAGCAGGTGTGGGCATACTCATTGCCCCCCGGCTCAGTGCCTGTGCATTGGGGTTCACACCGGTAGACGAGAGGGTTGCCTCCCTCCGCCTTCAAGTGGGGGGACGGGTCCTGACTGTTGTTTGTGCGTACGCACCCAACAGCAGTTCAGCGTACCCACCCTTTTTGGAGTCCTTGGAGGGTGTGCTGGAGAGTACTCCTGCTGGGGACTCCCTTGTTCTGCTGGGGGACTTCAATGCACACGTGGGCAACGACAGTGAGACCTGGAGGGGCGTGATTGGGAGGAACGGCCCCCCTGATCTGAACTCGAGTGGTGTTTCGTTATTGGACTTCTGTGCTCGTCACGGATTGTCCATAACGAACACCTTGTTCAAACATAAGGGTGTCCATATGTGCACTTGGCACCAGGACACCCTTGGCCGCAGTTCGATGATTGACTTTGTGGTTGTATCATCGGATTTGCGGCCGCATGTCTTGGACACTCGGGCGAAGAGAGGGGCGGAGCTGTCAACTGATCACCACCTGGTGGTGAGTCGACTCCGATGGTGGGGGAAGACGCCGGTCCGACCTGGCAGACCCAAACGTATTGCGTCTGGCGGAATTTCAGAAGGAGTTTCAACTCACCTCCGAAAGCTTTTCCCATGTCCTGGGGGAAATTGAGTCCGAATGGACATGTTCCTTGTTGAGGCAATCTGAAAGGTGGTTGGTGCCTGTCGTGGCGGCAACCCCCGTACTCGCTGGTGGACACCAGCAGTAAGGGATGCCGTCAAGCTGAAGTTATCGGGCCTTTATGGCCTGTGGGACACCAGAGGCAGCTTATCGACTGGCCAAGCGGAATTTCGGTGGTCGTCGAAGCAAAAACTCGGGCATGGGAAGAGTTCGGTGAGGCCATGGAAGCCGACTTCCGGACGGCTTCGAGGAAATTCTGGTCCACCATCCGACGTCTCAGGAGGGGGAAGCAGTGCACCACTAACACTGTGTACAGTGGGGATGGGGCACTGTTGACCTCGAACGTTGTGAGCCGGTGGGCGGAGTACTTCGAAGACCTCCTCAACTCCACCAGCACGCCTTTTGGAGGAAGCAGAGTGGGGACTGAGGTGGGCTCTCCTATCTCTGTGGTTGAACACCGATGTGGTTAAAAAGCTTTGGCAAGGCCCCAGGGGTGGATGAGATCCGCCCGGAAAGGCTCTGGATGTTGTGGGGCTGTCCTGGTTGACACGCCTCTGCAAATCGCGTGGTCAGCGGGGAGAGTGCCTCTGGATTGGCAGACCGGGGTGGTGGTCCCTCTTTTTATAACTACAGAGGAATCACACTCCTCAGTCCCTGGTAAGGTCTATTCAGGGGTGCTGGAAAAGTTATATTTTTTCGTCCCGGCCGTGGAAAAAATGAAAAAAACCGGTCTACACAATCAATAACCGAGAATATGAGAATTTATAAACAAATAAAAAAGAAGAATTTCTTTGAGGGGGTTTTTTAGCCTCAGTATTGCATCTCTGGAGATGATGTGGTACTGTTGGCTCCTTCAAACAGGGCTGTTTCGCTTTATGAAAATTAGCACTCATACCGACGTTTTTTTGGGGGGGTTAGGTTAGGTTAGCGTTAGCGGACGTTGCATCGGTCTGTCGTGGTACTGAGCCAAAGGGCGAAGCTCCTTTACTGCCGTTCCACCATCTATGGTCGCATGGGTCTGACCGAAAGAACGAGATTACAAGCGGCCGAAATGAGTTTTCTCCGCAGGGTGTCCGGGCTCTCCCTTAGAGATAAGGTGAGAAGCTCGGTCATCCGGGAGGGGCTCAGAGTCGACCCGCTTCTCCTCCACATCGAGAGGAGCCAGATTGGCTAATTCGGATGCCTCCTGAACGCCTAGGTGTTCCGGGCATTTGGAGAGTATGTCACCCAGCTGGCCTTCGGTATCCCCCGGGGAGAGCTGGAAGAAGTAGCTAGGGAGAGGGAAGTCTGGGCTTCCCTGCTAAAGCTGCTGCCCCCGCGACCCGGCCCCGGATAAGCGGTAGAAGATGGATGGATGGATGGATAGTGTTTATCCTAAAAAATAATTACATATTTTTCCCCCGGTAAATACAAATACAACAAAAGCTTTGTGTTATTTGTAATAGCTTTTCTTTTTTAAAAATTATGACTTTTTCAAAAAAAAATGTCAACATTGAAAAATATGTTTTTACTCTGTTGAGATTATGACTTTCTAGGAAAAAAAAGACATTCTTTCTCACTGAAAAGTGCCTTTTTTTCTCAAAAGGGAAAACATCCTTGTAGCATTTAATAGGGTTAAGAAGTTAGATATTTCTCTTGAAAAACAAGACTTATTTCTTTTTTTAAAAATGTAGCGTTTTGGGGGTGGGGTGAACAACTGTTTTGCGAAGAAAAAAGTTTTGTGCCTATAAAACGTTTTCATACTGAAAAGTTATATTTTTAAAAAATGAAAAAATACACAATTAATAAAGAAATGAGAATTTAGAAACAAATAAAAAAGAAACTTTTTTTTTTTAAATCTGGAATTGTGCTTTACTCATACCGACGTTTTTTGGGGGGGTTAGGTTAGGTTAGCATAACAGAGGAATCCTCTGCCCCACCACGCAGCTTTATTGTCTTGTTATAATAAGACTTTAATCTTGTAATTTAAGTATTTTTTGAGGTGGTATTTGGTTTGAAAGGTGGTTTGTGGGCCCTTGACCATCCAGTCAAACTGTTTTTTACTAAGTGAGACTGTTATATTTGTTTCAGGTCAAGAAGGTGCCAGTGTCCTACTTGGCCTTAGGGAAAGCTGACCTCTCTTCGCCTTCTCCCCTGCCCTGCCCAATCCAAAATGGAGACAGCGTCCACGTACCCCTTCGGCAGCGAGGCCGAAACCTCACTGCGGGACCTCTTCGATTACTTCAAGCGGTGCCTGAGGTGTGGCGAGTGGGAGTTGGCCAGCGCCTGCGTGCCGCAGCTGGTTACATCCACGGGGATCATCTCGGAGAAAGTGCGGGAGATTATCAAGGCGGCCGTGTGCCATCCTTATCGTTTCAAGTGAGTTAAAGTGAGGTGATGATTTGACGTTTTCATGCTGTCTTTGGCATTTATTGAACCATGCGGTGTGTCTCTAGATGGGAGTCTGTGGGCAGTCCACACAAGTTGGCTTGGTTTTGGCTGCAGGTTTTGGAGCAACGCACTGAAGAGCGGGTAACTAACGGAACATCTGACACATACACTGAGAGGACTTTTTCCAATATTTGTTGAATGACCTTTCGTTAAATGAGTTAGTTGATTGGATTATTGCCTCATCGTGTGCGGTTGTGGACTCAACAATAAGATAATCAATGACTTTGAGGAAGTCATTCATTATTTGAAACGTGCTAAACTTGCCTATAAAAAAAAAAGCTGACTCCAATCTTTAAAAAAAAACATTTTAAAAATTGGGAAAATAACTGCTGTGTTTCTAAAAAAAAAAAAAAAAAGTAAAATATAACTATTTTAATCGTGCCTTTTTAAAAAAAAAAAAAAATTTTTTGTTTTTAACCTATTATTGATTAAAAAAAAGAAAATGTTCTCAATTTATATAACAAAAAAAAAAAAAGAAAAATCCCCCTGCACCACAAACTTGACAGAATTGACGACGGTCATATCACGCAATTCTGCATTCTGACTTTGACCTTGATTTAATCCTCCATGACAGGTCTCTCCCAGTGTCAAAAACGAGCTAGAGTTCCTGCTGCTGCTGGAACATCTGTGGTCCGAGGGTATCGAGGAAGTTCTTCTCCAGGTTACACTTTTATTTTGCCTTATGAAGTTCTTTGGATGTTCGGTGCGTTCATCGTTGATGTTTCAGTAGCAGGTGCACGAGGCGTTTGCGGGCAGAAACGTTTCAAGTTCAGCGCATGCCGCCGTGGAGCGTTGTCTGCATACGTTACTGGAGAAGAAGAGGCCCCGGCTCGCGCAGTCGCTGACGTATTTCATGCAGGTAACAGAATTTGTGTGAAACCACAAAAGTCTTTGATCTAGAATCAATGAATAAATAGAATAAAAGTTTTATCTTGGGAAAATGCTTTATTCACGGATGCTTGGGACTTTTTTTCCTTAACATAATAGTACAATTGTTTTTATTTTTTTTAATATGGCTTTTTTTTTCTTCAAAAAATGTCATTTCTCCCCCAAAAAAAGGTTCCCAGCAAAATAAAAAAGTACAATCGTCTATTGATAAGCAAACATGTCTTTATGCATGACTTAGACAATGTAGGACTATTTGTTTCTTGAAAAAAAATTACTTTGTTCCTAAAAATATTTTTTTCTCCCCAGATTACACTTTGTTTATTAAAAAAAATACTGTACATTAATAAAAAAATACTTCATGTATGATTACATTTTTTCCTCGGGATATTGAGGTCAGTTTTTCTTGAAAGAAAATACACCTTTTCACCTACAAGACAACTTTTATCTTAAAAAATTATTTCTCAAAAAAATGCCTTTTTTCCCCCAACTAAAGCATTTTTTTCTCCCAAAAATACATTGAATGTATGACTATTCGGTATTTACATATACAGTATGATTCGGACATTTACTAGACTGTTTTTCTGGGGGGAAAAAAGAAAACGTTTGACCTAGAAATTAAACCAATAATATTTTTTTCCTCCCCCAAACTAAAAATGTTTCTCAAATTTGACTTAATTCACATATTGTTCAGGTTAACTAAAATGGTAAAGAACATTTGAGCGCTATGTCAGCACAACTGAGTACAACCTAGTTCTCAGTCTTGGCATATTTTCCGTAATTGTCTTTATGTTTTCTGAACGAATCTAAAAAACATTTATGAAAAAAAAATCCGGGAATTTTTGATCCTGGAAAAAAAATGATGGAAAAAATATGAGGACATTTTTCGATTTCTCTTATTTTTTGGGGGGGTCTTTTTTTTTTTTTTTTTTAGCTACAGTCGGGCATGGACGACGCATCCCTTCAGAACATCTTCATCCTCCACTTGCTGACCAAACTGGGGAAGCCTGAAATGAATCCCGAGCGGCGCGACGAGTGGGTGGAAGAGATCTACGCTGTTTTAGCCGTGATGCCGTGCAGTCCAGGAGGTGGAGGTAGCGGCCAGTTAGAGGCGCTGTGCGAGACGCTGTGGGCATCCAGAGGGGGGACCCTAAAGGAGGAGAGGGTACTCAGCTCGCTGCTCCGGCCGCGATCCGACGCGCTCGTCTCGGCGTACTGCTCGGCCGCGCTGAGGCTGCAGCGGGATCGTCTGCTGAGGAGCGCGCCTGACACGCAAGGTGCCGCCGAGTCTACTCATCACTCATTTGGTCAAAGTTTTGGGAAACTAATAGCGTGTCGTTTGTCATCTCAAGCGCACCTGCCCGAGTCGGAGAAGCTGGCCCTCAGTCTGTGTTGCCACGGCGACCGTCCGTCCGCATGGCAGACGATCTACTTTGAGTGCCTCAGCAGCGGGAAACACTTCCTAGAGTTGGTCTTGGTAGGTGTTTTTGCATCTGCGTTTGAGATGTCCTATGTTGATGGCGGTCCTTGAATGCAGCTCGTGCGCCGCTAAAAGTGAAAGTCTTTCTGCTTCTCTCAATATTTTCTTGTAGCCCGTGTATTCTACTTTGTTGTTACAATTTTCCTGTGTGACCAAACAGCTGGAAACAACTTTTTATTTTTATGTTGTTAATTCTTGTGTTGCCATATTTTGACATAGGTGACGGCGTTGGACCTGATCAAACACGAGGAGTTTTCTCAGCTAAGGGACATGTTGCACTCCGAGTTCCAGCCTTTGTGTCGCCTGCTGCTGTTGCTGGGATGGACGCAGTGTAGTAGTCTGAGCTCAGCTCACAGGCTGCTCGATGTCCTCCATCACCAGCAGGTCGGAAACAACTGCATCGTTAAAATCAGCTCGCTCGTGTGATAAATGCATTGTTATTAATATTGCGTAAATTATTATTATTATTTTTTTTTTTCTTTTAGAGGTCAGCTAATGACTCGGTCCTGCAGGACTTTGCCAATCTTTTGTCCACGCAGCTTGCCATACTGGAGTGGTGTAAAAACAACAACCCGTAAGTATTAAATAAAAAAAAAAAAAAATTCAGTTACATTTGTTTGATCATTTTTTTTTTTTGGCCTATTTATCGTTCGCCTAAAGTCATTTTTAACTTACTGTCACAATATCAATAAAAAACTACCAATGTGCTGGCTAATAATGTTTTTTTTAAGTGTTTTTTTTTTTCTGGTCTGTGTAGATTTTCTTTCATCCAGGTTATGGTAATCAGCATAGGTTGAGTCGCGTTAACTGTATTCTTTTTTGTGAATTTGCTGTTTTTTCACCCCCCCCAAAAAACCCCATCAAAAGTGGCTTTGGTAGTTATGCTAGTAGGCTAACGTGATGTAGAATTTGTTGCCCTCAGTGTTGTCTTGTGCCCCTGTGGGTGGGTGTAGAGGTGCTCCCACGGAGGCGTTGCTGGCTCAGCTGCACAGTCTGGACAATCACTCGGCCCTCTACATTCTGCACTCTTTGACTCCGCTGGCTCACTTTGAAGAGCGCCGCATTCTCGATCTGCTCCAGCAAACGCCAAATCCAGCAGGAAGTCAGTGCGCCGCTTTTCTCGATTACCCCGTCGCCCTGCTTTCTGTCTCTTTGTTTACCCCATTTGTCACTTTTGTCCTGCAGACGACACTGAGGCCCTTTTGAGTCCCGCGGCGCAGAGGAGCGTCATTCTGTTCCGCGGCTTCTGCGCCATGAAGTACGCCATCTACGCTCTGTGCGTCAATGCGCACAAGAGCTCAGGATGCGGCCAGTGTCAAGCCAAGAGCCAAAGAGCGGCTTGGGAGGGGACGGACCCCAGCCTCGCCACCACTTCATTGGGAGGTTTGTACCAGAATAGTTGAATTGGTTGGTTATCCTCGGTCGGGGGTTCGGCAACACGCGGCTCCAGAGCCCCATGCGGCTCTTTAGCGACATCTAGTGGCTCCCTGGAGCTTTATAAAAAAACATAGAAATACAAATAGATATAGATACATGTTGCAGCTCCGAAAAAGGAGAGCTGCGGTGTTGGTTTTTTAAAACGTACACTTTATTTATGCTTTTAACACGTCTGCATGCCTTCTCTCATCTGGTTCAACTGGAGAGGCGTTCAAAGACAGCCTCCGAAAAACGGAAATTCATGATCACTTCACTGACACTAAGAAAAGCGAAAATAATGCACCAATAACAAAAAAAATCAAGCGAGGAAATCACAAAATAAATTCTATCGGGACGTTTGTGAACACACAACAAAGGAATGAATAACAAACAATTCTGAGACAGTCCAGTCTAGTTTTATAGACGGCTTTTATTTTTTTTGCGGCTCCAGACATTTGTGGGGTTTTTGTTGTCCTATATGGCTCTTTCAACATTTTGGGTTGCCGACCCCTGTCCTAGGTGCTTGCTAAGGTTGTCCTTGTTCCCCTTTTAGATTGCCAGTCACTGTTCCAGAACTACCTGTCCGAGTGCCAACTGTACTTGGAGGCCGTGCCCGCCCTGTTCCGCCTGGAGCTGCTGGAGAACATCTTCTCACTGCTCTTCCTCTCCAGCGCCGACTTCGCTACGCAAAGTCCTAAAGATGTGACCGTAACAAACCCGCCATCCTCTTCATTGGAGGTGATCGAGACTCAGACCGAGGAGGACCGCACCGGCGCCCCTCACCCTGAACCGGATCTGGCCCACCTGATCCGGGGCTGCGACGGCTTCTTGGCGGATGTGGCGGCCATGGAGGGTTTCCTGAAGTTGCTCAAAGAGGGCTTGGAGGGCATGTGTGTGGTGGGACAGGAGACGGGGCGAGCGCTCCCCAGGGAGGCGGAGGTGGCGGAGAGCGTGGGCTGCTCCGTGGCCGCCGGGACCTTTGGCACACGCCTGCAGAGGTTGTCCAAGCGTACGGCCGAGGCGCAGTGGAGACTGCAGATCATCACAAGCAATCAGAGCGGCGGAAGCAGTGAGATGCTACAATTTGGCCTTTTTTCTTTTTCTTTTTTTTTCCAGTCTGCAGCAGTGATTCCCAACCGGTGTGCCATGTCACAGTTCGTGTTTCGACGAGGAATTATCTAATGTTTTATTTCATACAAATAATGTAATATGACATCCCTCCACTAGAGGGCAGAAGGTACATAATTGTCTGTCTATCAATTTTTGGGACATTTTCATTCAGTGGTGGGTTTTTTTTTTTTTTTGCACAATATGTGTCTTGGCTCAAGGTTGGGAAATTCTGATTTACGAGTAACAGTAATGCCATGCACATTCGCAGTTCACACATTTTTTTAAACCATGTTATTTGCATAAAGACCACCCAATGACTGCATGAACAGTCGAGATTTTGGAAAAAAATGACATGCAGTTTTTTTTAAGCTTTCAATATAAATTGATTATATAAATATGTAATATAAATAAATTGTGAATTCTTTTTTTTTTTTCCCCCCCCTTCAGAAGTGGTAGATTGTTCAGACGCGGCGTCCGGTGGTCCCCACAGCTTGCTGATCCCCGCCATGTTGTCTCCTCCGGAGTCTCTGCTCGTGTCCTGCATCCGGCGCGGTAACTTCATGGAGGCCCATCAGGTTACTATGGCAACAAGCACTTTTGACAACGCCTGAACCGTTCCTTCTTTAAAGCATTCGATAAATGTTCCACAGGTGTCTCTGGTTTTTGACCTCGAGGCGTCAACTTCCTGCGGCGAGCTGGCCTTCATGGAACGTTACAAGGAAGTGCTGGTGGAGCTGGTCCGGGTGGAGCAGAAGATGGAGAGCCAGTCCATGTCATCATCCTCCTCGTCCTCAGAGGGCTTAGTCTCGGGCTCGGCTAGCTCGGCGGCCGCCGCGGCACGCAGCCGGCTTGGCAGCAGCGGACGCTCCACTCTGCAGGCCATCGGAAGCGCTGCAGCCGCAGGTGAGACGTTTAGGTGTACCTCAAGAGATGACCGATTCATGGATACAATGGACACTATAATTAGTATTATAATTTTTCCTCAATTATTGACTTTTTTATGTTTGGTTTTGGCTTTCCCTGCAGGCGTGGCATTTTACTCCATTTCCGACATCGCCAATCGCCTCCTCAGCACGCCCTCCCACCCTCTCCCGACTCTGCAGGAGGGCTACTGGACCAGCGGGTGCTCGGCTGAGGCTTCCGGACGGGTGGGCGTGCTCCTGGAGCAGCTCAGCCCACCCGCCATGGCCGCCTTTGACCTGGCGTGCTGCCATTGCCAGCTTTGGAAGACATCTCGGCAACTGCTGGACACTGCTGAGCGTCGCCTCAGCAGCAGTTTGGAGGCCTGTGGTATGCATCGTACTACAGTTCCGAAGAGCCCTTGAGAATTATTTTTTAAAAAAAGAGGGGGAAAAAAATACAATGAAAAATCAATCTCCAAATCCAGTTTCAATTCACAATAAAGAAATTGAGTGGACTATATTTGTAGAGCCACAAAAAAAGACTCAAGAAGCCATGCCGGAAAAAAGATAAGTTTAAAGCGGTTGTTTTGGTTTTGTAGATTTTGGGGAAAAAAAAAAATCTCTCAAACACAGTTTCACTTGACGTGACATTTGGTAGGCATTTCTACCATGATGAGTCTCACCAAAAAATCTTACAAATCCATCACTGAAAAAACAAGTATCAATTTTGGCTATGTCGACCCTCTGCAATAAAAAAAAACCCAAAACAAAACAATAAAAACTGATACTTGACAGATGGATGATGCTAAATTACCAAATTTCTTTTTTTTTGTTGTCACCGTGTGTGGGTGGAGCATGACAGTGAATTTAGGGAACACGACGACATCATTGTCATCAACGTCCGCTTTCCTCAGGTGTGCGAGTGGACCCCCGAGAGCCTCGTCTCGAGAACATCTGTGGATTTCCTCTGGTCCTACAGCAGATCAGCAAGATTCTGAATCACCCAACAGCCAGTAAGAGCTCAGTCAAAATGGCGGGTGAGTCGACGGTGCTGCAAAGGCCACTCGCTGCCAAAAATGGCTGCCGGGAGTGACCGTCGCTTGCGTTCTTAGAAGGTGCCGCGGGGGAGGAGCAAGTGTGCGCCAATCCGTTTGGCTGCTGCATCCAGGAAGTACTGCTGTGTTGCCACACCACGCTGAGCGAGGAGTGCATCTCCGCCCAACTTGCTCTGATGCAATGCTTGGAGAGCACCTTGCACGTCCTCGGCTCTGCAACCAACGTCGTGGGTCAGTACGGTCATCATCCTAACTCCTCATGAAGCTTTGTCCGCTCGTGAAAATCAGCAACTAATGAATTGAGGCCTCCCGAAAAGGGGTTTGTCATTACCTGTAGATGCCACAAGATGGCAGCAAAGCAAAGAGTGATAAGATAAGAGAACCTTGATTTGTCTCACAATGGAGAAATCTCCATTTTACAGCAGCAAAATTATGAAAGGGAGAAGTAGAAGAACAAAAGTATATCAATAAATATAAATGATAAAATATCCATGAAATAAATGAAAGAATCCAATTGGCTTTATTTATTTATGTCTGAAGCAGCATGAAAAATAATGATCAAAGCATCAACACCATGCATCTAACATGGACACAGTCATGATCCCATGAACAACTTTGAGCTTGATAGCCTGCAGCTATCTGATTGGTGGACAGTGGAAAGAAAAACAATTGTCTGTCTTTTTTTGGGTTATTTTTTTAGAGGGCATCGCAGCGTCGTCAAGCTCCCTCATGGCGCTGCTGTCGGAGCAGGCCAGCCTGAAGGCGTCCGAGCTGGACACTCACCCGACGCGTTGCGGCATGAAGCAGCTGCTCCACTCCTTGGACCAGTTGTGCCCCTTCGAGCCCGACGGAGATCTGGCCAGGCCCGACTTTGTGCGCAGGTTTCTGCACTACGTCGACACGCTGGCGGCCGTGCTGGTGCGCAGCCTCGGCTCAGAAGGTTTGCGGCCGATCAATGGCGATGAAAGGAGACGTTATCGTTGTTTTTTTTAACGCCTCGTCTCTTTCAGACCAGACAAGTGAGGTGAAGCTGGGGAATCCGTTGCTGGTGTTGCTTCAAGCTCCATCGCAGCTTCTGTCCTACCTGCTGTTTGAACGCCAGGTGTCGCCTGACAGGTATGCTCGCTTTCGGCAAGCTTGTTGACTCATTTACCGTATTGGCCTGAATATAAGACGGCCCTGATTATAAGACGACCCCCCTCTTTTTCAAGACAAATGATTATAACAATATATTTGAGAGAAAAAGCATCTTGAAGTTTACATCATAACTTCTCCTCAGCTGCCGGTGAACCTGGCTGATCTTCTACCCACTTTTTTCGCTTTGGCCTGGGGAGTCAAGTTCAGCATTCGCTTCAATGATATCTGGCGCCCTCTAGTGTCGTGAATGGGTATAATGCATAGACCCCGAATATAAGACGACCCCCACTTTTTCAATGCAAAAAACACCGTCTTATATTCGGGCCAATCCGGTATATTTTTATCTACAAACTTACTTTTATTTTTATTATCGATATTTTATATTTGTGCATTATCAAGCATTCACTAGCTTAAATTTCTTGACCTAAATAAACTGCTGCCCTCTCTAGGCTGCTATTGCTGCTGCGGGAGGCGGGGCTTGGCCTCAGCATCCAGCAGGTGATAATCCAGCGATGCTGCAAGGTCCTGCATGTGGGGACAACGTTCCCAGAGCCGGACCGGGATTCCATTCAGGCTAGAAAAGACGATGCTCTTTTCAGTGTGTCCGCTTTGACTTTGCTGCTCCAACGCCACGCCGGGCAGCACGCTTCCACGCTCGGCATGGCCGAGCTTCCGTCCGACGCCAGCTCTGAGTCCATATCTTCGGAGGATGCCTCCACCACCAGCTCCGCCTCCTCCGCCAACCTCTCCGCCTCACCAGCCGCGCCCCCGCCGTCATTTTTACTCACGCCATCCGCTCTGGCGTTCCTCAAATCTCGCTCATCCTTGGTGGCAGCTCTGGTGTGTCTGCGTGCATCCAAAGGAGAGGGCCCCCGCTCTCAGCCCACGGGCTGGTCGGGATACTTCCGCAGTGGCCGCAAGGAGCCGCTGCTAGACGGCGAGCAGATTTCCCGTGAGGCCGACGCGCTCCTCCAGGCCTTCCCCGTACTCCGAGCGTACGTGCGCGCCATGGCCGAACCTTTACTCGGCCCCTCCTTTTCTGACGACGAGGGCCTCGGCGCATGGGTGTGCGGAAAGCCACTGGTCGGGCTCCTGCTGGCCGGGCCTCGGGAGGAAGCCGCCCGAGGGGTCGCCGCCGACGCCTTCCAGCAAGCTCTGGCCTCCAAGGATGTGGACCGAGCTCTACGGCTGCTGGAGCTTTACGGGCCTGATTGGGGTCAACAGGGGGAGCTGAGGGACCGCCTGCTTGCCTGGGCTGCCTTAGAGGGTGAGGACACACACACACACACACACGCACACACACAGAGCTGCATTGCACCCTGTAAAGTACGGATCGGACGTACTATGATGAGATGAGGGCATCTTGTAGACCACATGTGTCAAAAGTCGAGGCCCGGGGGCCAGATCTGGCCCGCGACATCATTTTATATGGCCCGCGAAAGCAAATCATGTGTGTCAACTTCCATGATCCTTTTAATTCCGTTTAAATCTGTACCGAAATCTCAAATTGTCATACGTAATGAATAACGGTGACATTGTGCAGTAATTTTGTTACCCTGTTTATATGCACTTGAGCAATAATTCAACAAATACTTGACTGATTTCAACACTAGTGAGCCATCATTTTTTTGTGTACACGTAATTATACTATGTGATGAATAAACATTTCTTTGGTGTCACGGTAACGGCCCTACCGAGGGAAGATGTAACTCCAAAGTGGCCGCTGACAAAAATGAATTTGACACCCCCCGCTGTAGACGTCACGACTTCAGCCAAAATTTTGTTTTATCCCTTCAAGGCGACGAGGAAGGCGTGGGCCACCTCTTCCGAGTGCAGGACGCCAATCTGCGCGCCCGTGTGGCCCTGCGGGCCATGGAGCGCTGGCCCCTCTCGGCCTGTACGGAGCTTCTGGACTTCTGCCTGGACAATGACGATGATACGGACGCCTCGCTGAGAGACGACCTACTGCGGAAAAAGAAAGAACTGGACATCTACCGCCGGGTATTGTGATACAAACTGTCTGTGCTCTCAAAATGGAGCTCATCAATTACATCTTTCTCTGGTGACAGATGTTAGCCTTAAAGCCGCCGTTGCCGTGGGCTACCTGGCAGGAGCTGAGGGCTGAGTCAAAGGCTAGCTCTGAATCTATGCTGGCCAGGATGCTGGAGGCCAAGGTGTGTGTGCCTCTCACCTTTAATGAACAGACACAAAAAAAAAAAGACATTTAAAAAAAATAACACAGAATTATGCTTTCTGCAGGAGTTTTCACTCTGTGCCCAGTGGGCCAAGCTTTATCCCGTGAGCGAGCAATCGAGACTGCAGCTGCAGACAGAGCATCTGCTGCACCTGCTGGACAAGGAGCAGACTGATGAAGCCTTCCAGGTACTTTGTGCTTTGTGCTCGGAGGGGACGGACAGAGCGAAAAAAAAAAAAAGGGAACAATAAAGGGCAACTGAAAGAGGCAACGATAGCAAACGTTGCTGGGAGTTGATTTGAGAGCGTACAGACGCAGAAAAGAGAAAGAAACTACAGCAATAAAAAAAAAAGAAGAAAACATGCATATATTTGGGTTTGGAGGAGGCTGTATGTATAAATATTCATTATTCAACAGTACCGTAGTGGCCCGAATATAAGACAGTGTTTTTTTTGCATTGAGATAAGACTGAAAAAGTGGGGGTCGTCTTATATTCGGGGTCTAGACATTATACCCATTCACAACGCTAGATGGCGCCAGATATCATTGAAGCGAATGCTGAATTTGACTCCCCAGGCCAAAGTGAACCCCTGTCACGAAGAAGAAAAATAAAAAATAGCAGTGAGAAGAAAATAATAGAAGAGATAACAGAAAATGTGAGAAACGCAACGACAATCTGGAGAAAAGTGGGTCGAAGATCGGCCAGGTTAACCGGCAGCTGAGGAGAAGTTAGGATGTCATCTACATTTCAATAACCAGAAGCCATTCATATACGAATGTGATTGCACTTTAGTTTACATATTTAAATGTTCAGTAATTAACTCATTCACTCCCAAAGACGTTTTAATACGTCTTTTCAGACTTGGTCCAGAATTGGCTGGTACTGAATGAGTTAAGATTTGAATGAGGCAAAATAACATGCTTTTTCTCTCCAAATATCTTGACATAATCATTTGTTTCAGATGTACTGTAATTATTTTCTGTATAAAAATGAATTTGGTGTTCAAAAAGTCTTTTTTTTTCAAACTTGGGTCTTGAAAAAGAGGGGGGTCGTCTTACGATCAGGGCCCTTATATTCGGGCCAATACGGTAATTTCGTGGGACAGACAGAAAAGACAACGATATCATCAACGATACCTTCAGCTACTTTCAGAACTCTGACATCTGTCCATAAAAAAAAAAAAGTCCTGCTAATGTTCTCTTGTATCCCGATTAGCTTCTTGAGGGTCTGGCGTGCGGCCTGGACGTATGCGAGCGCGCCTTGGACCGCCGCCCCGGCTTATCCGCCTGCCACTTTTTGGCCGACTACATGACGCTGCACTTCCAAAGCCAAGTGTCCCCAGCGCGTCGACGACACATCCACACCCTCAACTTGGGCTCCAAAGTGTTGTTGGCTCTGCCGCCGCCCGCCCGCCAGAACTACTTCCCCTTGCTGTCGGAGCCCCTGCTGATGTTGGAGCAGATGCTCATGAACCTGAAGGTGGACTGGGCCGACGCGACCGTGCGAACCCTGAGGAACCTGCTGGCCGGCCAAGAGGCGGGCTTCGGGCCGGAAGCCGTCGACAGGCTTCTGGCCGAGTACGCCCGCAAGGCCTTGGACTTCACATGCGCGCCTCGAGAGAGGTCACGATCCGGTCAGTGATGATTCTGTTGAAAGTGATAGAAACGGGACGTCTGCTATTTTAACTCATTCAGTACCAGCCAATTCTAGACCAAGTCTGAAAAGACGTTTAAAAACGTCTTTGGGAGTGAATGAGTTAATCAAGGATTGGTTTAAAAACTCAGTCAGGAAATGCAGTTTCAGCTAACACCATGAAATTGGCGTAGCATCTCAAACGTGAGTAAACCCTTAAAAAAAGCCAGTTCTGTGACAACGCCTTGTTCTTTTCCCAGACTCTGTCATCAGCCTGCAGGACGCTCTGATGCAGTGTCCTGCTCAGGACGGCAGCGTTTTATCGTCCAATCGTCTGGACTCTTCAACGCCCTCCTCGGCGAGTAAGTCTGCACTTGCCGTTGGACTTGACGTGACACACTCCCCGACTCGCCCCAAAATTGATTGGTGTCCCCCCCCCCCCCGTGATAGGCAGCACGCCCACGCACACCTCCTCGACGAACAGCGGCGACAGGGAGCGGGACCGAAGTTCGGCAGGGAGGAAGCGGTCCTCGCCCGCCAAATTCCAGCCGCCGGAACAGCCCCCGGACCGGAAGGACTGGGTGCCTGATACCAAGCAGCTCGTGTGCATGGTGTGCCGGCTGGAGAGGTTTACCATGGTGAGCGAATTAGGGCGGAACAATTTTTGACCATTTTAATTGATTCATTGATTCATTCATTGCGATTCCGATTTAATTATTTTTCCTATCCAGTCAAACCTCGGTTTTCGAACGTCTCGGTTCTCGACCAATTCGGTTTTCGACCAAAGATTTCTAGTTTTTCATGCCTCGGATGACGAACAAATTTTGGTTCTCGAACAAACTGAGCGCACTTGAATGCACCATTGGACTCCTCTCGCCTTCCTTACACGAGGAAGTGACGCTTCCTCGGGTAGACGAGGAAATGACGCTTCCTCGTGTTGCTTTGCATTGTGAGCAGACGTGTTCAGTAAACATTTTTATTTTAACCCTGGAGAACCCACGGGGTCAAATTTGGCCCCTATAAATTCTGCTACTCAAATGCTACCCTTAAATCCCAAAGGGTCCAAATTTGGCCCTAATCCTAAATTAGGATTAAAGTATTGAATATTTGAAAAAACATATATTTTGGTGTTCAGTGAACATATTAGCAGTCATTTAATGTCAAATTCATCATTTTCCAAAGAAGAAAAAAGGGGGTCTTGGGTTCTCCAGGGTTAAAAAGAGCGTGGTTTCAGTTTTCGCGCAATTTCGGTTTTCGAACAGCCTTCTGGAACGGATTATGGACGAAAACCGAGGTTTGACTCTATAGAGAAAATAAACATGTATACACATCTGAAAAATAGAGACAACCGACTGATTGAAATGTGTATTTTTGTTTTCTCTCCTTTCAAATTGCAGCGTTTGCGATTTGAAAATAGCAATCTACTACATTGAGATGTCGGTTTAAATTTGATTGTTTCTTTTCAGTGTCTCTTAGCCGTGCGGAATATCAATCTGTAATCGCGACAATAATGAACAGAGAGCGTCTCTGTCGTCAGTTCAACCGGCGGCATCACTGTCGGCGTTGCGGTCGCCTGGTGTGTCAAGCTTGCTCGGAGCGCAAGATGGCCGTCGAGGGATGTCCCGGAGAGGACGTCAGAGTTTGTGACCAGTGTTACGCCTACTTTCATCCAGAGTGAGTCGAAGATAATGCTTAGGGCACATTTGTTTTGTTTTTTTGGACATTCTAATAGATGTGGTGTTATTTAATCTTTGTAGTTAATCCATCTTTTATCTATGTGTTATGAATCTGGCTTTGGCACTTGGTTCTAGTCACAATAAATGCTGTCAAAAGTTTTGAAATTATTTACTTTGGTCTAATTTCAAACTGTGAATATTAATAGGCTTATTTAATTTATTTCTTTATTTATTTAAGACGATGTTCAAACACAATGGAACTCATTTGATATTAAAAAAAAATGTCTCAAATTTCGCAATATGTAACTATAAATATAGATTAATGTTTTATATTTAGTAAAACGTAACCTCTTTGTTCCCCTGCAGTTCTGACGACGAGCTGGAACCAAGTGAAGGTAAATAAATCTAAATTGCCTCCTTTTTTTTGCCTTGTTTCTTTTATCACCGAAAGCTCATAACTGCACAGAATATGAAAAGTGCATCTTCCGGTACGCTGGCATGCTTTCTCTTGAGATGCGCTCTCCCTTCCGTGCAGCAGCGGCGGCGGCGGCGATCCCCTCCTTGACGGAGGAAGCCCTCGACGGCATGTTGCACCTGCCCGAGATTGCCCCCAGACAGATCAGGCTCTCCACGGATCCCGTCGAAAACCAGCAGTTGCGTGACGAGTTCTACTACGAGCAGGTTTGCATTGGAAAATGTCCCCCCCCCCAAACAAACCAATGTGTCCAAATATGAGCTCCCTTGAGCTTTTGCAACCCCGCAAATATGCGACGTCACGGTGAAAAAGACTCAAAAGTGTCTTCGCTCAACTAACTGGGTAATTTATTTCCCAAGGCGCCCAGCGCCCACCTGTGCGTGGCCATCTTGTCCCTCCACGGCGACCAGACGGCGTGCGGCCACCAGCTCATCGACCACTGCCGCTCACTGTCCCGCAAGCTGACCAACCCGGAGGTGGACGCCTGCCTGCTGACCGACATCATGCGCCAGCTGCTCTTTAGCGCCAAGCTCATGTTTGTCAAAGTGGGCCGCAACCAGGACCTGGCCTTGTGTGACAGGTGAGGACTTCAAACGTGGTTCGGTTCCTGTTTGAATGTGGAACTGGTTTCAACTCAAACCCCTCCCCCCCCCCCATACGATCAATCATAGTCATTGCGTGTTTTTTTTTTTTTAAACACTTCAGTACGATTTTACAGGTAACAAAACGCTCGAGCCTTGGCAGATGTCAATTGTTTTCACTCGCCTGCTGGTCGTTCCGCAGCTACATCAGCAAAGTGGACGTGCTGAAGATCCTGGTGGCGGCGAATTACACACACATTCCCTCCCTGGATGACATCCTCGAGACGATAGCCGTCACGCGGCTGCGAAACCAGCTCTTGGAAGCCGAGTATTACCAGCTGGCGGTGGAGGTGAGAGACGCCCCGCCCCCATTAGCACCCCACAAATGTCACCGTACCACTCACTGCATTGTGGGATTTTGTGAAAGGTGTCCACCAAAAGCGGGCTGGACCCCGGCGCCGTGTGGCAAGCGTGGGCCATGGCCTCCTTGAAGGCCGGCAGCCTGACGGCGGCCCGGGAGAAGTTTGCACGCTGTCTGAAGGCCCCCGTGGACCGCAACCAGATCAACATGGGCCCCACGCTGCTGCAGGAGATCGTCAAGCACCTGGAGAGCACCGTCAGACCCGTCACCGCCACGGTACACGCGTCTTTTTTTTTGTGTTCACCACCAAGCCAGGCGCCGCCTTCTCATCTTAGACTTCATTTTCCCCCCCCGAGAGGCCCTATGAAGTCTGCCTAGCAACAAGCATCGAATACCTTGATGCGACTAATCTAATTGGTTGTTTGTCAAGTTTTAATTCTGAATCAGCGCCCATTGTAACTCTGTGCACGTGTTCCCCGGAAGTCTTTGAGCGAGGACATCTTGGCGCCGCTGCAGGAGCTGGAGGAGGCCCTCAGCGAGAGGTCCGAGTGCCCGAGGCGCATCCTCCACCAGGAGTGCCTCCACTACCTGAATGCGTACGCCACTCACCTGGCGCTGGTCAGCTTCCACATGCGCCACGACGCCATGGCAGGAGGCCATTCGTACCTCCTGAACAAGGCCAGCTTCCATTTTGTTGTGACCCTCACTTGAAACCCTGACTTAAAACCTCACCTTGGTCTCACGCCCTAATTTGAAACACGATCCTTTGCTTGAAATCCCAATTTGAAAATCTCACTTGAAACCCTCGCCGAACCAACGTTTCAACACCTAATTTGATACGCCAGCCTCAGTTTGAAAACCTAACCTTGACTTAGAACCCTAATTTGAAACTCCCTTTGTTTAAAACCTGAGCTCACCTTGGTTTGAAAACCTGGCCCAACATGCAAACTAGTTTATTTTAAACCTTAAGATAAAATGTAATCCCTGATTTGAACCCCCTCCCCCAGGTTTTCTTGAAACCTTAATTTGAAACCCTAACCTACCCTAGTTTAGGGTTTCAACCCTAACTTTGGCTTGAAACCTTAATCCAAGCATGAACCCTAAAATTGAAATCCTAAACTTGGCTTGAAACACTTCCCAACTTGCATTTTAACTTGAAACCCTATCTTTTTTTTAAAATCCCTAACCCAGACTTGAAATCATAACCCAAGTTTCAGCTCCTACTTTGAAACTCCAACCTTTGTTTGAAACCCTAACCAAAGCATGAACCCTGAATTTGAAACCCTAACTTAGACGTGAAGTTAACTCCGGCTTAATTAGAGACTACAACCTTTGTTTGAAACCCTAACTTGAAACCCCAGCCTTGATTTGAAGCCCTAACACCTGCACTAACCCTTAATTTGACACCCTAAAACACTATCTTGAAACCTCTACCCAGGCTTCAAAGTGAACCCTAAATTGAGTCAAGGACCATTGTTTAAAACCCTAACCCCAGTTTGGACCCCTCAATTGAAACCGCTGTCCCTCAAAGGGTTAAAACCCACAATCGAATGCCCCATCTCAACACGTCAGACTGATCATATTCACTAGTCTCCTCGCCGCCGCCGCCGCCTCAGGATGCCCCGGATGAGGTGTTCCTGGAGGGCGTTCTGCAACCGGCCCTGGAACGAGGACGTTTGGGAATGCTGCAGGACGTCCTGGAGAAGCTGGACCCGGGCCTGGAGGCGTGCAGCCGCTACCTGATCGCCTCTTGCCAGTGGCTACAGCGGCGCGGCTACTTCCACACACTCTACCAGATCCAGCAGTTCATGATGGTGCGTCGTGGCCTGTTTCAGTCAGGAAAGCAGCACGAGCGCAAAATGAAATTTGAAATCATGCCCATTGGAGGAGGAAAACATTTGGGGGAAGCCAGCAACTGTATAAAAGCCCTGTTATGTCTTATATCTCCCTAGAATTGTTGTTTCTGACAAAGTCATATTTTTAAACCCTAAACTTTGCTCGGAACGTTAATTTGAAACCCTAATCAAGGCTAAACTGATTTGAAACCGTACCCTCTGTTCGAAACCTGATTTGAAAACCTGCGTCTGCGACGACTACGAGAGGTCTCTCGAGATAGCGTCACGTAGCCTTTCTGTGTACAGGATCACGTTCGTGCGGCCATGACCTGCATCCGCTTCTTCACACACGGAGCCACTTCGTACCAACAGCTGGGTGACCAGCAGGTATAAACACACACACACACACACACACACACACACACACACACACACGCACACAGAAAAAGTAAAGCAAGTGTCACTGTGTGTGTGTGTGTCAGCGCTGGTTGGTGCGAGCCAAAGAGCACCTGAAGACGTATCTGCAAGAGCAGCAATCTCGTGGCGCTGTCAGGAGGAAATTGTCCCAAGGAGGCTCCTTCAAGAAGACGATGTCATCAAGTGACGTGTCCAGGTCTGTCTTAACGCACTGCACGTGGGCAGTAATCCGCCCCCGCTAACCAAACCCGTGTCGCTTTTGTCTTGGGGCTATTGTTCATGCTTTTGCTAACACATCGTGCGGAACGGCATAGACAAGCTAATGTCATTTTGACAACTCGAAACTGGAAAATCTTGCAATGTCTGCCCCGATTGTCTCAAGTAAACACTGTACTCGGATGCATATATTCTTGATCCTCAGCACAAAAAAAAAAACACAACTGATCAAACTTTCTTTATGTCTTCAGGCACGTCAACACCATCGAGCTGCAGCTGGAGGTGACCCGCTTCCTGCACCGTCGCGAGACCCCGCCTGCGGCCGGGTCCGGACCCCCGCCCACTTTATTCGGGGGAAGCCCCGTGAAGGTGGAGGTGGCCTGCAAGGTGACGTGCGCAACAATCTTCTGATTTTGACTCGATGTACGGAACTTAATCGTTTGCGTGTTTTCAGGTGTTGCTTGGGGGTAAAAATATCGAGGAAGGTTTCGGCATTGCCTACCGAGTCATACAGGTGAGCTCCAGAATGTTTTTTTTTTTTAACTCCATAATGTATAATGCTTATTATAAACTATATGGTCTTCACTGCCAGCAAGTAGCCTTCATATGTCAAGTCTGCGCTCGCAAGTCAAAGCAAAATAAATGAATGAATGAGTGACTAAATAAATAAATAAATTGCTTGCTTGCTAGCTTGCTAGCAAGCAAACGCGTACGCCGCGAAGTTGCTAGCTAGGTAGCTAGCAAGCAAACGCGTATGCCGCGAAGTTGCTAGCTAGCTAGCAAACTAGCTAGCAAAGAAACAAGCTAGCTAGCTAGCAAGCAAGCTAGCAATTATGGAATGCCAACCATCACGCGTTCGTTTTTGGGCAGGACTTCCAGCTGGAGGCCCAGGCGGTGTACGTGCGCGCCGGACAGCGTTGGTCCGCCACAGGAAGTTCGCAGCGGTGCGCCAGCTGCTCAAGTGCGTCAACGAGTCGGGCACGGCCACCAAGAGTGACGGCGACGCTCTGATCCTCAGCTGCGTGGAGGCGGCCGATAAAGGAGCGGCCGACGTAAGACACAGATCAGGATGATGGTGGAAAAAGGTGACGTGGTGATATTGGTGTTTTGGTTGTTTTTTTGTGTTCAGGCCAAAGAGCTGGAAAGTCTCATTCTGGAGACCAAGAGCACGGAAAATAAGGTAAGGCACTGTCATACGTTTGCTTTTAAATGTGTTTACATATTTTGATAAGCAAGACATTGCCTTTTTTTTTTTTTTTTTTGGACCGACGTTTGTTGTGTATCTTAATTGTCCTTGTGTTACTTTCTTCTGGCTCTATTTTTTTGTTTTTTTTTGGTTTAGATTTAACCTCACCCATGTGCTCGACGGGCTTGTAACGTATTTTCATGCATGAGACTATTTTAAAAAAAAAAAACAATATAAATGACTTACTCAGATCAAAGCCTACCTGCTTTGCAACAAGCTGCGTCCGGCCTACCTGCTGGCTGTCAAAATGGAGGCGAGCAAGGCCGGCCCCCTGGTGCAGAACGTCCTGCGGGCAGCGGAGGCGGCTCAGGACTCTGTGATGCAAAACATCTGCCGCCAGTGGTTGCAGGAGCACCAACACCAAGGGAACAGCAAGCAGCGAGCAGGACCGGCACGACCCAACAACCAGGTCAGGTAACGGAAAATATCGAACGCCTAATTGAAGAGTACTGACTGTATTAACGATAAGAAGAAAAAAAATTACACCCAACTTTCTGACCACTGTTACGTAACAACACTGCCTTCCCCAGTCCCCTTGAGTCACTCTGACACAGAATTGATCTACCTCAACTAAAAAGGGAAAAAAAAAAATGCATCTCACCTTTCTTCAAAGAAATCTCGACAGATACAATGTGTGGGCACAAGTATTGGGACACCTACAGGAAGTACAATGTAAAGACTTCCTCCAAGATCCCCCAAATTAGCTCGGTAGCCCTCCCAGGAAGTTAGGGGGGGGGGGGGAAATCATCTCGATATCAGTTTTGCCGATCAGTATGAAATTTGGTGGACATGTTTCTCATATCAGAATGTACAAAGTAGTCTGAAAATGAACAAGAAGGTAGCCAACTTGGTTTGAAGCAGCCATTTTGGGGCCTCGAAAGTTAGAGAAAAAAAACAGTTTCATCTAGCGATATAGAATTGGGTAGACATGTTTGTCATAACAGGACACACGAAAAAAGGCTCAACAACCCAATATCTGGAATTTTACGTGAGGTGAGCCAATTGCTTTGCAGCCAATTCAGGGCAAATTCCAGAGCTTCAAAATTTGGAAAAAAGAGAGAAAAAAACATTCTCGCATTCATGAGGAGGTGCGTCCCATTACTTTTGTCCACATGCCAATGTTTAGTTTTATAGTGTTTCTGTGAATTGTCAAGACACAAGAGACTCGCTTGGAAATAATGCTGTGGATCAATTTTATTTCTTCTTCTCAAATGAAGAAATCGCATTCAATTTGTCTTTTTTTTTTTACGTCGCTCGTGTTGTGCTCATATTTGGTATCTCCCTTGCTGACACTCAATTTTAGACGATCATTTACGTCAACAACTGACTCGACAATAGTTTCACTTTCAAAGGGATTGCCCCCCCTCCCTCCTTCCCCCTTCTTGCCGCCTTTTATTCATGTCAAGAAAAAGCCAATTTTGAGATGCACCAGAGACATACTTGCACTCTCATCCGCTCACTGATGCACTTTATACTCAGAGTTGAAAATCAGAATCCTCTTGCACAAATGGCTCGTGAAATGACTGCTTTGATGAGAATGTAAGCACATGTGATTTTTCTAATGATTTTGGATTTGTTGTATACCCGTAATTATGCTGAATAATAAAAAAAAGTGGAGGCATTATTTACAGTCACAGAGTTCTCAACCCATTCCATTATTTATCTATTCATATTAATTTTTTTTAAACAAAGGACTTAAATGTGGTGTTACAACTAAGTATTTGCAACTATATAGATCTATGTATAAATATTTTTTTTGTAATTGATTTTAGAACATTTCAAAATGTAATTCAGTTGAATATTATTATTCATTTATTTCTTCAAAATATCTTTATACAGGTAATACGTTTTCTGCTTGAAATTTTTTATTTAATGCTTAAAATTATTTAAATGTATAAATAATGAAGAAAAAAAAATTTAAATCATAATTACCTACTTTTTATTTTGAAAAATATTATTATAAAATATACAAAAAGTCTACACACCCCTGTTCGAATTGCAGGTTTTTATGATATGAAAAAAAATGACCAAAATAAATTTGAGGGGAGTTAAAATAAACAACTGAAATAATGGGGTTGCACAAGTGTCAGGGTAAGCCTAAGGAGAACAGCTGAACTTTATCGGGGGGTTGATCAGAGGCACTTAAAATGGTGGCGGGTTGTACTGGTTATAGGTCACATTAATGGTGGATTTTTCTTTTATTTTTTTTAAATTATCCTGTTTTTTTTCCCCCATTCATATCACCAAAAAAATGGCATTCGAACAGGGTAATGTGTGTTTTATATCTACTTGAGCAGTGTGACCGTTTGAAAGACCGCAAAGCTTGTCGAAAATGAATCACCGGGCCGAATGGTAACGGTTTATTTACATGAAATGTAAACATTCAACTCTGCACGTGAACGTTACGTGTGGTTCAAAAGGCAAACGAACCTGACTGGTATAGAAAAGCACACATGTAAACTCTCAGCATCCTGGTGGGATCGCACAAATGGACCTTCCTCGTCCAGTTTGTCCATCACCTACTCTTGGTGTTGTTTTCTGTCATTACTATAAAGTAACATTTATCTTACTAATTGTTTGGGGGGGGGGGGGAGAAAAAGCCCTGTGAGATTTTGGCACACACGTGAAGCAGTTTTAGCTGCAAATATGCTTTAAAAAATTAGCTAAAATATTGGATACATTTAAAAGATGCTGGTCATTGAACCCTGATGGACCGTTCACAGTATGGCAATACATCCAGCTGCCCCACCTTCACATTGTGTCACTAAAATGTCTTATTGTTTTGTTGTTGTTGTTGTTTTGTTTGTTTTTTTTGCTTTAAAAATACTACACTAGATGAATAAAAGTGACGAATAAAAGTCTTCCAATTAGTCCCACTGGATTCCGAGGAGCTCGCAGCTGGCGTCCCAGAGACGCCGGGCAGTCTCCTCACTCCTCGCCTGTGGGGCCACAAAGGCAGGGCTGCAGTCGCTGCAATGCAAATCAATCAATCAACAGGTTTTCACCCCAAAAAAGAATTTCTTTTAAAATTACAGTTTAATCATGATTCTTTTTAAGAAGAAATTTGGAATTTCTATGTATGTTTACGTGTTGGGGAAAAAACTTTTTTTTTTATGATGATTTTTTTAAAAATTATTTTATTATTTTAAGGTACACTTTTTTTAAAGCTCCGCGCTTATAAATCAAATGTATTATTATTATTACTATTAGTTTTCATGGACAATTAACTTTTTTTTTTAAATGCCTTTGGTCACTTCCTGTTCCATGAAAATGACATCACATGTGCTCGGGTCAGGAAACAACCAATCACGGCTCAGGTGAAGTTGACAAGCTGAGCCGCGATTGGTCGTTACCGGAATCCTGAGCACATGTAAACATTTCAGATCATTCAAATGTGATGGAAACCAGATTTCCTCATCCTTAATTCTAGCACCTTAATGTGGTGTGCGATACTTTTAGGAGGGTGGTGGACGGGATGAATTTGTTGTTGTTGTTGTACCTGAAGTGTTTCCCCGAGATGGAGTGCAGCTCCTCGGCCACGGCGCAGTAGATGCTGGTCTGGGCGCCCTCGCGGGGCGTCTTCAGGAAGACGGACAAGACGCTGAAGATGATCATCATCAGGGTGGAGTGACGCGTCAGGTCCGAGTTCACCGTGCCGGGGTGGACCGAGTTTACCGTCACGTTGCTGCCTAGAAGAAGCGTCACGCAGGTCAGCGTCACTCGCATTTTGAGCCCTGAGCGACTGTGATGTCATTTTCAGGCGACGGCAAGTGGCAAAATGGCCGCCCTCCGAGATGGCTAACGACTGGATTTTATTGCTTAACTCAATACTCCATAAACACACTATTAATCAGAATGCCATCTTCAGACTAGTCGGGCCACATAGAACGTAGTGTAATGAAAACTTTGGGGGTTGACTTCCCCTTTAAGAGGCTGTTTGTGAGAAGTTTCTTATTTGAGGGAGGCGTTTGTTTTGCCAAGTTACCGATCATTTAAGAGAAGTGTTTGTTCTAAATTGCTGATTAATTGAGGGGCGTATTTGTTCATTTTTGACTGTTTGCTAAATCGAATCCTTGAGGGAGGCAGGTTAAAAAAAAAAAGGAAGAAAAAAGAAAATCGATTTTGCACCTTTAAGACGTCTCGCCAGCTCTCGAGCAAAGAGCACGTTGGCCAGCTTGCTCTGGCAGTATGCCAGTCCACTGTTGTAGCTTCCCTGGCTGTGCAGGTCGTGGAAGCGGATCCAGCCAAAGTTGTGCGCCAGCGACGAGACCACCACGATGCGCGCCGGAGCGCTGCGCTCCATTAGGCCCGCCAGCAGTGACGTCAACAGGAAGTGACCTTGAAACGGCGGGAAATGAACAAACCGGGATGCGGTGAGGTTCCCGGTTCGGATCTCACCTAAGTGATTGACCCCGATGTGCATCTCGAAGCCGTCGTTCGTCTTGGTGTAGGGACACATCATCACCCCCGCATTGTTGATGAGGATGTGAAGCTGGGTGAAGTCTAAAGAATCGTGACCCCCAAAAAAATACATTTTTGAGAAAACAAACATCAGTCAAGGAACGATGAAATGAGATTTGATAGATTTTTTTACCTCGAAGGAATTGTTGCGCGAAGGATCGGATGGAGCAAGTGTCGGCTAAGTCCAGCTCCCGAACCTCCACCTTTGCTTCAGGGTACGCCGCCCGAATGCTGGCCGCCGCCCCCTCGCCTTTGTCCACATCCCGGCACGCCATCACCACCCGAGCTCCTGATCCCGTCAAAATAATAGAAAACGGCCCGATTTTGGAAAATAATATAATTGCGACCCCCCCACCCCAATATTGCGATTGCAAGTTAATATGCGATTATTTACTTCTAGGTCCGTCCTCTTTCATAGCAAGCACAAGCAATAAAGGAATCTGTGTTCCAATAAACAATCAGATTTATTAATCCATAAATGTTTTGGTCCTCTAGGTTAAGCTAATTAAGGCAAAATGACAATGTCAGGCCCTGAGTTAATCAAAGAAAAAAAAAAAGACATCCAACTTTGTTTGTATAAGCAGTTACGAGGTCAATTTTCCTGAATGTGCCCGCAGTGAAAAAGTAACCTCGAGCGGCCAGGTCCAGGGCAGTCTCCTTCCCGATGCCTGTGTTGGCCCCAGTGATGAGGACCGTCTTCCCGTCCAGACGAGCAGACGATATGCACACGCCTCCTGCCGCATATCTTCTGTGGAAAACATCCATATGAAATTGTATCCAATTGATAATTATCCCTCGTGACAAATTGTCGATATGTTACGGTAAAATGTTCCGTATCTAGCGAGTAACCTAACTTGCGGGTCAATGGTTCATGGCAGCATAGTGCACGAGTTAGCATGTCCGTGTCACCAGTTCTGACGTTGGAGTTTCGAATCCAGGCTCTGGGCGTCAGATGTTTTTAAAAAAATATATATTATTATTAAAAAAAAAAGGATTTTGTGCTATGAAAAGTTATGAGGGCGACACGGAAAATTCATACAATCAAATTATAATAATATGGAAAATTATGCGATTGGCTGGGGTTGGGTCCCAGCAAGCCCGCGGCCCTCGTGAGGATAAGCGGCTTAGATAACGGATACTTAGATAACTTTTTTTCCTCCCTGTAAAATTATTACCACAAGGAGAATTATTTTGAACACAGTAAATTATTAAAAAACAGATACATTAAAATGTTGAGAATACATTATTTTTTTGGGGGGGGGGGGGGGTGGTAAAAACACGACAAAAAAAATGAAAATGCCCTCCATAAAAGTACAATTATGATTGTCTGTCTTCTTGGGGGAAAAAAAACTTTTAATATGTGGATCATTCGTGTCACGCGGATGCTGCTGAAAATGTAAATTAGCTTCCAAGGTGAAAAGTCCGACTCCCCCATTTTTTAAATTATGCAAAGAGGTGTGTAAAAGTGGGGAGACTTAAAGCTTTTCCCCCCTATAAATTTTCGAAGTTCTCATCATATTTGGACTTATCCTCATTTATTTATTTTGTTTTTATTGCAAAAATTGTCGGCTTAATAATTGACCCGCACGGCGTGAACGACGTCGGGAGGTGCGAGCTCGCCATGGAGCGCGCAGAGGTCCTGACCAATGGCGCAGCTGACCCCGCCCATATGGCTGATGTTCCCGCCCACTCGCAGCCTCCTGATTGGCCTGCACCTTTCCCACCCTCTGCCCACTTCTCAAACGGCAGCCAATATCGTATGAAATTAGAGCGAATTAAATACAACAGATAACGTTAAATGGGGATTTGTTTTGTTACACGGCGTGGACATCCCTCGCCATGCTAATGCTAATATGCGTCAAAGAAGCGAAATGCGTGCTGTCACACGAATCCATGTCAACGCGTCAAAAGGTGGGTTCTTACCGTATGTAAGGAGCGAATAAAACCACCAGGAACGTCACCGCGGCGAGGCCGGCGAGAAATAAGAAAACCCACATCGTTGGGAGTATGGATGGATGCTGTCGTGGGTGCTTGGTAGCACAACAGCTGATGCGGGTGGCGACGCGGGGGTGTCTTAAAGCGAGCGATGCTGCGCGAATGGCATCATGGGTTGTGTAGTTCCATATTTTTTCCTATGGCATTTACATTTGTGAAGATATAATTAAGACCGGATGAGTAACACATTTGTAATAAGAAAAATATATACATATTTTCTTTGGCTTCTAAAACAAACAAAAAAACGCGGCCCTTCTGGAGTTCTTCAGTCATAAATCTACAAAGGTCCTTTTCAAAACGTTGTGCAGTTAGCGCACGAATGAATTATCCTCTTGTGAGGATAAACAGATTAGAAAATACATGGATATTCTAATATTTAAAGTAAACTTCCAAATTAAACTGCTTTCTTGCTACGTATTTTGATGTCATTGTTGGCAAAATACGGTCATAATATGAACAGGCATAATAACATAAGTCACATTTTATTTTAAATATGGCCGTAAAGTTAAGCATATAAGGGAAGAAAAAAAAGCAAGTTTTAGCAAGACATGAACTCATTGACACTACATTACCCAGAAGACACCAATAATAGGTGTTCAAAATGTGCCTGCAAAATTTAGTATAGTAATTTTGAACTGACATTAAAATAGATAATTTTTTTAATCGTTATTCTTAACATAAAAATAAAAAATGGACAGAACGTAATATTGTTTGTGTACACAGCATTTTTCATTACCACTTCCTTTGATTTTTTGATCAGGAGGACTTCTTTGCCACTAGATCACGAGGACCATCATGCGGAAATAATTTGGCTTGTCCATAACTTGACTCAACTGTTTTATTTGCCATTCTTAATAACCACTCAAAAGGAGCTAGAATTGAGTAATTGGTCAATTACGATGTCGTCAGAGGAATTTGAAAAGTTGCACGAAATCTATAGGTCCTTGTACGAGGAGCTAAAGCGAATGCCGGAGAGGCTGCTGAGGAGCCATGGAGGTGCCAAATACATACCGAATTCTACAGTTCTCTACCTCAGCAACACATTTGAATGGAATATTGACAACCTGTGTGTTTTTCTTCATCCACAGAGGAGAAAAAGAGCTTGTTGAGGGCCTTCGACGAGAGGAAAGAGGAGGCGGAGGAAATTGTGAGCCACCCTGATTGTTTTGGAAATGTTAGCTAGCAAGCCGTCATGTTTGCAGCACCTGCACAATCTAAATAGCTACAGGAAGAGAGTTGCAATATTCGATTTTTAAAGAGGCAAACATCAAACTATAAGTTTGAAAGTGTAATGTGAAGTTGGTGCACTGAACGCAACTGCAACATATTACTTTGGCCGTCTTATTGTTTTATAGGTTTTTTTCAGCCCTATTTCAAACCAAAATGGTCCACTTCCTGTTCATTATTTGTTGGAATTTTGTTGTTGTACGGAACTGTGTGTGTGTGTGTGTGTGTGTGTGTGTATATATATATATATATATACATACACACACATCTAACCTATCCTAACTACCTATCTAACTGCAATTCTGTGTGTGTGTGTCTGTGTGTATATATATGTATATATATGTGTGTGTGTGTGTATATATATATGTGTATATATGTGTGTATATACATATATATGTATATATATGTGTGTGTATATATGTATATATATATGTGTGTGTGTATATATGTATATATATATATGTGTGTGTGTGTGTGTGTGTATATATGTGTGTGTGTGTGTGTGTGTGTATATATATATATATATATACACACACACACACTGAATTTCAGTTTGATAGGATGAACTCTGAAATAAAATAAAAAAGGCTGTTTTTTTTTGGGGGGGGTATGTCCTGTATTGACTCATCCACCCAATTTGTTGGCAGTTGCTCAAACTGGTGTCAGCGGCTTACACCTAAAGTTCAATTTCATTTGGAAAATCAAAGTTCACGCTCGATTCACAGTGAAAAGGAAGTGATGTGTCATGGCTTGTAATCTTCAGATCAAAACGCCACAGGAATGCTCTCCAATCCTGTATTTATTTCCCGATTAGAGCCTTTATCTTCCCTTGGCATGCAAACAAGAACAACCGTTTCCTCGTTTCACCTCAGCTGCAGGGGATGGACGAGGAGCTGCGCGACGCTCCTCCCTCCTACCGAAATTCCATGAGAACCAAGCTGCGTCTCTACCAGCGCGACCTTGCCAAGCTGCAGCGGGATGCCAAGAATTCGGCGCCGCCGCCGCAGTCGGACGGAAGTCACGGCGGCATCTATTCATCGCAAAACCAACAAAGCGTGAGTGTGGAAAGAACGTGGATTGGCATGTTGATCTTTATAGCGTCAACATAGCCATCCCATGTCACTCGCTGGCCACCCCACATCTCGGTGAACATTTTGATACTTGGGTCTTGCTGACATTTTCTCATGGCTGCAGTCAGGGAAGGCCGCTTTATTTATATCGTACAAAAATATACACGAGGGAACTCCGCACAAGCACAGAAGACCTCCAAGCATTTGCAAACACAATCTTCAGAAGCAGAGAAAACCAAAGTAGCGCAGAAAAATTTCTGACAAAATGTAAACCTAAGCAGAACATTTTAAAAACTTTTAGAAGCAACTCAGAAAAAAAGATGTTTACATTTTAGAAGACCTTCTTCAAAGATGTGGGTTGATCGATTCTCATTGATCGCCACAGCCATTTTCTTAATAGACCACACCCCACGCCAACATGATTTTTCTCTCCGGATGGTCGTTCAGAGACATCCAACCATCGTCCCCTTTGCCAATTGCGATCGCACGAGGAAGCTGGTTCGCCGTCAAAATGGCTTCCGACTGGTTTTTCGTCCCTCTTTTGTTCCAGACGCGCGTCCAATCGCAGCGGGCCTTGCTCCTCCAGGGCACCGAGTCGCTGAACAACGCCACGCAGAGCATCGAGCGCAGTCAGCGCCTCGCCGCCGAGGCGGAGCACGTCGGCACCGACATCATCGATGAGCTCGGCGGACAACGGGAGCAACTGGATCGGGCCAGGGACCGAGTGAGCACATTAGGTTTTGCATCACGCTATGTTTTTTTTTTTTCCATGCTAGCCACGCTAGCATGTTGTCGCGTAAAACAAATAACTGCCAAAAGCTTGCTACAAGCCACTGTGTCCACAGACATAATGTTGAACTGCGCCGTGTTTGCGTACAGATTAGATGTCACGAGAGTGCGTGACTGTTCTGTTTTTTTTTTTTTTTTTTAGCTGGTAAATACAGGAGAGAACCTGAGTCTCACGCGGAAAATCCTTCGTTCTATGTCTCGACGGTAAGTGTGAGCTCAGAGTTGATGTGGGCCAACAGTGGAACCTCCCAAGTCGAACGCATTCCCCTTTCGGGAACCGATCGCTTGAGTACATTCATTTTTAGTTCTATTTTCCTGACAGGCGGGAAGGGAAAATAGAATTGTAAAGTCAACGTCGATACAGTCAAACCTCGGTTTTCGGACATCTCGGTTCTCGACCAATTTGGCTTTCAACCAAAAATTTTGAGTTTTTTATGCCTCGAATGACGGTTCTCGAACAACCTGAGCGCACTTGAATGCACCATTTCAGGGTTCCCACGGGTCCTTAAAGTTCATAAAAATCCATAAAAAAAGAAGTTGTAAAATGATGTTCTTAATGGAATGGAATGGAATGGAATACAACTTTATTGTCAAATGTGCTGTACGTATGTGTAACATACAGCACAGATGAAATTTCTTCCCCCTCAACATAAAACAAGAGGAGCCGCTGCGGGTGTCCGCGCCGCCATTAATTGTCCTTAACTTTCAGGGAAAGCTTCTAAAATCAATAAAAATCCTTAAAAATGAATTTTAATTCGAAAATAAATAGAAGTTTTATATTTTCTACATTTAAATTTTTATTAGTGTACTTTATTTGAAAATGAATTCAAGTATTTAATAAGTATTAAATTTGACATACAGTAAGTCAAATAAAGGGTTAGCTGATTGCCCCTAAAAATAAAGACGTGCCCTTCCTTTGGCAGCAATGATTTGAACACCAGCTCGGTGATATGTGGCTTTCTGTTCAGCCCGCATATTGCTGAGCGGGCATTAAATCCACCGTGAATCCCCTGCTGAATGGAGAAAAAGTCCTTAAAAATGGCTAAATTAGCCCTCAAAAGTCCTTAAAAGGCCCATAACTTTTTATTTATGGAGTGGAAGAGTGGGAACCCTGCATTTGACTCCTCTCGCCTTCCTTACACGAGGAAGTGACGCTTCCTCGTGTTGCTTTCCTTTGTGAACAGACGTGTTCAGTAAACATTTTTATTTTAAAAAAGAGCGTGGTTTCGGTTTTCAAACAATTCTGGTTTTTGAACAGCCTTCTGGAACGGATTATGGACGAAAGCCGAGGTTTGACTGCATTTCAGAAATTCTGCCAGGGTGTGTAATTAATTAATGAGCACAAGTCAAACTCGAGAGAAAAGCGAAGCGCTGTGAAAGAAAACCAGAACATTTAAGAGCAGTTCTGGCTTGTTTACGCGCGATTTGTGACGTTCCACTGCATGTTTGAGTGACACAAACGATTGGCTGACGTGCTTTGCTGACCTCCTCCGTCAGGCTCATGACAAACAAGCTGCTGCTGGCTGTCATCATTCTCATGGAGCTGGCCATTCTGGGTGCTGTCGTTTACCTCAAGTTCTTTCGGCGATGAGGGTGGAGGAGGCAGGGGGGGAAGCCTTCGGTCCAGACCTGCTTTCGGGTCCACGAGGTCTTAACCGATTGTTCGGCGTTCGATGAGGATTCCTCACCCCAATGAGCTACAGAATCAAATATGCACTATTTGATCAGACTGTGAAGACAGAGAAATCCTTCTGGAAGGAATTTCCGGACATCTGCGGACCAGAAAATGATGTGCGATGAAGGCGGCACTGGACCCACGACGTGGTCTATGGCAGCCTGTGTTGAACCGAGGTATTTTGTTTCGCAATAGTCAAGATCAGAACACACAGCACAGTTTCTGTCTTCATTTGTTTTCAATTTTGCTTTGTATTGCTCAGGTTATTTATTATTACGCTCTAATCAATAGACCCCCCCCCCCAAAAAAAGTTGCCCTGTTCAACGTTTCTATACGGATCGCTCTTATTTCTGAAGGCCAAAAAGCTTTGATCACAGTCAGCTTTGGCAAATCTTTTTCGACTTTTTCTTGTCTTTTTGGGGTTTTTTTTTTTACTTAAAAAAATGTTGCCGTGTATTTTCACTACGACGGTCTTTCTGTCGTTAGCCCTTTTGCACTGCATCATGGTGACGGCATCAGAGGTAGAGCTGTCATTTCTTGAAGCTCGCGACGCTGGTGTCAGACGAGCACTTTCTGGTCCCCCCCACCCCCCCCCCAAAAAACCACCTATTCTGCATTTTATGGTAAGACGTCCAGTAAATACGATGACATAGAGATTTAGCACTGATTTGGCCATTTTCGAGTATGAAGCCAAACTGGTGTTTGGAGGCGCATGGCCCGACTGAGCTCCTGGACTAACACTAGCAATCGCGCCACCATGGAGTGAAAATTGCCAACTCGCATTGTTTTAAACCTTCCTGATTCATCACAACTACGTTTTTTTCCCTTTATTTGGAAATATTTAATCCGTTGATTGTGAATTGTTTCCCAAATGAGTGATTCTTCCAAGTACCTGCTTTCCCTTTTAGCCCTTTCATGCACCCTGATAACATGAAAAGCTGACCACTGCAGATATTTCAACCACAACTGTGAGAAGTTCTTTTTTTGTTGATGAATATCTAAGATGTTTCTTTTTTTAATGTCTCTTGAGAATGAACCTTGACAGATGATTAAAAAAAAAACAAGCTATTCCAAATAGCTACCTCTTCTTCATAAATATCTTGAAAAATGTTTTAAAGTGGTGGTCCTGAGATTGAACCTTGAGGAACTCCTGAAAAAAACTTCCAATGAACTGCTTTGTTTTATTGAATTTTTTTTTTTTTTTTTAATATTATGACCCCCCCCAAATCAAAGGGAAAAAAACAATTATATGCTTACTGTTTAGAATTATCTTTTATATTTTTAACTCTTTCAGATTCAACCTTGAAAGAAAAATAATTATACTGTCAAAAAAATGACACCCGGACAGCAAATCACTGAAGATGGAAGACCAGAAAATAAACTCTTTAATACAAGAACATAAATGCCTGGTAGTTAGTGGTTTTAATGAAATTTGAAATTGTAGCTTTGAGCCTTTGAATTCAAGTTTGTCTAACATCGTTTATACTCACACATTTTGTATTACAGTATTAGTTGTTTCAATGTAAATGAAAAAAAACAAATTAAACCATCAGGAAAATACAAGTGCATACCCATATGAATTTCTACTTTTCGCTACATCTACAAAAACACTGGCAGATTGTTTCTAATCACTACTTTTTTAGGCCATTCCGTCTAAACCAAACCTAAAAAATAAATAGCAGGCATCCATCCCTTCTCACATAAAATACATAAAATAGCTAAATAAATAAGTCGTGTTTGCTATCTCAATTGTCATTGCATAGCAAACGAGACGGACAGACAAATACTTTCCGCGGTAAAATACAGCACAATGAACAAAAAAAAATGGACCAAAAAAAAAAACTGTAATACCCCAGCTATTGGATTCAGTTTTGGGTTTTTTTGGGGTTGGGGGAGGGGGAGGGTTTGGACGACGCAACACTGTGGAATGCTTTCATCGTGTTGGAAGAAGTCTGTGGTTTTGTTTGCTCCCGAGCTCTCAGAGGCAAAGCTGCTCCGTGTCGACGTGGTCCTTTGTCGAGGGGATCTCGTCAATGACCCCGTGGGCGCCCTCTCTCGTCTGCCCCAGGGATGACGCGATGACGTCGACTGCCAACGAGGCGGTCGCTTCCACGGCAGCCCGGGTTGACCCCACCGCGGGGTTCACCTCCACCATGTCCATGACCGACAGCAGACCTGCATGGGTTACGAGAGTCGGACGTGTTACAAAACATCCGGTCTGAGTCGGGGGTGGGGGGTGGGGGGGGGGCATTATATTCGCATACCTGTGTTGTGAACTTCCTCTGTGATGTAGATGCCCTCCCTGTAGGTCAACCCTCCGTTCACCGGCGTTCCCGTAGCGGGAGCCAGAGACGGGTCGAATGCGTCAATGTCAAAGCTCAAGTGGATGGGTCGTTGTTTTCTGTTGAGGGGGGGGGGGGGGGGGGGGGGGGTGAAAGGTTATTTTTAAAGAACTCAACTTGGATTATAGAAGTCAAGCAAGTCATTTTAGACTGTTACCTTCCCAGTACGTGATCGAGAGCAACCTCGGTGACCCTTTGGATGCCGAGTCTGTCGATATCCCTCATGGTGAAGTACTGGATCCCCAAGTTCTTCAGAATGTGGCTGTAAACACGCACAAAATGTCAAACCGGAGGCGGCGAAAGTAAAGAGGTCACGAAAGATATGTAGGGAGTAAACGTAAACAAGTGCAGGTCACTGGAAAAAATTCCACTTCAATTGGATCAAGTACCGTATTGGCCCGAAAAATAAGACGGCCCTGATTATAAGACCATATCCAGATTGTCGCTACGTTTCTCCATTTTCTGTTATCTCTTCTATTATTTTCTTCTCTTTAATGCCGCTATTTTTGATTTTTCTTCTTCGTGCTACCGCTATTTTTATCTTTATTCTTCGTGGCAGGGGTTCACTTTGGCCTGGGGAGTCAAGTTCAGCATTTGCTTCAATGATATCTGGCGCCATCTAGCGTCGTGAATGGGTATAATGTATAGACCCCGAATATAAGACGACCCCTACTTTTACTTTTTCAGTCTTATTTCAATGCAAAAAAAAACACTGTCTTATATTCGGGCCAATACGGTATTTGTACTTTGCTGCCTGGGTTGACTTCTACTTACTACTCGCCGGGGTCCACGTCCCGAAGTCCGATATACACCAGGTCCCTGCAGGAGAGGAACGGCTTCACCCAAGAGAACCCCGGAAGATCTGGCACCTGCGTTGGGACATGCACAAACAGGTGAAGTTGACTTGGAAACGGCCGTCGATGAGTCATCCTCCATGTTCCGAACCTGACTACGTCTCACCTTGTCTCGCAGCTCTTTGAGCATAAAGGCCACCGGCTGGCCGTGGAGGTTCCCCGAAGGCGACGTCTCGGGTGTGTTCACATCGGCGTGTGCGTCGACCCAGATGACGCAAAGGTCGGGACACTGTTGGGCGTGGCCCGCCACGGATCCGATTCCAAGGCTTTGGATGAGAAGCAAATGCAATAAGTGGGAAATTAGCAATTTTTTTTTTGGGGGGGGGGCGGTTTCTGTGGTTACCTGTGGTCCCCTCCCAGCATGACCAAGGTGTGACCGGCACCCACCGCTCTGCTCACAGCGCCCGAGAGCTTCTTTGTGGCAGCGCCCACCGTGCGAGGGAACTTCACGTTCATGTAGGGCTCATCCATCTTCGGGTAGTGGAAACTGAGGTCGCCAAAGTCGTGCACAGCGTAATCTGACACCGCGGAACACAAGACTCCACATGTTACACGCAAGGACAGACACTCAACGCCACATGGGATTCGTCAGTTACGCTTGATCAACGCTCGCAGCCGACTAGGAATGGCCGCTTTTATGAGGGATTTAGATTTGAGGCCTGCCTCGTAAAGCAAAAATCCATCCGGAATTGACGCGCAGCTAAAATGGTTTCGAATGGATGCCATAAAATGGTGCCGAAGCTTTTATTTTATTACTGTGAGCAATGACGCGCCTCCCTTCACTTCAATGTTGCTTTTTGGCATCAAGATTGTGTAGAAACATTTTAATATTAGGCATCGTATCGCCCTTGTGTTTAATTTTTTGGCTTCATCATATCCACAGATTTTTTTATTTTAATTTTTTTTTATTTTTTTTTTTTGGGTGTGCTCATTTTGGGGATCTGTTTTCATTTGGTTTGCGGTCTTGCTCATTGTTGAAATTGAACCCCCCCGGGCCTGTTTTACTTGATGTAATCAAGAGTTATATAACGGTAAATAAAGAATATCTCAAGAAGTCCTGCCTAAAAAAAACACAGGCACTCCGCCAATGTATTTTGCTTTGTAGTACACTAAAGAGTTTTCACAAACAATTTAATTCCCCCATTGAGCAACATTAAATTTAGTAGGCGTGTCCATCATGACTAGACCCACGAAAAAGTCTCAATATTCTGTGGCCTAAGAGACAGAAAAACATCAGCTATTTTGGTTTAGAATTTGATGGAAAGCAACATGAAATTTGGTCATTTTGTCTATCATATGCAAACCCACAAAATACCAACAAAGGAAGTCTGCCATTTTTGGTTAGAAGTAGCCAGTGCTCTAAATGTTGAAGAGTGGTCAAACTCAAGGCCCCCGGGGGCCAGATCCGGTTTATGTGGCCCGCCAGGTCAAATTAGGTGGATCGACTTTTTTCTTCCTAAAACACCAAAAATTGCAAACAACTTTGAGATATTGTAAGAACTTTTTTGTGTCCAACCCCACTTTAAAAATGTTTTTCTTTAAACTTGTTTTGGATTTTAAAAGTACTTATCCAATTTGATTCTCATATGTGATCATATAAGGCGTTCATATATATTTATATGCGTTCAGAGTCATAATTGCCCTTCAAAGGAAACCATAACTATGATGTGGCCTGTGACAAAAATGAGCATGACAGGTGGGAATTTCGAGGATTGCGTATACTAGACAAAAAAGGGGGGGGATGCTGAATTGTAACCTATTGTTCCAGGCCTTTTCGGCGCACCCATGCCGCAAATCCGCTGTCACAACGTTTACTTGCGCAACTTCCAATCTGATGAGTCATTCCGTGCCAGCCTCCTGTGCAAGAGACCAGCGTACATTCCTTATACAGCACCACCAAACCCCACCACACCCTTCAACCCTCGAGCTAGGGTTACAGTCGAGGCAATGGATGTCGAGGAAATATTTAGAGTTGATATGGGGGGGGGGGGGGCAACCTCAACCCATATGACAGTGTAGTCTTACCATACTGCACATACGGCACAGGACGCATTACCTTTCGCAGGCACGTCCGAAATAGACTGAAGGACAATTCTGAAGTGGTCCTGTTATTACGCAAGGTTACGGCTATGTATAGTGTCCACATGGTGGCCCCTGAGCTTTTAATGGACACGGCGTCCAGATAAATGTCGGATGTGTCCTCCACCCGAATCAATCATTACTTTGCGCCACAGGGTAGCTCGACTCTGATCGATTAAGTCCACCGCGAGATGCGCCGCGGACAGAAAAGACTTGGCCGTACCGTGAAACTCCTCTACAACGAAATCTACATGGGTGAAAATACCCCCTAGTGTGAAAAAAATCTTTATGCATTAACACCATTCCCACTTTCCAGTTTCAAATTTGCTACAGTGAAAAACCCCCCTGTTGTGAAAAATGTCTTGCTGCAAACATGATTTCGTTGCAGAGGAGTTTCACTGTATCGCGAAAGCCGATGTTGACGGAGGGAATTTGTGGCGCTCGCCCCAAAAAATGACAAACATAGCAACGTTGCGCCCAAAGTCAGCGGCGTTCCCCGGTGACACACTCGGCCGCCGGCAATTTCCAAGAATGTTTCATAAACTTTACTTCAACTTTGGTACACCCACAACTGCCCAAAAAATGACAACCCTTCAGCTTGCCCAAATTCAATCTTCAACCCAATTTGTTGGGTCCAAATAGGGAACCCAAACTTGGGTAAAAGCAACCCAACATTCCCCAAGCCCACAGTGAGCGGGTTAGAAAAACAACCCAGCATCCTACTGTGCTGCTGGTTACTTTAAACGGCGTGACAATTATATGCAGCATCTTCACACCTGTTATTGTATTGTAATTACTGCACTTTCTTTGCTTGAGATCTCGACGCATCATTTGCATAGTTGGCTCTAGCCTCCCATTCCTTAAAGACTCTCGAGTTGCTTGTTACTGCAATAATAGTATGTAGCTCATACTACTGGAATCAAATTCCATCCATCCACGCATCCATTTTCCAATCCGCTTTATCCTCACAAGGGTCGCGGGGGTTGCTGGAGCCTATCCCAGCTGTCTTCGGGCAGTCGGCGGGGGACACCCTGAACCGGTTGCCAGCCAATCGCAGGGCAGGAATCAAATTTCCTTGTGTGTTTAATATACTTGGTCGAGAAAGATGATTCGGATTGGGTCAAGATTTTGATCCAACAACGGATTAAAAAAAAAAAAAAAACTACCCATACTAAAAAGAAAGACACTTTATGACAGAGATTCTCAAGGCTCGCAATAGTGAGCAGCTTTTACACCAGATGGCTATCCGGATGTACCCCCCCAATTTTTTCTAGGCAATATAACTCTTGAAATGCTAATTGTGAATAGGAGGAATGTAAAGCTGGATAGCTGATATTTTATTTTAGACGGGGCAAGATTGAATTATAGATCTCCCCATCCATACTCTGTACAGTTTATCCGAGAGGGGGAAGTCGGCCGTGATGCGCTTTGGCCACACGGCGTAAATCCCCTTTATGACGTTTTTTGCGGGCGTGGTAGTGGGACGTGCCGCGACACCACGTCGGTCAAGTTGCACACAAAAAAAAAACAAGGGAAAAAAAGCGCAGTGTGTACCCTTTGTAGACTGCGGATTAGGAAGGAAGGAAGGAAGGAAGAAAGGGTCTACTTTGTCTGCAGTTTCTGAGCATGCGCAGTGCGAACACGTGGGACTGAGACGCCATTGCAGTTTATTGAAAAATTAAACGAATTACAATAGTTTACGTGAATTGAGCAAAAATGATGCTCAAAGGATATCGATAGTCCTTGTACGCTTGTAGGTAAAAAATACATGCGCGTGTGTATCAACACCCCGGTGAGGTAACTCTTCAAATCTGGTTATGTAACGCCGGTGCTCACCTAAACCGGAGAGCCGCTCGATGAGCCCCGCATCCCTGATCACTTTAGGCCCGTGTTCCACCCCTCTTCTTTTCTAGACAAAATAAAACATATCACATAGTATTGATAAATGTTACGTTTACGATCTTTGTCAGGCAAATAATATAGTGATACAATGTTTTGAGGTTGTTTTTTTTTTTTTTTTTTTACCTGTCCTTGGGAAAAGGGAGCCCCCAGCACGGCCACCGACTGGGCTCGGCTCGGCTGGCCGCCTGTGAGTGCCCGAGTACGGGCAATTTTTATCAGATGTCCCCTGAGAGCCATGGTTTTTCTCTCCTCTCTTAGTCCCCGCCGTGCGTCTGACGAAAGACCGGCGCTGTGTTGCCTCTGGTTCAGATGCCAAACGTGACCCGTCCCGTCACAAGTTCCGGTTTGAAGGAGCCCTACAGCAACTACTTAATATTCATAAGACGAGCAAACAGGATAAACTCAGGGCCGTCCTTGATTATTTGTCTTTTCCAATCGCGCTTGGGAGATGTATCCCAATCGAACGTCGTAAATGGTTGTGGGTACTTGTGGCCACACAGTGACTTCTTAATTCCACCGCGGGTGACGTCAGCCCGTGACACACCTTCACGGGGGCCAATAAAACGCGCCGAAATAAGGGGGTTCAGGTTGTGGGCGTGGTCTGTTTGTAAGCGGAGGGGACAAAAGTGCGTGACAGAGTGGAGTTGAAAGTGGAAATTTCCACGGACTGACGCAGCCGAGCGTGGGTTGATGGGATTGTTGACATTGTGACACCTGTTCCAAGCGCAGCTTTTAACCACGTGCTGGTCAAAAACATTGGAACACTTGACACAAAAAAAACACCTGTTGATTCACTATCACGCACACACACTTTACACACACAGCATTTGCAGAACGGTTACATTCATTTTATATTATATATACAGAATATTAGATATTCTGTCAGGTTCCGCATGAAAATAGTTGATTTCCAACTACTCCAAAGGTGTTCTCCCTTCGGTGATTGATTATTTATAACATGGCTGTTACCCACTTTTTCCAATGAGGGCCTACAGAACAAGTACACTTTCCCAACCTTTATTGAGTCAAGGCAAATATATAACATCTGAAAATGTCGCAAAAAGTGACAAGCTGTCATTTGGCTGATTTTTGAATGTATTTATTTAAATTTGCTTTGATTTGCGAGTATACATTTTAGACATGAACGCTGTATGGTGGCATTGAACTCAAATCAACTCACTTATAATAAGGAGCACTTAGGCAAATAGTGAACTAGTTTGACAAAGAGAGGTTTCAAGCTGTTGAATGCCACTCCCAGTTGTAGTATCTAAATAAACAAAAATAAAGATCATTAAAAATGGTGCATTTTAAACCACTCCGCGGAGTTGTCTTACGAGAGTCCATTTAGTTTCTAACTCAAAGATTACATGCCTTTTAGATGGGAATGATTAGCATCGATCGTTTTAGAAGCAAGATATATTTGAACACATGGTAGAGCAACACCTACGCAGATTAAGTAACAATACTTAGAGGTATATATATTCGTTACCTAAAATGAGTAGTATTCCAGCATTTTCTTGTGCCACTTAGTTGTGGTACAAGAAGACGATTCATCGTTTGTCTGCATGACTTGGTTATACTGCCTCCTGGTGGCCGAAGAAGGCACACCCGGAAGTGTAATTACATTCTATGTAAATATGTCGTTGCTTAATTTGATTATAAAGTATTATGTTGTAAAGTGCTATTTGTCTTCATAAAAGCATGTTAAATGGAGTAGGAAAGAGTAAAAAAAACACGTATGCAATTGTTCAAATTGCAAATGCTGCAGTTTTGGAGGGGTGGAAGTCAGTCGGTGGTTTGTGTGTGTGCGTGTGTGTGCGCGCGCGTGTGTTTAAATTTATACAGTGTGTAGATGAGTCCAATGCTTGAAAAGTGCAATCCATGTTTCCATATCGTTTATTTATTTAACCTTTCAAGTAAGTTGGTTGAGAACCATTTCTCGTTTACACTGATGACCTGGCCTAAAGGCAGCATGCGCGGCAGTTACATAAGTGACAAGAGTGTGAATGTGAAACATGATAAATTGAAGTGATAAAGGCACAGGTTTGTTTGCATTTTTTGGTTGTAATTTGACTTACTGACTTATGTTTACGCCACACTTCTTTGGTAGATATTCGTGAAATTACAGTAAATGCTTAAAAGACTGCAAATAAGAGGTTAGTAAATTCGTAATTCTGATTGGTAATCATAAATAAACTGGAAAGAAACAATAAAAGACCTGAGTGTATTTTGATTACACTACTGGGTTTATTGTCAGTTCCATTTTACCTCTCGGACATCGGAGTGTAATCTCAGTCAGGGCTTTCGGACGCCCGCCTGCAAGACGACACTGAGGGCATGACGGCTAAGTAATATCCCTTTTCCCATGATCCTCTTCGAGAAGAAAAAGGGTCCCTCTATTTTCTTGTGTTCCTGAAGAGTACCGGTGTCATTTTTTTTTAAACGCCGAAGCCACACTCGTGATACGCTTTATTCCTCGTGTACGTTTAATGGGATTGGGTTCGGGCAAACGTGCACCGTTGCCGGCTCGTTCCTTTTAAAACTCCTTTAATAGGTGAGTAACTCGGAACATTAGCTTGCCTGCCGCTAACCTTAGCTAGCTAGGCCACGGAGCTAACACGAGCTATCTGTGCTAAAGCTAGCTAGCATGCTTGGAATATGACCGGCCGCGGTTTTTGGTCGTCCTTTTTTTTTTTTTTTTGTTGGACAGAATAGCCGTGTTCTGCGAAAATAACTCGACTCCTTACTGCGTTGACGTTAAAATGGGTAGTTGAAGTGTATTTGTGAACGTGTTGGCGTTGAGCTGAAATGTCGTCTTTTCGTCACAGGTTCCTGTTGCCCTCACGATGTCATTCCCTCCTCCGCTTAATCGCCAGCCGCTGAGCATCCCCCAGCTACCCCCCGGCATCCCCCCGCCTCAGTTCGGCACCTTCGGCCCGCCCGTCCCACCAGGTATCCGGTTCGGAGCGTGTCGAAAACACCTTCGGAATCACAGACATTGTGCAAACTGTCGATGCTCCGAGTGAGCGTTTCCATCCTTTTATTGAGGCGAGGCACCCACTTTGGATAAGAGAACTCTCAACAAAAATGACACAAAAGCGTGCATATTGACATAATGATGGGCTCGTAACACGTTACTTAATTGACTAACTGAGGGTAAATTCTGGCTTAGTTGAAAACAAAGCTAATATTCCGACCGATTGGTTAATTTATTCGATCAGCTTAAGTTAAAAAAAAAAAAAGAAAGAAAACAATAGGCAATACAGGGGGAAAATGGCAATCGAAAAGGTGTAGGGTGAAGCTACAGCTTACTGATTGACGACAACACGGTATTTATCATGTCACCGAGTAAAATGAAGTCATGAAAAGAAACACTACATTTCTCACCCTTGTCCACTTTCCCTCAAATCATAGCAAGTCTCTTTTCAAACAGCTTCTGAATACATAGTAAATTATATCCTTTGTATATTATTTGCCAAGTGTGTAATTTGACAAAGTCACAGAATTCCAAGATATTTAGGTTGGTTCTAAATATTTAGCTTTTATTAATCCTGCAGGAAGTCATGAATTATTCTATTGCTTGAAGAGCTTTATTGTACCGTCTGGCGTCTACTGCAAGGCTGAAGTCTTTTAGGATTCTCTTACAGCACCCTTGTTGGGAATCACTGCCTTTAAACTTAATTACACATGGAGTAGTTGGGAATTTTTTTGTTACTCTAATTGGGCCTCAGGTTTTGTTTTCATAGGAATAACTGTGTGCCCCCAACCCTGGTATATCATGAACAATGACGCCTATGAAGCTACTGTATTTTAGGCTTGTTCTGGTCATGATGGTGGTACTTGGAGAGCTGAATATTTTTGGAGATGGTACTTGGTGTAAAGCGTTTTGGCCAACTACTCATATAGAGTATCTGGCTGCCCAGTAGCCAAACGAAACAGCCAGTGCCCCATTTTAATATTAAAAACATCACTTTCTGAGTGAAAAATATCTTTTTCTTATTTCAGGTACTCCCATGATACCAGTTCACATGGGTGTCGTGACCCCCTCTCCCTCAGTGAGTCACAGCTGACCTATGCTACTGTAAATTAGGTTACATTGAGTTGTTGTTTGCCTTTCTGTTTACATTTTTTTTTTTTTTGTGTGTTGGGCAGGTTCTTGTCCCAACCACAGTTTCTGTTGCACAGAAGCCGATGCTCCCAAACAAGATCAACTTCCGAGCCAAGGAGCCAGAGGACGGCCCCACCACCACTGTATTTGTGGGCAATATCTCTGAGAAGGCCTCCGACATGCTTGTCAGACAGCTGCTGGCGGTAAGTTCGGAGCAAACATTTTCAAAACCTTACTAAAGCTTTGTGGGTGACATTTGGCATGAAAAAGCTACTCCCAACAGAGCTCTGTTCGCAAAGTCCAGCGTCTGTATCTTCTTAGGAAGTCGTTCTCTTGTTGATTTGCTTCCGTGTTTTGGATCATTATCCGGTTCTAACACCCATCCTTGTTTGAGCTTCAGCCGTCAGACAAGATGGCCTCGAGTTCTTCTGCAAATTATCTTGATGCAATTTTGAATTCATTTTTCTATTGATGATAGCACGCTGTCCAGGCCCTGAGTTAGCAAAGCACCCATACCATGCTGCTCCCTCCACCATGCATCACAGTTGGGATAAAGGTTTGATGTTGGTGTGCTGTGCCATTTTATTTATTTTTTTTCACCACACAAGGCGTCGCTGCCGTTTCTCATCTCGATGTCCGAGCATTTGAACTTACATGCTTAACCAAAAACAGCAGCATCTAAATGCTCTCTCTCTGGGTGGGGAATGATGAAAACATTTGAAATTAAATGTGTCATTTTTTTCACACAGGTCAATAACGGGGAATATTCAGTCATACTAAGATTGTCGTTTTGTTGTCTGTTTTATTCTAGAAATGTGGTATAGTTCTAAGCTGGAAACGAGTCCAAGGCGCCTCTGGGAAACTTCAAGGTAAAAAAAAAAACCAAACAAACAAACAAACCCTGCAGTGAGCTCATTTCAGTGTGTACAAAATGACTGTCCTGACTCGCGTGGATACATTGGGAGTGTTGACCTTGTATTTCCTCCCTCCTTCCACAAGCATTTGGCTTCTGCGAATACAAGGAGCCCGAGTCAACCCTGCGATCCCTGCGACTGCTGCACGAGCTGATGCTGGGCGACAAGAAGCTGCTGGTCAAAGTGGATGCCAAGACCAAGGCGCAGCTGGACGAATGGAAGGCCAAGAAAAAGAGCGCCAATGGGGTACGTGCTCCCCCCTCCCCCCCACGTCAAGGATACTACTTCACCGCTATTTGTCAAAAATGACTTCTTTTTTTTTTTTTTTTTTCCTTCCCCCCCAAGGGAGCGAGCGGCGATGGTAAGGACGAGGAGGAGGTGCTGGATGAAGAGACGCTCCGTCGCGACCAGGCAGCGAGGGCCACCATCGAAGTGCTCACCCGGGAGTACTCCACTGAACTCAACGCCACCTCTGCAGATGGCAACGGGCAGCTTCGCAAGAAGAGAAAAGACAAGAAAGATGAGGTGTCTGCCGCATACTGGGCAGCGTTTCGTAAAAGCCACTGCCGGTCACCCTTTAAGCGTTTGTGGTGTTTTGTGAATTGTCAGGACGACATCAACGCCATAGAATTAGAGGACGACAAGAGGGACCTGATTTCCAGAGAGATCAGCAAATTCCGCGACACACACAAGGTGACCTGTCATAGCTTGAGTTGGTTGTACACTGAGAGAGTCGTTTATAAGAAATGAAATAAAAGCTTGTTTTTTCCCCACTAAATTCGTATTTTTGAGCCGTACTGTTCTTCCTGCCGAAGAAATTGGAGGAGGAGAAAGGCAAGAAGGAGAAGGAGCGACAGGAGCTGGAGAAGGACCGGCGAGAGAAGGACAAGGAGCGCGAGCGCGAAAGGGAGCGCCGCGACAGGGAGAAAGAGAAAGAACGGGAGCGGGACAAGGAGCGCGAGCGGGACCGGGAACGCGACCGGGACAGGGAGCGCGAACGCGAGCGCGAACGGGAGCGGGAGAGGACGAGAGAGCGCGAGCGCGACAGGGAGAAGAGTCGAGACATCAGCGAAGCCCGCAGCCGCTCCAGGTCAGTTTGTTTGTTGTGTCGAAAGTGAGAGTTTCCAAATGTTTTTCTCCGAGGGCGTTTTTTTTTTTTTTTCCAGAAAAATCGAAAGATGTAAGCGAATTCCATTCGAATTGAACCCTGACTCTCAGAACTGTCACTCTTCCTCCATGCTGCTGCTTTTGAAATTCTTCAACGTCAAATCATTCAACACGCTCAAACCAGTCCAGCGAGCTTTTATGTCTTGTAATGTTTGTTACGGTTGTTTTTGAAAAACTGCTTCTGCTCGATTTGAGTATTTTAATTTTTAAGTACAAACCATTTTTGTATTTGAAACGGAATAATTTTTTTCCCATCTGTGTCTAATGCAGACAAAGTTTCTTCCTGCTTATGTATAAAACACATCATACCAAATAAGTGGCCTCACACTTTTTTTCCCCACAATTTTTATGCTGACCCCCATTTTTTTTCATTGTGTTGCGAGTCACATCAGTTATTTTTAGTCACATCAGTTCACTATGGAAATGACCAGCGTGTTCCAAATGCCTTTTCGGCCATATTTTGGACAACCCTGATCCAAAAGTGTTGCATTAAAAATAGATGGTTGTCTTTTTTTTTTTGTATTGTTGTATTCTGTTTAATGTATGCAGTGAGAGGCCTAGAGATGAGAAAAAACGGGACCGCGACGAAGATGAGGAAGATGTGTACGAGCGCAGGAGACTGGAGAGGAGACTCCGAGATAAGGAAGCTGCCTATCAAGAGGTAATTTAACCAAAAAGAGAGAGAGAGAGAAATGAGAAATGCCTTAAAGTCTTCAATTAACATTCTTATAAATAAAATGTATTATTATTTTGATTATTATTCCATCTGAAATGATTTCACTGTCTTGAAAAGTGCCCTGACCCAAATTGCTTTCATGTAGTCTTGAAAACTGACAGTATGCATAAAATTACTTTGAAAGGTCTTGAAAGTTGACATGTTTCAGCACAATGCCTTCAAAAAGTCTAGAATGTAAAAAAAAAAAAAAAGTCAGGAAAGTTGACATTCCAACTGGAATGCTTCCATAAAGTATGCTACATAAATTGCTTTCAAAAGGTCTGAATATGATATTCTGTCCCCCTCCTCCCACACACGCAATTTGCGTCCACAATAAAAATAAACCTTAATTGCCATAATTCAAAAGAACTCGCTCTCAAAATATACAATTCGGTCTGATTGTGCCGTTGCGCTTTCGTCAGTTATTCCTGTGAACAACTTTTGCGCCGACGACAACTAATGCAACGAGTCGGTGCGTAACCGGTCTTTTGTTTCCCCTCTGGAAGCGGCTGAAAAACTGGGAACTGCGGGAGAGGAAGAAGTCCCGCGACTACTCCAAGGACATGGAGCGGGAGGACGAGCGAAGCCGCGAGACCGTAAGACAAACTTAAGAGTATTTTAATTGTATTATTTCACCGGTTGCTTTGGTCGTGTTATCTCGATTCATTGTTGTTTCTCGTCAGATGAAAGAAGCCAAAAGACTAAAAGAATTCCTTGAAGATTATGACGATGACCGGGATGATCCCAAATACTACAGGTTGGTGGCTATATATATATGTGGTTTTTTGTTGTTTTTTTTTTTTACACGTTGGACTTTTTGTATGTCATCTTCTCCATTCAAATGTCCTCCCTGCAGGGGCAGTGCTCTGCAAAAGCGCCTCCGCGACCGCGAAAAGGAGATAGAGATGGACGAGAGGGACCGCAAGAGGGAGAAGGAGGAGCTGGAGGAGATCCGACAGAGGCTCCTGGCCGAGGGTCACCCCGACCCCGACGCCGAAATGCAAAGGGTGAGTTTAGCCTGGAAATGAACTCATTCAGTACCAGCCAATTCTAGACCAAGTCTGAAAAAAACGTTCAAAAACGTCTTTAGGAGTGAATGAGTTAAGCTGGCTCCATATGGCTTTCAAATACAGTCAAACCTCGGTTTTCGAACGTCTCAGTTCTCGACCAATTTGGTTTTCGACCAAAAATTTCGATTTTTTTTTATGCCTCGGATGACGAACAAATTTCGGTTCTCGAACAAACTGAGCGCACTTGAATGCACCATTTCACTCCTCTCGCTTTCCTTACACGAGGAAGTGATGCTTCCTTGTGTTGCTTTCCATTGTGAGCAGACGTGTTCAGTAAACATTTTTATTTTAAAAAGAGCTTGGTTTCGGTTTTCGAACAATTTCGGTTTTCGCACAGACTTCTGGAACGGATTATGGACGAAAACCGAGGTTTGACTGTACAATGTCCGTTATAAATCGGACAACCTTTGCTTCTCGCATTTTCTTTATTTCTCCTGATGCCAAACGAGCTTTGAAACCAGCAAGTGAGACACGCTATAAATTACCGTTTAAAAAAAAAAAAAAAAAAGCCCGAGAAAATTGATTGACTGCTTGCAAACAGTTTCTAACCATCAAGTGATCCATTATGTGCAGATGGAGGAGGAGGCAGAGCGCAGACGGAAGCCTCCTCTAAAGCTCGAATCTGAGGAGAAAGTGAAACAAGAGAAAAAGGAGCGAGAATCCCAGCGAGAATCCCACCGGGAGTCCCACCGGGAGTCCCACAGAGAGTCCCACAGAGAATCCCAAAGAGAGGCCCACCGAGAGTCACACAAAGAGTCACACAAAGATTCCCACAGAGAGTCTCACCGGGATCGGGAGAAGAGGACGTCGTCGGCAAAGCCCGCTGAGCCGACACCTCGAGACCCTCCGCCACATTCAGAAGAGGATGACGAGAATGCGATAGAGGAACGGTGGCGGAGGCGGGAGGAGGAAGAAAAGGAGCAGCAGCAGCAGAATCAACAACAGCAGCAGCACCAGGAGGAGAAGGAGGAGGAGCAGGAGGAGGAGGAGGTGGAGAAAGAGGAACAACAACAACCACCACAACAACCGCAGGAACAGCATGTGGCCCACAATGGTGGGGATTCACCTGAGGCTAGGCTGCACCTCAAAGCCCTCATGCGACCAATCAACACCGCTCCCTCTGTGTCCTCTGCCAGCGGGAATGCCACGCCCAACACGCCTGGCACCGACTCCCCGCGCGGCATCATCATTCCAGGCGAGCGAACGCCTGAGGTGCAGCCTCTCGAGGAGCACCGGCCCAAGATTGGCCTCAGTCTCAAGCTGGGTGGGTAAACCGGCAGCACCCTTTTTTGTCAGAGGTCGGGGACTCGAGTCACGTGACATGGCTCGAGCCTGGCCGATTTTAGGATTCGGGACTTGCTTGGCAAAATCGAATGAAAGACGCACGCTGAATGGTGTGGCTGACCGATACGAAACTGGACATTAATAGTCGTTGACACAAACAAAGGACGTTTGTCGTGGCTATGTAGTTAATCTAACTCGGGGGTGTCAAACATAGGGCCTGTGGACCGGAACCGGCCCGCAGGATAATTTAAAAGTGAAAAAATGCATAAAAGCCACGGAATGAATAATTTTAATAAGGCGCAATTCACGGAGTATCCGCTAGGGGGACACACTTTTGATCCGAGTAGAAGACAAAATTGTTGTGATCAGAGAAGAAGACAACAGCTGCCTCAGACTGTCACTGAGACAGACCCAACACAGCAGACGCTATGAAATGTTTTGTAAAAGATCAATTTTTTTAAATGTTAACATTTTCCTAATGTTCTTGTGCTTCTTCAGACCAAAACAAAGGAAAGACATTATTATTATGTTATTTATAGCGGAGTATGATATAATTTTAATGGTCCGGCCCACTTTACATCTACCGAGGCCGTACGTGGCCCACAATGTGAAATGAGCTTGACACCCCTGATCTAACTTATAACTACCGTAAAGTTTTATTGTAAACAATATGCAGTAGTCCGGCTTGATGGTGGCCCGCTGGCTCTTTTACCCAGGAACGTCATTTATGTCGAGAAAGTTCATGTGATACAATCTGTAATTTTTGATTGGCTGACGCCGCGAAGCCATGCACCTGCGATTGTTCACATTGAAGCCACTTCTTCTCCTCCAGGTTCGACTAACAGCCCCAGCCAGCTGCATGCCGCCAAGCGCAAGAAGCTGGCAGCCGCCGACAGCATCTTCAACAAGTTTAACGACGACGAAGAGACCGACGAGCAGCCGCGCAAGAGGAAGCTAGTGCCGCTGGACTACGGCGACGACGACAAGAGCTTGGGCCTGGACGGCGCCGACATGTCGGGCGCCAAAGGCGGCGTCAACACCGAGGAGAAGCGCAAGAACATCCGCAGCCTCATCGAGAAGATCCCCACGGCCCGCCCTGAGCTCTTCACCTACCCGTTGGACTGGTCCATGGTGGATTCGGTATAATTGACATGATTTTGTTTTGCAAACCAGTGTTTAGTTTGGGACGTGACTAACCGGTTGAAACGTTGTCACCGCGGCAGACTCTGATGGACCGCCGCATCAAACCGTGGATCAACAAGAAAATCATTGAATACATCGGCGAGGAGGAAGCGACGCTGGTCGAATTCGTCTGCTCAAAGGTACAAAATTGTCTTGTCCTGCAAATTTTGAGTTTTTTATGCCTCGGATGCCGAACAAATTTCGGTTCTCGAACAAACTGAGCGCACTTGAATGCACCATTTGACTCCTCTCGCCTTCCTTACACGAGGAAGTGACGCAGACGTGTTCAAATAACATTTTTATTTTAAAAAGAGCGTGGTTTCGGTTTTCGAACAATTCGGTTTTCAAACAGCCTTCTGGAACGGATTATGGACGAAAACCCAGGTTTGACTGTATATATGAAAAAGAGAAAAAAAAGCCCACTGGCTGACCCAAAATGAAGCCGCCCCTTTTTGATTTGAAAATTGCATTCTACATGCTTGGAGAAGAAAAAAAAATGCATGTCAAAAATGACATTTCAATTTTAACAATTGTTTTTAATTGTTCCTTCCCTATAGGTGATGGCACACAGCACCCCTCAGGGTATTCTCGACGACGTCGCCATGGTAAGTAAAACAGCTCACACATTTTTATTTCATTCGACAAGATGATCGACCAAACGGGTTTCTTGTGTGTTTAGGTTCTCGACGAGGAAGCGGAAGTGTTCATCGTAAAAATGTGGCGGCTGTTAATATTTGAAACTGAATTCAAGAAGATCGGACTGGCAAAATAACGATTCTCTCGGACCGCTTAGCTCACGGTTGCGGCTCGCCAGCTCCGGGTGACAAGAGCCGCCCAACGTGGAAAGAAATGACGACGTCGCGATATTGCATGAAGAAACCTTAAGTTGTATTTTTGTTGAGGTTTAAAAAAAACAAAAAACTGAAAAAAAAAACAGGAAAAAAAAGTCAAACAATTGTATTTCCCCCCATTTGTTCTCCAGTAAATCAGTCATGGTGGAAGCACTGCTTAGCTGTGTTATCTAATAAATACTGTAAGTTTTTTTAAGGACATTCTCTCTGTTGTACGTGGAGTTCTCGGTTTAGGATGGAATTCACTTCCTGTCATGAATCCATATTTGTCAACCCGAACAAGGCCGAACATGTCGTGGTCTATCACTATGTTCGTGCAGCGTTCACTTCATAGTTATGTTCAAAATACATAAAAAATAGTATGTATGCCAGGAAGTCAGCATTACGATCGGAAGTCAAGGCTGCTATGCTAACTGCTCAAGAAAAACTGAGCTATATCATTTTTTTAAAATGATTAAATGAAAAAAAATATGACAAAATTAAGAGAGGACTTATCTTACTTCTAGGTGGTAAACTCAAGGCCGGGGGGCCAGGTGAGGCCAGCCAAATCATTTTATGTGGCCCACTCAAGCGAATCACGTGTCGACGTAAAGTTCCTTGCTAAACGGATGACATTGTGACAAAAATAAGCAGACGGCGCACTCCCGCAGTTTTCAGTGACATCATCCTTTTTATCTAACATTAATGCACACGTGTCGCGCACTATGATGCGTGTCATTAATTTAGCTGACGTTGGAACCCAGGGTGCTGCATTCCATTTTTTTTCCCCCATCTTACCACTATCAGGGTTTCATACTAACAGTGATATTGTAATATTATGAATTAAGGGTTAGGTTTAGCAACAGGAAATGTACTGCTGATCACTGTAATTGAACTGTACTGCGCACAATTACAAACATAATTTTCACTGGCGAGAGCTAGATATATGCGAGTATTGCCTGTCGATGTTCAAATTTCCACTCCTCATAAGCTTTGAGTGATAAACCAGAATGCTTTACGGCCAAGATGCAGTAATAAGGCACTCGAAGAGGAGATGGCGGAATAAAGAGAAGCGAGGCGGTTTGGGCATTCGCTTTCATCCGACAGCTCCAAAACAAACATCCGACGTGTTCCAAGAGGGGCGGCACGGTTAGCATGTCCGCCTCACAGTGGAGAGCTGCAGGGTTCAATTCTGCTTCCGGCCTTCCTGTGTGGAGTTTGCATGTTTTCCCCCGTGGGTTTTCTCTGGGTATTCCGGTTTCCTCCCACATACAAACATGGATGGCGGGCTAATGGAACACTCTGAAATTGTCCCTAGGTGTGATTGTGAGCGCGAATGGGTGATTGCGATTGGCTGACAACCAGTTCAGGTTGCACACTGCCTACTGCTCGAAGACGCCCATGATGTCATCATCGACAGTAAGTGTTGAGGCCCCCAAACCCAGATCCGCGGGCCAAATGGCACCGGGTCGCACAATGATATTAAAAAATAGAAATAAAATTGTGGCGGAGAATATATTCGCCAAATGTCTGTTATTAACCGGGGTGTGAATACTTGTCAGCAGACAGAAAATGTTGCCCAATTCTACAATTAACCAGACACATCATAAATGCCGAAGTACCTTCGGATTAGGAAATTGTGTTCCTACGCAGTGGCGTAACCTGAATTTATACTTAAAGTAGCAGTTCATATAATTCGAGTAAATGTATGAAAAACTATCATTAATTACTACAACCTTACATGTTAGAAATTGTAGCCATTACTCTGAGGGGATTAAATCAATACTGTACTGTATATATATATACGTATCACATTTTAGGTTCTTTTTCTACCAAAACCGAAAAGCACAGCTTCTTCCAACAGCTGGCCGCAACTTGTAGCTGTGACGTGGCAGTAAAACATCACGTGACCCGGAAGTGCGGTTCCACTACTCTCCGACAGGCCGAACCATTTCGCGTGTTTGTTTGCTTGCCTTGGCCACTTCTCAGGTAGAGGAAAGACGCGTTTTTAAAAATTATTTTGGGACGGGGTTTATATGGAGGACATGAAGGCCGGTGTGGCCTGCATGAACGTCGACGCGTCAAGTCGCCTCGCTCGTCAAACGCCGCCGCGGGCCGGACAATAACCCATCATAGCTAGTTAGCTTTGCCCAGCTAGGAGGAGGCCATCAATTAAAATTACACGTCGTCGTTCTGCTGGCTGCTTGCTAAACTCGTTTGTGCAGACCGACGGTGAGACCTCTAGGTGTGTCTTTTGCCCCTCCAAAAGTTTCCCTCTCTCTTGGGGAGATTCGATTCAGCGGGAACGTTCCAAGTTTGCGCCATGGAGGACTTCAGCACCATCAGCTTGCTGTCTCTTGCCATGCTGGTGGGTTGCTATGTGGCAGGGACCATTCCCTTGGCAGTTAACTTCTCAGAGGTAAGATTCGACGACAGGGGTGTCCAAACTTTATCCTCCGAGGGTCACCATGACATTCTTTCATGAATAATTGACTGAACGTCCTCGAACCGTCATTGTCGGTAGTTCAAATTTACATAGCAAAGTTGGAAAATGCAATTTTCAAATCGCAAAGGCGGCAATTAGGAAGGAAGGGAAAAAAACTTAAATTTCGGTCGGTTTTAGTGGGCTTTTTTTTTTTTAGTACAATATGTTCTATTTATTTATACAATGCCCAGATAAGTTCACTGCTTTAAGTGCCTTCCATATGTTTACGTCTAATTGTTTCTTAAAAGATGAAATGTTGAAGCCACATTATTTGCATCGTTGTTGGAATCTGATTGAGAAGTACAATGATTAATCGACAACAAAGCGATGATGACATATTTGATCATTTGTCATAAATAATGAATTGCCTTGTTACCTTTTTACGTTAAAATTCTCCAGCTGTTTTGAATTTCAGCTTCTTGACAGTAAATATGTGATTTCTGTACTACTTCCTGAAAGCAGACTGAATCAAAATGTAAAAAATCATTTTGCTTTTGGAAACAATGGTCAACATTTTGCCCAATTTCTGACATGTTATGGCCCAAACCGGGCAACATTGAAGGGGGGGAAAAAAATTATTAAATTTTTTTCAAAATTGTTCCGCTTTAATACTAAGCTATATTTCTGTTGTATGAGTGTCAACAGGTGGATCCGCTGACATAATTTGTTTCTCCCCCCCCCCCTGTAACGTGTCCAAACAGGAAAAGCTAAAGCTGGTCACTGTGTTGGGAGCGGGACTCCTCTGCGGCACGGCCCTCGCCGTCATCATTCCCGAAGGCGTCCACGCTCTTTACGAGGAGATCCTGGAAGGTAACCAAAGTGAACACAAAACAGTATAGACACAAGCAGTCAGCAACTCCGCTGACACGAGGTGAGTGGGGAGGAGGTGCCACACCGCGCTCAAAGGCATTCCAGCAGCAGCAACGAGTGCAAACGTTTGTGTGTTTTGGTGAAAAGACACATTACTGCAGCTGACGATCTGATTGACACCCCCCACCCAAAGTGTTATGTAAATAAAGTTGTCAAATGCAAATATCAGCTTCATGATAATCGCATTGTTACCTGGGATAAGAAAAAAAATCAGCATTTCTCAGATGTTGGTCTAAAAGCGCCCCCCCCCTCCTCCTCCTACCACCCCATTCATATCTTTGGTGTCAAAACTGCAGACTGAGTGGATCCTAACTTTTACGCGCAGGGGGCGGGCACCACCCACCCAGTCAGGTGGGCATTGTCGCCGAGGCGTCGGAGGCCAAGGGCGGCGAAGTGGTGGCGGCGGCGGCGGCGGCGGCAGAGGCCGTCCTGGCCGCGGACGGCCACCACGAGCACGGCCACGAGCAGCTGCATGCCTGCATCGGCGTGTCGCTGGTGCTGGGCTTCGTCTTCATGCTGCTGGTTGACCAGATCGGCTCGTCGCACATGCACAGCGCTGAGGGTGAGAAGCCAACGTGGATGGGCTGCAACGATGAATCGAGTAACACAAGTACTTTGATTACCAAAATGGTTGACAGGAAATGCCGGATTAATTTTTCCCACACGGGCTCAGCTGCACGCAGAACTTTGTCCACACAAGCAAACGCGGGAAGGCCGGATTCACATTTCAATGAAGTCCAAATCATTCCAGTTCCGCGTCAGCTCTTCAAGCACTCACACAGAAGTTCGAGTTGTTCTTGTTCTCTTGGGTGTTTATGTAATTGTGTGGGTGTGTGTGTAACAGATACAGAATCAGCCAGAGTGGCCTCCTCCAAAATTACCACCACCCTCGGTCTTGTGGTGCACGCTGCCGGTAAGTCGACTTCTGGGTCTTCCCCTTCCAATTATTAACTAGCCCACGAGTGGGCACATTTCAATGTTCAAATTCCATATTTAGGTTTTGAAATGGACAGAAGGACGACCGGGTCATTCGTAGATAGGTTGGGGGTGGGGGGGGGGGGACTTTGAGTTAGTTCCTACTTATTACGTGGCTCGTGAGCTTGCTGGTGGGCTAGCCTGACGAGGCGAAGATTTTTTTTTCGCATTCCCATTATATGAATGTCTCGTTACTAAAACAAAAAACAAAAAAACAACAACAACAAGGCAATAATTTTTGCAACTCAATGGCTTTTATTCCCCCCCCCGGTGACATTGTTCCAAATTGTACCCCATTGCAACGTTTAAGTGTAGCTAACGTCGTAGCCAGCGAGCGCGTCCATTTGCGAGCCGCTCATCATCACGGTTTGTCGCTTCCAGCCGACGGCGTGGCCCTGGGAGCTGCCGCTTCCACCTCTCAAACCAGCGTCCAGCTCATCGTGTTTGTCGCTATCATGCTACACAAGGTATTCTTCTTATATTGATCGATTTACAGAGCTTCTCATTGAAATAGATCAACTGTCTTTCATCGTACTTCCTGGCTTATTTTCCGTTATTTTAGTGGAAGACGAATCTGTAAAACCAACACATTTACGTAAAATCCAACCTGACATTGTAATACAGATTAATGGATTGATTCAGATTCAGATCTGGATTAATTAATTAACTAAGCAATTAATTAACTAATTAATCAATTATTTGTGTTTGTTTAAAAAAATCCCATGGGAAAGAGGACCTTGTAAAATCCTACCTGACATTGTAATACAGATTAATGTATTGATTCAGATCTGGATGAATTAATTAATTAACCAAATTAATTAACTAATTAATCAATGATTTGTGTTTGTTAAAAAAATTCCATGGGAAAGAGGACCTTGTAAAATCCAACCTGACATTGTAATACAGATTCATTTATTGATTCAGATTCAGATCTGATTAATTAATCAATTAATTAACTAATTATTTGTTTGTTAAAAAAATACATGGAAAAGAGGACCTTGCAAAAAAAATGTCTCTTAAATTGCAACATTGAGCCTTTTCTGAAAGATGTGACGCCATCTCTTCCGCAGGCCCCCGCCGCGTTTGGCCTGGTGTCCTTCCTCATGCACGCCGGCCTGGAGAGGAATCGAATCCGCAAGCACCTGCTGGTCTTTGCCCTGGCAGCGCCCGTGCTGGCCATGCTCACCTTCCTCGGACTGAGCCAGGTACAACCCGAACGACCTGACCTCTTTGAACCAGCCTCGCGGTTTTCCCATTATAATTTAATCGATTGAATTGAGTTCAAATATAAGCTTTCACTAGTAAGTAACAAGTAAAAAAAAAAAATCACATTGAGTCACGTGTCAAATGAAATAAATGACTTTATTTATTTTTTTCTCCTCTCTCTCTCTTTTTCGCGTACAACAGAGCAGCAAGGAGGCGCTGTCCAACATCAACGCCACCGGCGTGGCCATGCTCTTCTCAGCCGGCACCTTCCTGTACGTGGCGACGGTGCACGTCCTGCCCGAGGTGGGCGGCGTGGCGGGCCACAGCCACGGGGCGCCGGCCGGCAACGGCGGCAAAGGTCTGAGCAAGGTAGAGGTGGGCGCCCTGGTGCTGGGCTGCCTCATCCCGCTGCTGCTGTCAGTCGGGCATCACCATTAAGAGGGCGGTGAAAAACAAAAAAGACTCGGAAACGTGGAACTGTTTTGGTCACCGCTTTTTGTTGTTGGTTTTTTTTTTTTTTTTTTTTAAATACACTGTACAGACTTAAAGTGACATTCAAGTGCCATAGTAGCTCCAACTCAGCTACTTCCTGTTTCCGGGACATGTGTATATTTTGTTTGCTTCATGCCGGGATTCATCGATGCGGTTTCCTTGGTTCCACTCGCCAATTAAAGGGACATTCCGTAGACCGAAGTACAATAGATCGCGCCTCTATATCTGGACTTTGGCGAAATTCACTTTAATTTGTAAAATGCAGTAACGTGAAATGTTCCCAAATGGGATTGAGGAACTTCAGCAACATGTGAGGCGCTAGTGTGCGTGCGTGCGTGTGTGTTTGTGTGTGTGTGTGTGTGTAGGGGGGGTCATTCCACAGTGAGTCTGCCTCATGTTTGATTGTGCAAAGTGGGTTGTAAAGCGACATGTTTTATGACTAAATTAAATGTCTTTTTTTTTTTTTTTTTTTTAACTGGTGCAAAAACAATTCTCATGCCTCTCTTTACTTAATAGACTCGTCGTGTCCAAATGCTTTTTTTGTCCATACTTTCCTTCCTTCCTCCTCCTCTGCCGATGTTATGTCATGGGGGGAAGAAAAAAAAAAAGGTGTCATGAAAAGTGTTCAGAGGGAGCACGTGTTGGGGCGGAAAGCAGCTTTAGTGGAGTGTGAGTGGGTCGGGGTTGGATAAATCCACCAGGAGGAGGATTTGAGTGGACACTTTCGGCGTGATGTCCTCTGCTCACGTCTTTGCCGTTAAATGTGCCGTTAGAACATGGATGTCTTCACGTCACTTTTTAGGAGGACCGATAAGGCATCTATTTTTATTTTATTTTTTTTTTGAACCATTAAAGTTGCATCATAGATCGTGAGAGCGCCATTGAGAGCCACAGTTTAGATTGCGCAATAATTTTGATATTTAAAAAAAACAACAACAAAAAAACAGACCTGTGTGGAGACTGACCAATATCTATTGGTGAAAATGTTATTCTGTTGGGACACAGGGAGGTTTCCGCCCAATGGTGACATCCCGTGTTGAAGACAGCGATGACAGAGGTGGTGGGGGGGGGGGGGGTGTTAATATTCTTAATGCTGAGCTGTCAACATTATCTGTAATCTGACATCGCTCTGGCACACATTCCGACATCGAACATGTTCATGTGTTGCACCTTTTTTTTCCTCTTTTTCTTTTTTTTTTCTCACACGGGTTTTTTTTTGCTCATGTGCCACCACACTTGACATGTTCTAAACCGGCGGTCCCCAAAACTTAATGGCGCCACGGCCGCAATTGTACATTTAAAAAGAAAAATGAACAGCACACAGAGAAAATCTTATGAACGGCAACATGCGGATACTGGATACACAGGTTCCCCTTTTTTTTTTGTCCTTGACCTTCCGCCATCTAACGGAAGAGCATTCTCAATTTTGTGCAGCCTAACGACGCAAAAATATCTTGTTCCGCCCTGTTTTTTTTTTTTTGCTATGGTCCATTCTGACCCCTGTTTTGCAACTTGTTCGACATGTTCAAATATGTTCTGGCCCGTGCGTGAGTATCTTTGGTCTGCCCGATGTTTTGGTACAATAGTACACATGTTCCGGTCCATGTTGTGAGCATTAATCTGACGCTGCATGCGTTGAGCCTCAGTGGAGTCATAATGCTGCTCTTTAAACTGCTCCCAGGCAGTAATCTGAAGCGCAGCTTTTACTGGCTGGAGCGCAATTGACTTTTCAGCATCCGTGCTCATCACCCCCCCCCCCTCCCCCCCGACTCCCCTCCTGCCACCCCGCCTCCAGCTGACGAGCGTATTGGCATCTGCATCCTTTCCGCCTCACTGACTTATTGAGGAGTTTGGAGCATCCTCGTGTGCAGCGGGTGAATTGTCATCGACTATTTTTCTCTTTCAAATGGACTGACGGATGTGATTCGGTTTCCAGCGCCTCCCTCCTCCTCCTCCTCCTCCTCCTCCTCCTCCTCTTTTTTAGCCGGGCGGGATGTTCCCGTCCTCGTCCAGAAGCTCGCCGTTCTCACCCTGGTCGTCCATGGAGCAGTCGGACTCGGAAGCGTTGGACATCAGCGCCAAGGTGCAGCTGCACGGCGTCCTGTGGAAGAGACCCTTCGGACGACCCTCGGCCAAGTGGTCCCGCAGGTCAGAACTTTTCGCCACTGTGATTGACAATCTTTCATTCTTGTGCTGCTTCTCCACAAGCGATTCCATTTACTGTACATCAAAAACGGGATCTCTCTAGGATTGGTGATTTATTTGGTATCCGTCAGCCATGCTTGCGCAACACACGTTTGTCATAATTGTCAGTGCGCCCAGAGTGTTGTCTGATGTCAACACAGCAACGGTGGTGATGTAACCGTGAAGGCATCACGGCTTAAGTCAATTTGCAGCGTGCGATCGTTTCGGCGGGTGGTGAAGGTCGTGGCACGTATTTATTTATTTACTCATTCACGTAACTGAGTTGACAGAAAAAAAGTTGTGAGCATGGAATAAGACAAAACGATGTCGATATTCCAAAAAAAAGAAATAAATCTGTGATGAATAAGGGAGAAAAAAAAAATCATGTGTGATGGGAAGTTAAAAAAAATTTTTGTAATGGAGGAAGGTAATATTACCTGATTTATTTTATTTTTGGGGTGGGGGTAACGATTGTCTTAAGACCTTCAAATAATAATAAACAAAGTTCTATTTCTTCTTGGAGGGTAATGATGATTATTTCAAGAAATGTAACCATCCGATCTTGTTCGCGCTGCGGTTCAACAACTTTGGAGTGTCTTATTTTTGTGAGTTACTGTATGACTATTTATTTATTTATTTTTTTACTCCATGTACAGCACTTTGTATGCCGCAACGGTTGTTATAAAATGCGCTCGGAATTAAGGTGAGGTTGAGTTAAGTGACGGATGCTCTGTCTCGCAAAAAGATTCTTCGTGATCAAAGACAGCTTTTTGCTCTACTACGCCGAGAGCGAGAAGAGAAGCTTCGAGAGCAGCAGGATCTTCAACATCCACCCCAAGGTCAACTGACCCCTCCTCTTATCCCCCCCCCCCCCCCCCCCCGACCGGGAGAAGTGCTCGCTCATGTTGTGCTTTTGTCGAATCAGGGAGTGATCCCCCTGGGAGGATGCGTGGTGTCGGCCACGGAGGACATGGGCATGCCCTTTGGCCTCGTCATCAGCCTGGAAGACTTCTCGGTGAACACTTTTAACGACAACTTCCAACATTACTGAATACAGTAATCCCAAACGACTATAACCCTACGATGGGAAAAGGCATCATAGTGTTTGAATATATTTTGAAGATTCCCCACGGAGTATAACATTGTCGTTTTAACCAGGGCACCGTCGTGGTGGCGGCTGAGTGTGAGGAAGACCAGCTGCACTGGATGGAGATGCTCCAGGAGTCGGGAAAAGTGTAAGAAACTCCATTAAATACTGTTGATGGAGGTGCCTTTTCGATCTGAGTTTAATTTGTTCTGGCACAACTGTTGTATCTCAAAACACTCGTTTCCTAAATCGTCTTTCCCCATTGAAATGAATGGAAATGCCAATAATTGGTTCCCTGACAAATTTGTTTTGGGCTTTCGTTCAACGGTATGCTGTGCACCTTGACCAACTGGGGGGGGCAGTGTCATACAGTTTAGGAATACACACAGAGACAGTAATATTGGTGGATCTTCCAAGAGGATAAAGACTATGTGACTGTGGGTGTTTTTTATCTACAGCACGTGGAAGAACGCTCAGCTCGGGGAGGCCATGATTGAAAGTCTGGAGGCTCAGGGGCTCCAGCTGGCCAAGGAGAAGCAGGAGTACCTAGGTCGTTTGTGTGTGTGACTGTGTAGAAGTCCCTTTGAAGAATGTTGCGATCCAATGTGTTCCTCCTGCAGATAAGCTGATGGAGGAGACGGAGGAGCTCACCCACCAGCGAGCACAGAGAGAAGTCAGCCTTTTGTTCTTGACCAATCCTCTTTTGTGCAGCCATGTTTATGACTGGATGTAAGTGTATGTATTATATTTTTTTCTTTCTTTGAATAGGAGCTGGAGCGTCTCAATCAGCTTCTGGAGGAGGAGAAGATGAAGTACGAGGAAGTAGTGATGGAGCTCAAGGCAGAGCAGGAGCAAATTAAACTGTAAGGAAGTAGCAGTGACAGATTAGAAGACCATATGAAGTTTTAGTTAAAATTTGTAAGCATTTTAAAAGTAATTTTTATTTTTATTTTTTTTTCATTGTAGTTTTTTTAAATATAAATAGTTTTTGTTAAATATAATACCGTATTGGCCCGAATATAAGACGGGTTTTTTTGCATTGAAATAAGACTGAAAAAATGGGGGTCGTCTTATATTTGGGGTCTAGACATTATACCCATTCACGACGCTAGATGGCGCCAGATCGGCCAGGTTCACCGGCAGCTGAGGAGAAGTTAGGATGTCATTTACATTTCAAAAACCAGAAGCCATTCATTTACGAATGTGGTTGCATTTTAGTTTACATATTTAAATGTTCAGATATTACGATTTGAATGAGGCAAAATCACATTTTCTCTCAAATATAATATCGCATTTGGGCCCGACAGCGACCTGGACGGCACAACTCAGTCCCTTCAAGGTGTGGAGAGCGAGAAGGCGGAGCTGAGCGGCCTGACGGTCATGCTGCAGAAGTCCATCGAGGTACGTGACAACTTTATCGACAACACTGACGTAACGCGTTACCCAACAACTCCGCCGTGACGTCGCTGGTGTTCAGGATCAATGAGAACGAACGGTTAGGGGGGGGAAGGTTCCGAACCTCTCGAGTGTTTTGGCAGCAACTCTCCCAGGAGAAGCAGAGAACTCTGGAGCTATTGGAGGCCGAGGAGGTGGAAGAGGAGGAGGAGGAGAAGGTGAATGATGATGATGAGGGGGTGGTGGAGAACAGGAAGGAGCTGGGGAACCTGGACCTCCTGCGGGATCTGCACCACATCGAGGAGCAGATGAAGCTGCTGCTGAAGGAGAAGGAGCAAGCGGACGAGAAGTAAGAGAGTTTATTCATTGGTATGTATTTAGTTTTTAGACAGTCATTAAAAAAAAAAAAATACATGTCTTCTAAATAATAAATGTTCTCAAATCAAAAACTCTACATTCAATAGTTTTTCTATGAAGTACTTGGTTCATGGCTGATCATGAAATTACATATTCGCACGAATGATGATGTGATTCATTCACTTGACTGTCCATGTCTTATGTTATGTTACCATATTTTGTGTTAACTATTTTGTAAAGCGCATTTTTTTTAGCTCCAGCTGTTGTGAAAGCGCTATCTATATTCATAAAGATGTATTATATTGTATATAATATCACAATGAAAAAATGTTAATTACAAAAATAGATTAATTCGACCCAAAATATTACATTCAGTCTAAATATAACGGTATTTGACTTTTTTATTCTACTTTATTCTTCTTCTTCTTATTATTATTATTACAGTGAAACTCCTCTCCAACGAAATCTACATGGGTGAAAATACCCCCTAGTGTGAAAAAAATCTTCATGCATTAACACCATGCCCACTTTCCTGTTTCAAATTTGCTACAGGGAAAAACCCCCTGTTGTGAAAAATGTCTTGCTGCAAACATGATTTCGTTGTAGAGGAGTTTCACTGTATTAGGGTTAGTGTTTGTGTTGCCCCTCTGTACGCTCTCAAAATCAAACGTGGTCCTTAAACGCAAATGTTCGCTTGCTCCTGCTCATAATTTACAACACGAAATGCTAATGCTAATGGGGGGTATTGATCGCGATACACGCATTGAGTATCAGCTTCCAGACAGGTTTTATTGACCGGGAAGCACTCATCACCAGTTGTTCTTTTTGTTGTGATGTGTAGTGCAGGTGTGTAGAGGAAGTCACCTTACATCCGGCTCCTGTTCCAAACTCGCCCCTTTCATGCGGTCCACGTTGGCTCTTAACTCATTTTCAATGTCTCGGTGGGCCAGTGTTTTGATCTCGCGATCCGATCTCGTGTGGACGTTTTTTTTTTTTTTTCAGACTGCATGAGAATCAGCAGCGGGCAGAAGTCCTGCAGCAGGAGCGAGAGTTTTACTCCTCGCAGGCCACGACGCTGCAGCAGTCGCTCTCTCAGCTCACCGCAGACAAGCGGCAAACCGAGGCCGAGCTGCAGGTAACACACACACACACACACACACACACACACACACACACACACACACACACACACACACACACACAGGCTGTAGTACAAACATGAATTGACCAATAACATCAAGTTGACTTGATATTGTGAAGTTTGCTGTCGCCATCTTGTGGCGTAATGCCTGAAGCTCTTGAAGAATGTCCAAGTTGGGGCACTTGTAAATTCACGTGTCCCTGTATAGTCAATTGCATCCATCTAGCCATTTTCCGATCTGCTGTATCCTCACAAGGGTCGCGGGGGGGGGTGCTGGGGCCTATCCCAGCTGTCTTCGGGCAGTAGGCGGGGGACACCCTGAACCGGTTGCCAGCCAATCGCAGGGCACATACAGACAAACAAACAGCCGCGCTCACACTCACACCTCGGGACAATTCAAAGTCTTACATTAACCTGCAATACGTGTTTTCGGAATGTGGGAGGAAACCGGAGTACCCGGAGAAAAGCCACCCGGGCACGGGGAGAATATGCAAACTCACATAGGAAGGCCGGAGCCGGGATCAAACCCACGACCTCTGCACCATGTGGTCAACACGCTAACCACTCGCTACCCCGCGCCCCCTTTATAGTCAATTAAAATAAATAATTTAGGGGCCGGGGTTGCATTTTTTTCCCCTATTTGGACCCAGGACCTGGTCCCTGTCTTAACTATATAACAGTTAGTGACTTCTTCACCTTCGCCCTTAAACTCTTCACTATCAGGTTGAGATGGAGTCTCGCATGGAGCTGGAGAGGAGGCTGAAGCAGGCCGAGGAGGCCCTCCAAGACCTGGAGAAAGGCCTGGACTCTCTGGATCGCAGCAGCGAACGAGACCAGAGAATGAGGGGCGACGTCACCAGCTGAGGCGTGAGTTGCGTTCACGTACGTCGACCTTGCTCGTTTTACGAAAACGCCTGCCTGACGCCGTCGCGGCGTTTTTCGGTCAGGCTTCTTCGAGGAGTGCATCTGCGCAGCCGAGATCGAAGCCAAGCTGCCGGCGATCATGAAGAACGCCGTCTACCTCCATAAGGCGGCGGCGCGCAGGATCAAGAGCTGCCGCGTCCAGAGGAGAGCCTCGAGACGACACTGGTGTAAGTCATACACTCACTGTCGAGTTCTTGTTCCGGATGTGTCACACGCGTCATCAACACAACACACCCGTGGTAAATCCAATCGACATTAAAAGATTGGAGATGCGTGGGCGAATAATTCTGTAAGATGTAAACACAGTCCGTTGGTCCTAAATTGGTAAATATGTACAGTCAAACCTCGGTTTTCGAACGTCTTGGTTCTCGACCAATTCGGTTTTCGAACAAAAATTTTGAGTTTTTTTATGCCTCGCTTGACGAACAAATTTCGGTTCTCGAAAAAACTGAGCGCACTTGAATGCACCATTTGACTCCTCTCGCCTTCCTTACGCGAAGAAGTGACGCTTCCTCGGGTAAGATGAGGAAGTGACGCTTCCTCGTGTTGCTTTCCATTGTGAGCGGACGTGTTCAGTCAACATTTTTATTTTAAAAAGAGCGTGGTTTCGTTTTTCGAACAATTTCGGTTTTCGAACAGCCTTCCGGAACGGATTTATGGACGAAAACCGAGGTTTGACTGTACTTGTTACAGTGGAGGTGCAAAGTCTGGTATGTGCAAGGTGCATAAATATGATCTAAATGTTACACTGAGGGTACGCCTGGATACACTGGAGGTGCCTTGGACATTAAATATGTATTTATGTTTTACCGGAGAGGCATCAGGCACAAAATATGTAACGATGGTATGTTGCAGGCGCGTCAGCCGTTAAATTTTGTACACTGCAGGAGAGAGATGGTATAACAATTGGAGCTGTGTTAGACATGAAAGATGGAATTAAAGTTAAACCAGTGGTGTGTCAGGTATGACATTTTGGCAGACTGGAGGTGCGTCAGCCATTAAATATGGTGCACTGGAGCTGCATTTGACATTAAATATGTAACTGGTTCACCGCGGACACTACAGATGAGTCAGACGTGCGTCAGACATGAACTATGTAAATATCGTACACTGGAAATGCGCCATCTGTTAAATTTCCGGAGGTGTGTCGGATGTTACTTTCTGTGCACTGGAGGTGCGTTGGTTCAATTGTGTGCTGTTGTATATTAAATATGTAAATATGGTAAAGTATATTGAAGAGGTGTCTTGTCAGATGTTAAATTATTATTATTATTTTTTTTTTTTTTCAAAATTACCAACACGCAGTCCAACGCGCCTCCACGCAGGTTTTTCGCAGCACGGCGTGCCAATTTGCACCCGTGAAAATATATAAATGTGCTTCGCTGAAGATGTGCCGGATGTTAAATTTGGCACACTGGAGGTGCGTCAGACATGTAAATATAGTACACAGGAGTTGTGTTGGCTGTTAAATTTGATCCATGCAAACACGGCCCATTAAAACTCATTCAGTACCATCCGATTTTGGACCAAGTCTGAAAAGACGTTTAAAAACGTCTTTGGGAGCGAATGAGTTAAAGTTGCGCCATCCATGAATATATAAATGCGCTACATCCGTGGTGCGCCAATGTGAATGTGTTCCTCTCTTCCCCCCCCCCCCCCCCAGTGAAACACTCCAAGTCATTTGCCACGGCGAGCCTCGACGGCGGCGTGGGCAGCAGTATGGAGGAGCTGAGGGAGACGGCGCGCCGCCTCACCTGCGACAGCAACTTCCGGCAGAGCGTCTACAAGATCATAGCGCGCAAGGACGTCGCCACCAGCTTTGACCAAGACTGACGCCGGACGGACTATTTCGTCCGTATCCCGCGTTTGTTAAGCAGCAAGGGAAATAACGCCTATAAGATCAGAATGTAAACACCAAACATGGCCCAGGTTAGCATTAGTGTTACATTGTAGTTGATTTTTGTCCTAGATACTCTCTTCTAATAGAAGTTGGGGGTGCCGGGGGCCCTTTGACGGTTATAAAAATGTTGGCCCCCGACACTAGTTTCACCTATCGACACGAATTTGGTCAGACATGTCTCATCATGACAGCATGCACGAAAAAGTCTCAAGGAAGCATGCCTGAAACTGAACAGGAAGTCGGCCATTTTGCTTTGAATCAGGCTTTTGGGCGGGGGAAATTCCCAGGCTCCTACTTGTGATTTTGCTCCAAATTAGCCCAAATTGGAAACCGTTGTCCTACAACGGGTAATTAAATAGCCTAAAAGCATTTTTTTTTTTTTTATTTTTTTATACCCCGACGCCACCCAATGTGGTCATAACATGGATTATTTGTGATCATTTCAATGAATGAATTTAGATTCAGTCTAAAAGTGATCATTATCGTAGTTTAAGGGATCCTTGACTTCGCATTTCGCCGCCCGTAAAAGACACCCTATCTGCGGAAAATACGCAGTTACGCAGACAGTGGGTCGGTAAAACAGCACAGCTTTTTTGTGTGGTCACATTAAGCCTTAATTTGGGGCTTTATGTCACCACAGTAACTTAACACCAATTGCGACTGTAATTTCCCGCATGAATAATAAGCTCCATTATATAAAATATACCGCTCCAAAATCTCCCTTTAAATGCCGCGTTTTTGCTGTACAATACGGTCCCGGCTGATATACTTGATCAGAGTGAATAAAAATGACTGAAAAAAGCTGAAAAATATACCAAGAAAGTGTAAATGCTTTTCAATCCAGCTTAAAAACGATGCTCTTTCCCTTTAGCCTGTGTATGATTAACGTCGCTCGAAGCATTTTTCCAAAAGCATGTCTTGTTCTTGCACGCTACACTCTTTTAGTTCTTTCTGTACTCTACTTTTAAATGTCTTCAACTCTTTTGTTTGTAATTCCTACTAAAATTGTGAAATTTTAACGACTGTACATAAAGCACATTGAGTTTCCTTGTGTTTATGAAATGCGCGATCTCAATTAACCTGGCGAGGGCTCCAGACTGCCCCGAAACGGTGGCAATTTGACCCCCAAAATGTGAGACAATTCAGCGAGAATTCGTGCCAGTGCATCCCAAACATTTGCAGATTTTTACCATCATTCTGATCATTCTTAAATATTTTTCAGTTTCTGCTCCAAACTTCAGCCTATTTATCAGGAGTACGAACACGAATGCTAGCGGGGTAATGTGGCTAACGGACGCACGACCAATATGTTCAGTGTAGACAGAGGATGTTGGGTGTCTAACATGGCGGTCGTTATTGAGACGAGGCAAATCCATCGTCAAAAAACAAAAACAAACCTTTATTCTGCTTTTGATTGTTTTCTTGCCACAACTGGTTTTGTTTTGAGTTGTAGCCACACCTGAATTGAACATGTGTACACAGGAATGGAGGAGGGCTTGGGAGGGTTGGGGGACACACACAAAAGGAACTCCCTTGACGCTAATAAAGTTGTTTTTGAACCCTTGCGCCTCCCCTCCCCAAAAAGTATAAACATTTTAAATTTGTGCAGTTTCATGAGAGTTCTTCTTTGCCCCAGGGCGGCTCGGTTCATCATCTCCTGGACCTGAAATGTCACAGAGCATACATAACACCGTTAGCCGCTAGTGCTAATATTAGTTCATCATCTCATGGGCCTGAAATGTCACGGAGCATAACACCGTTAGCCGCTAATGCTAATATAAGTTCATCATCTCATGGACCTGAAATGTCACGGAGCATAACACCGTTAGCCGCTAATTCTAATATAGGTTCATCATCTCATGGACCTGAAATGTCACGGAGCATAACACCGTTAGCCGCTAGTGCTAATATTGGTTCATCATCTCATGGGCCTGAAATGTCACGGAGCATAACACCGTTAGCCGCTAATGCTAATATAGGTTCATCATCTCATGGACCTGAAATGTCACAGAGCATAACACCGTTAGCCGCTAATGCTAATATAAGTTCATCATCTCATGGACCTGAAATGTCACGGAGCATAACACTGTTAGCCGCTAATGCTAATATAGGTTCATCATCTCATGGACCTGAAATGTCACACCGCATAACACCGTTAGCCGCTAATGCTAATATCCGCTAGCCGTCAACAATGTCTTTGTTCTGCGTGATAAAGAAACGCATAATAGCTGTATAGCTTCCACTTAATGAGTCAAAAACGGACTAAATAAGCACAAAAAACGCTTTGCTAGCTTTGGTATCAAGGAATCCTTCTTGAGAATAGAAAACCGATTTTTTTTTATTTATTTTTTATGACAGCTTTAACCAACAATGGAAATGTCAGTCGTCTAAGAATCCACATACTTTTTTTACCCTGCAATGTTTACATGTTGTGCTACTATTAGATGTTTTACATGTTAGTTTTTTTTTTTTTAATTGAACGTGGAAGGTGCAAAAAGTATGTGAAACTTCGGCTAAAGGCTAATAACTTCTCCAAGAGCTCGTCTCAGTCCAATCAATGAGACAAGAACGGAGGTGTCGATAAAAACTGCCCCGCCCTCTCCAAAACACCCTCCAGTTTTGCATTCTCGAGAAAGTGAAGCATATCTCGCACCAATAACCCTCAGAAAAACGGGTTCACATCCTTTTTTCCTAGCAACTGCAAAATCCCTTTCTCTGAGTTAATCACCGGAATGAGCGTGGATTCAAAAATACGGAGATGCTTCTCAGCAGTCCCAGAAGAAGTGATTACCTGTAGCCCTGAGCTTGTGCGTGGCCCCACCGAACATCCGAGGGAACGAGGAGGGCGTCTGGTGGCGATTCGTCAATCGGCCTGGAGCAATTCTTTTCCAAAAAGAATTGCGCCCTGTCCTTTTAATGTTCCGCTGCGGGAGTTCTCCTTGAAGAGCCACAAAAGAGGGATGGAGGTAGTTTCTCATGATATGGAAGTGAAAACAAAAAAGGGTTTTCGAGGAGCGAGGGGGGGAGGGGTCAAAGCCTGGAAGGAACCGGTCCTATTTGTCATCCAGGCCGGCTTTGAGCTGAGCTTCCAGCGCCATCTTGTCAAAAGTGCGGCCGTTGGTCTCCTCGCGTACTTTATCCCGCACGTGGAAGGAGGCGCGCGCCACGGAGCGAGCGCTCTCCAGCACGGCGCGCTTCTCCTTGAAGATCTGCTCGCTCTTCTCCAACTTGCGCTCGATGGACTGCAGCAGCTCGCGCCGCCGCCGCCGCTCCTCCTCCTCCACGCGTTGGCGGTTGAGGCGCTGCAGCCGCTCCTTCTCCCGCCGGCTCTGCACGGCCCGCTGGGCCTTCTCCCTGGCGCGCTCCTCGGCCGACAGCGCCGCCTGCCGGCCCCGCTTGTCCGCCTCGCGGGCGCGGGCCTCCAGCTGCTTCTGCTGCTGCCGCTCCAGGTTTTCGGCGGCCCGGCGCGCCCGCTGGATCTGGTCCTCCCCGCGCTTGGCCTTCTCCCGCAGCTCTTGGCCTCGTCGCTCCACGATGTGCCCGTAGTTCTCCAGAGAGCGGTTGAGTTTCTCCTGCGCCGCCCGCTTGGCCTCCTCGCACTCTTCCTGCTCGCGCCGGGTGATCTCCTGGATCAGGGCGGCGTGGCGCCGCCGCTCAGCCTTGTTCAAGCCCCGCCTCTCCTCCTGGGACTGATGCTCCTTCTCCTGCCGCTTGAGCTCGGCCATGGTGAGCTTCTCCCTCAGCAGCAGGCGTTCCTGCTCCAACACGGCTGCCCGTTCCTCCTCCAGGGCCTTGAGGTTCTGCTCCTGCAGGGACTTCTTGTGCTTCTCTTCGCGCGCCGCCTGCTGCAACTTGTGCAGGCGGTGGCGCTCCTGCCGCTCGGCCAGCTGGCGCCACTGCTTCTCGCTCTCCTCGGCTTGCCGCATCTTAGCGGCGGCCAACCGGCGCTCCTCGCGGCCGAGCCGCCGTTGCCGGGTGGACACCTGCGTCTGCCACAGCCGCTGGCCCTCCTGAACCGCCCGTTGCTTGCTGCGTTCGTCCCGCTCCCGCCGGAGCTCCTCCATCCGCCGCTGGCTGTCCCACTGCAGCTGGGCCACGTAGCGGGTCTGGCTCATGATGTCCTCCTCCTGGTACCGGGCCAGCATCAGCGCCGCAATCTTGCGGTCGCGCTCCGACACGGCGTTCAGGCCCCGCCGCTTCACCTCCTTCACGATACGCTCTACCTTCTGCGTGGTTTGCGGCGAGTGGCTCAGGTCCCCCAGGCTGAGGCTGCGGCCCATCAGGGAGTTGAACGCGGCCAGCGTCCGAGTCCGAGGGCTGGACGCTTTGGCCCAGTGGTCCCGCGGCCCGTCCCAGCTGTATGACGAGGCTCCGGACTCTGAGGAGGTGCAGGTGGTGGTATTGGAGGCGGAGGAGCAGACGGGCTCGGTCTTCCTCCGCAGGGACTCCAAGGAGTGGCTTTTCGCCAGCGCCTTGGGATGAACGTGTCCGTTGTGCTGCGAAAACAAACCTCCTCCCGCGGCGCCGTTGGGTTTTGACGCCGATGGCGTCAATGTGGATTTGGCTCTGACGAAGACGGGGGCTTTCGGTGTCGGTCTGGGGTACGTGCTGCTGGAAGGTTTGCCCACAGAAGACTTGCGGACTACCTTTAGAGGACCACTTGAGTCCGGTCGCAGGATTTTACCAGAGGACTGCTTGGGACCTGCGGAACCGACTTTGGTTGGTTTAGATTGGAGTGACGACGCCGCTTTGGAAGCTGAAACCGAATCAGTCGCCGAGCTGGGGGTCTCTCGTGTCGGAGGCTGAGCGGGAACCTCGTGCTGCTCCGACGGCGACGTGCGACTGTTGACCGCCGCCTGCATCACCCGCCGCGTCTCCTCCCTGACGATCCGCTCCCGCTCTTCCCTGCAATGGCGCAGCTTGGCGTGACGGTCCCGCTCGTAGACCTCGAAAAAACCCGTCGCCACCCTCATGGAGCGACCCGGCGCCTCGCGGGCAAAGTCGGAGAGCGGGCGGGGCAGCAGTTCCACAGGTTTGACGCCGCAGCGGGCGCAGGCCTCCAACGAGCGCGGGCTCGTCAACACGTAACGGCTGCCCTCGGCCGCCGGACAGTCAAAGTTGTACAAATCCAGGTGGAGCTTGGGTGACGGGTCGCCTTCGGGTTCCAGGGGCGGGGGCGGCGGCGGCGGCGGCGGCGGCGGTGGCGGTGGCGGTGGTGACTCCGCCGCCGGAAACGAGATGTGGCAGGGGCTCGGCTGGGAGCTGTTGGTCGGTGGCGTCTGGAAATCGCAGACGTCGCTTTCCTCCTCTGCGATGGCGCCATCCGCCTGGTCTGGCAAGCGCTGTTCTCCGGGGACCACGCTGGAGGTGCCCAGCGGCGGGGCGATAGACTTGGAGGTCTGCTCCTCAGCCTCCGAGGGGTCCACCATCGTCGGCTAAGATGGAGGAACAGGAAGAGAGTTCACTTAAGTGGTCAGTAGGGTGGGGGGGGGGGGGGGGAGGGTTGCCTGCATGCATTCATGCTTGCACATGTGCATTCACTCCAGTGATTTTTCTTTTTTTTTTGAAACAGCAGATGCGACTTTCTGCCTCTAGGGAAGTGACATCACACGCAAGCCTCTATCCTGCAATAAAAGCTCTATTTTTGGTCGGTTTACTAGGCCAAGCGAATTATGGAGAAAAAAAAAAAGCTTCACTCTCACATAAATGAGAGACCCCCCCCCAAAAAAAACAACAACATTTAAACAGTATCCAGGTGTTTCAATACCAATTGGGTAAAAAATAACCCACATTTAGTCAAAAAGAGATTTTGGAGGTTAAATAAATAATCCTAATTTTGTGGCTTTTTGGGCAAAACCGACGCACATTTTTGAATTGTTTTGTGGATTAGTCATTTGAGCCAACTTTTTGGGTTAAATTAATAACTCAAAATGCAGTTACAGTCAAACCTCAGTTTTCGTCCATAATCCGTTCTAGAAGGCTGCGAAAACCGAAATAGTCCGAAAAATGAAACCACGCTCTTTTAAAAATAAAAATGTTTACTGAACACGTCCGCTCAAAACGGAAAGTAACACGAGGAAGCGTCACTTCCTCGTGTGAGGAAGGCGAGAGGAGTCAAATGGTGCATTCAAGTGCGCTCGGTTTTTTCGAGAACCCAAATTTGTTTGTCATCCGAGGCATAAAAAACTCGACATTTTTGGTCGAAAACCGAATTGGTCGAGAACCGAGACGTTCGAAAAACCGAGGTTTGACTGTAGTACCTTATTGACCCAAATTGTGGCAAAAAAAAAAAAAAACCCTGATTGTATTTTCACTGGTGGCAGCAGGATTTCTATGTCAATTATTGGTGCATTATGCAGTCTTCACCAAACATGGCTTGTTCCCTATAAATCACAAATAGCGGGAGTTCACTGTGGTCTGAGGCCTTCTGGTACGGTTTTATGTTCATTCGTCAAATTATGATCCCACATATATTTTAGGAAATGGGCACTTTGCTAAAAATATACTTGAAGGGAGAGTCCCAGAAGATAAGGACACGCGCCCAAAAGGTTTGTAATTGACTGGCGGCAAAGCACTACTTGCGTCCAAATGAAACTCCTCAGTGATATAAGGGAGATTATATTACATCTTGCACGAATGAATGAATAAATAATCCACAAGCAAATTCTGTGGTTGTAAAACGTCCCCAATAGAGAAGGCCTTGCATCCTCTATGGATGATGTTACTAGAAACCTCCTACAATAAAATGAGGGCCTCGGACCCCCACCCACACTGCCCACTGACAAAACATGAGGAGGCAGAGGGCAGTACATTCTCATATTCCAAGTGAATATAACTCAAAAATATTTGCTGACCTGCCAGTCTGCAGAACGTCGCTTGAAGCGGTGATTTGTTCCTCTTTAATCCGTCCAGCGGGTTTCGATCCCCGCATAATAACATCAGCTGGCGGTCGGCCCTCTTCTCCCCCACCACCGCGGAGCGCCTCGCCGCCTCGCCATCTCGACACCCGGACGCGCAGGTGGCTGCGGATCAGATCGATCGTTCCAGCAGAGGTTCCACTCCGAGCGAAAATATAACCCTAGCCGAATGTCTGCTTTTTCTACGATGATGTCCCGAATCCTCGCTGGTGCTGAAGCATCCCCCCCCGCCGCATCGCCTCAGCCTGCGTGGTGGGTGGCTCCGCCTGCTCTGCTCTCATCTCAATATGCTCGCAAGAGTGACAGCAATATGGACCAATGACTGCGCGGCTGCTGCACGCTTTTTAACCCTGCGGCGCGCCTGAATGCGTGCCGGCGAGATTCTTCCAATGGAATCAGAGATCCTTCTAGAACATTATCTCTTGCTTATATTTTAATAAAAGTTTAAAACAAATAGTTCATCCTACTAGACCCTACGCATTTTTTACAAATGATATGAATGGATGAATTTCCATGTTGTCATTTCCATGATGGAAACGATCCTGATAGGCAGCAGTTGTCATCCACCGCGGATGAAAAAAAAAAAAACACCAATATGTAATACAGCTGATGGCCACTAGAGGGAGGTAGAACGCTACGTTACAGTGTTCTGTTTCAGCAGCAAAACGCGTAAATCAAACCATGATAGAGAGTCCTCGCTTTGTTATCAATATGCTTACATTGATGTTGTTCCTAATGATTAAGTCGTTTTGCTGTTGTAAAAAAGATTCATCTAGTATTTAATCACTCGAGCTAGCAAATTTACCGTAATGTTACTTTCAGGGACTGTCTGAAATTTCAGTTTCCTCATTAAACAACTGTGCGACTGTTGTTTCCAAATGTCCTTAAGTTACAATTTCTATATCTGTCTACCTATAGTTGTTTCTTTCGTTGTACAAAGAAGTTTATTATTACCAGTTAAACAGCTATATCTCCAATTACGTATGTCACTTATTGGCCCGTCTGTTGGTGTTGTCATGTTAGTTTTTATTTTGTAGTAGTTTCCTCTTGTTTCGGAAGCTTTACTTTGTGCCCTCGTGTTTCCTCAAGGTGGTAGTCTCTGCCTCTGGCCGACTCCCTGGTTAAAGTCTGCATCTCCACCTGTCCCTTGTCAGATCGTCTCCTATCTTGCCACGTCTTGAAACAGCCCAGGTTGCTAAACTTGACCTTTTTTTCATGTTCCAGAGAGTCCCCGCCCCTTTTCTTGGCTTCCCAAGTGAGTATTTTCCTCCAGTTTATGCTGTGATCTTTTGTTGATACTTTTCTTGGATTCGTTTTTCCAGCATTACTGTGATTATTTTGTTCTTTTGTCTACTCCTTTCTTTCGGTTATAATCTACATATTACATCAAGTGAATTTAATTCTTTTTTTTTGGGTGGGCGGACTATAAAAATGACTTGAAATTCATTGATGTCCAAACTTATTTTTATTTTTGGGGTTGCGTGGAGCCTGGGGTTTATGTCTAAGTGTGTTATTGAAAGCAACCGCTGTGAAGCAATCATTAAATAACATGAAAAAAGCCTAAAACCTTTACACTTTACGTTCTGGTGTGCTCGCTTTGGCCACCGGGAGGCAGTAATGTATAGAAATGGTCATGTAAACACAGACGAAGAACAATTGACTTCTATTATTGAGTGCAATACTCTAAGTTTCAGTAAGTCTCGTAAAGGATCAATAATATATGGCTGTCAACCTGTCTACATGTGCGGTGGCGGGGGGGATTTTCATTTCATCAGTTGTGTTATGTTTGACTTTTGTGGAATCGCCAACATGGAAAAGGCGTACATTAGCCAAAAAAGGTTGGGAACTAATGGCCTAAAGCATTTTTAAACCACAACGATAACTGCTAACCGCAAGCATGTTGATGGTTAGTTTCCTTTAGATGATAAATGTTAGCATGAAACAACCAGGCCGTCCTGAATGGGGAAGTCAAAAATGTTCTTTTTATGTTTAATGCGCCTCCCGAAGTCTAAATAAGGCATTTTGATTAATACAGTATTGTGTTTTTGGAATCAGAATTTAAGCGGAAAAATCCACCTGTTTGTATTGATGTCAGGAATTAGTTTTCCCTTTTACAATGCCACTTGCTGTTGACCGAAAATGACATCACAGTGCCGCAGGGCTCAGCTTGCGAATGTCACATGACTGAAGCCAGAAAATAGGTGAGGAAATGGCTTTACCCGGCAAAATGGCAGCCAGCCCCTGATGAATAAAAATGGGTGGATTTTTCTCCTTAATTTATATTCGACCAAGGCATGATAATTCCGTGTTTTGTGTAATTGTGTGTGTTTTACGTTTCATTTGACAGTAAACTTCAACTGGGAGTCCCATGAAACAGCTTGAAGCCTCTTTGATTAAACGTTCACTGCCAACATAGATACTGTAGCACTTGTCTCTCCACCATCTCCATCTCATCTTTTATCTTTCTCATCTATGTGTTTCATCTAATATATCTGGTCTTTCTGCCTAACAATACTGTTTTTTTTTCCTTCTTGCAGATGGTTACCAACAGCAAGCGCTTCTGCTGTCTTTGGCGAGGAGAAGCCGTATGTCCCAAAAAGTTTAAGTGCATTTTTTTATTGTAACGTAGATTAAATACTAAACATAAGAACAGTCAGAGCCCAGTGGTTAGCACGTCGGCTTCACAGTGCAGAGGTACCGGGTTCGATCCCAGCTGGCCTGTGTGGAGTTTGCATGTTCTCAGCATGACAGGCTGATTGATCACTCTGAGGTGTGAGTGTGAGCGTGGATGGTTGTTCGTCACTGGCAAAATTCAGGGTGTGTACTGAAGACATAGGCTCGCACCCCCCGCGACCCTAGTGAGGATGAAGCGGTTCGTGAATCAGTCATATAAATTAATCTGCTGTGTATTCTCCAGTGGGGGCTTGATGATGACCCACTAAACTTGTGACAAGCCGAGGGGAACCGTGTCACTTCAATTGCAGCAACAGAGAACGTGATGGCTGGCTTTTTACCAGGGCTGAGTCGGGGTGTTTGGGGGTCAGGTCCAGTTTTGTTGTTGTTGTTGTTGGGGAAGGCTGCACTGTCGAGTTCATGGAGAGGTGAACTCCATACCTAATTTAGCGACTAATCATAGACAGTAACTACCCATTCATATCTGTGGGTGTGCAGTACCAACAGACCCAAAAAATGGGTAATCTAAATGAATTAAAAAAAATGTAAAAGGCTGCTTCAAACCAATATGGCTGACTTCCTGTTGTTTTCTGCAAACATGTCCACCTAATTCCATATCAGTCAGAGAAACTTTTTCTAACCATTTCAGCGGCTCATTTTCAGCCATTTAAATCTTTCCTTAATAGTAAGTCGACAAGCACCAAAATTTTGTTCATTTTCTATCATCCTTGTCATGCAAAAAAACAGACCAAAAAAAAAAATACTAAAACGATGTCAAACAGTGTAACATTCATGCCGGGCCAGCAGGGGGCAATCTCAAATTTGTCAAGAAACAACTTTACCCTTAAGTATATTTGGACACTCGGTCGTCATGACATTTTTGTAAGATTTTTTCCCTAAAAGCAATGCTGTCACTAATTAGTCGAAAAGTGTCATTTGGAGGGAGGACCTTTGAAAATTGCCATGTCTACTCGATTACGCCCTCCATTTTAAACGAGCGCAGCCAGTGTCCGTTTTCAGTTACAGAATGGCCACTCAATACGGAGTGCAGGTGTTCAGCTTCACAAATGCAGCTTTTAAGCACTGAAAAGGGCCAGCGGGTCAACCTTTATTTACCCCCCCCCCCACCCCTCACGCCTTTCACTCAACCCCCCCCCCCCAGCCACCCCACTCGACCCGCACTCTTTGTCCCTGTAGATGTTTTCTACTTGTTGGCCGAGACGGTTCAGCAGCTTGTGGAAAAGCCTCAGCTGAGGCCTTGTAATTAGAGCTATTGAGCTGCTGGAATTGGCACAATTAGGGTCAGCATGAATGATTGCAAGCAGCGGCAAAGGGGGGTGCGGGGGGATTGGGGGGGGGGGGGTCAGCGGGGCAAGATAGTTTGGAAATCATTTAATGAGGAGAAAACTGAAAACCATCTGGAATTTTGGTTGTGGGGTGATGAAGACAAGAATCTGTTAATCTTCGGATGTTTCTTTTTCTCAATCTGAACCTCTGCTATGCTCACCAAGTTCCCACCTGGTGTGCCGGTAAATTCCAGGAGGCGTGTAAGAAATGGGGGGTAAGACACAGTTTGGAGATCATTTGGCAAAGTGAAAACAGAGAAACATCTGGATTGTTGGTTGTCAGATGGTAAAGACAAGAATCTTGAGTCTTAGGGATGCTTCCCTTCCTTGGTCGGGACTTTCCATTCCATCAAGATCCAGGTTGAGACCAATAAAGTGGGTGCCGGACTGCGTCGATTTTTGTTTTTTTTTTTGGGATGAACTGACGGGGCGGCCCGAGTGATTAGTGTGTCGACCTCACAGTGCAGAGGTACTGGGTTCGATTCCAGCCCCCGGCCTTCCTGTGTGTTCCTGTGTGGAGTTTGCATGTTCTCCTCGTACCTATTTGGGTTTTCTCCGGGTAATCCGATAAAGGGGGCCTGGTGGTCGAGTGGTTAGCGCGTCGACCACGTGGTGCAGAGTTTGTGGGCTGGATCCCAGCTCCGGCCCTCCTATGTGGAGTTCTCCCTGTGCCCGGGTGGGTTTTTTGCGGGTACTCCGGTTTCCTCTCACATTACAAAAATATGCATGGCAGGCTGATTGAACACTCTAAAATTGTCCTGAGGTGTGAGCGCAGATGGTTGTTGGTCTATGTGTGCCCTCTGATTGGTTGGCAACCGGTTCAGGGTGTCCCCCCCCCCCCGCCTACTGCCCAAAGACCGCTGCGATAATTGATATTCTTGTTTGAATGATAGTGATGGTTTCAGATTTGGTCTTGGGATGCTTCGCTTTCCTCAATTCTAACCTTAGTGCCACCCAGTCCCCATTTGGTTCCAGAAGGATCCGAGGAGAGACCAAGAAAGCGGGGGTGCAGGAATTTTACTGATGAACTCAAGACAGAAAACCATCTGGATTTTTGGTTGTTGGACAAGAAAGACGAGTCTCCTTAGTCCAGGAATGCTTCCCTTCCTCGGTCCGAATCTCCCATACAGCACAGGGCCCAATTATGATGTTCTGGGACATGAAGATGAGTGTCTGAAGGAATGTTAACGAGATCACCTGAAGTGATCCCCCCCTCCACCATTCTCCGCCCCCGCAGAGGTTGAAGTTTGCCGGGCGTAAAGCCGTTGTAGGCAAAGCAACACTTGAGGCTCAAAACAAAGTGTGGCGGCGCGGGAGGGGTAGCGGGAGGCGCGGGTGTGAACTATTGCACCAGCCAGCGTCAGCATACGGGCCTGCACCTGCGCTGCGCTATTCACCGCCATGTTTACACACTGTCAGCTACAATTAAAAGCCCCCGCCGGGTAGACGAGGGTGCCCGACCCTCCGCGGGGGCCCCCTGCGCCCATACTGGGCCCCCTTATGGATGCCCAATTGAGCGTAGTGCTGGGTTGATTGAATTAACAGCTCCGTCTCGGCATGGGACCGCCAGGGTGGGTAAAAGGAGGGGCGGGGGGGTTGTTGGTGTTTGGAGAATGGGTCAAACTAGGGAGGGGGGGGCGGCATTTGTTGAAAGTGTCCAGCAAAGCTTTCTGTTGGCAAAGCAAAGCTGGAAATGTGAACTGGGGACAAGCAAAGGTCTCACTCTTCACAGGACCAGCCAGGTCCACAGATGACGCTGGAAGCCATCTTGGCATCTATTCCCAAGCCTTTGTCTTCAGCTGAGGCATGTACGTGTCTTTCACATTGGAAAAGTATCACGGCACGCCACCAACAATCGCGGATCCACAGGTTAATTTTCCTAGCGGAAGAGAATTGCATTGTGCTGCTCGTCAACATATGTTGCTGGCATAGAGCGATCGCTCAAAAAGAAATAATAATCAGATCCACGTTGAGAACAAACCGTTCTTCACACATGTATGACTTCATGGAGTACTTTGATGCGGACTCTGTTTTAGTGAGCTTTTGACACCGAAAAAAGGTCACGTGTACGAATATGCATATGAAATATACATATTTGTACATCAAAAAATATGTATATGAAATATGAATATTTGTACATCGAAATCATGTAACCGCCTTTAAAATGTACGACAATAAGAATATCGTAATATAATTCAATCATTTCCTTCCTCACGATGCGAGCACCCATCAAGATTCAATTTGTATTTTCCCTTTGTGGAAGCAGCACTTCATCACCAAGTTGCCGAATCAAACTTTGTGAATAATCGTTGCGCAGTGACTCTTGAGTGTTGTACTTTTGGCTCGCTGTAGTGGTCGGTGCGAAGAATCACTGTACTATATGTTCAATCTGGGTATAATGTTAACCTTTTTTTTTTTAATCGAAAAACTGTACATTTGCATTTATTGTCTTTTTAGATACAATTTTAATTGATTTTTTTTTTATGTGCAATACATTTTAATTGAATCATTATTGAAGTACTTTTATTTCATTTTTCTAGATTTAAGCGCAATGCAAATGTTAGCGGTTTACAATATAAAAAAGTATTTTTTTAAGACTAAAACATCTGCCGTTTTTTTTTTCTGGTTGAACACTTAGGCCCAGTAGGCTACTGTGCTTTAATGTTGGTCATTCTCGTGGTTCTGATCTTTGTATGAGGCGCATGCAGCAGACCCATCGCCAAAAACAAGTACCGCCAACAACTTTGCTGAACATTCGAGTATTTGCCACTTATCCAGGTTTCGCTTCAGAATCGTGGATCTTCCCCCAAAGTCGAGCTACCAATTCGTAGACTGAGAAACTTGGCGTGGGTGGCGCTCTTATGCAAATGAGCCAAATGATGATGTCACGATACATTGTGACACTAAAGATTTACTTGGACATGCATTCCAGAGACCCAACTAATTATACACGAGCGAATAATAAGTTTGAAAAAGAAATTCCATGATATGTCCCCTTTAAATTTCAAAACTGGTCAATTTGACCGGCAATGTTGAAAAAAAAACACACACACACACAGCAAATAAATCCCACATGGATGTGTGACACTTCATTGGCTCTGCAGTGCATTAAACCCCCTCCCCACGTCAAAAAAAAAGTACCTGCGTGCGATCCAAAATGCTTTTTAAGCTATCGAGCCAAATAAACAGAACATTTTAATGTCTCTTTTATTTATTTATATGTATAAAAAAAAAAAATCCCCTGCAACCACAGTGCTGCGTCTCTCGCGTGGAGATTTTCTGTGTTTATGTCACACGATAGCCGACGTTTAAACAACAATCAGTTAAAAATGTCCAGGATGGCCGAGGCTGACGTGTTTGCTCTTCAACCGCAAGAAAGACACTGGGAGCGGGCTTCTGCCAAGGCCCGACCAGCTGGGTCAGCACCAAATTGAACAACTTCACCGTTGCGGTTGTGTAGAGGAACACTTGAACATAAGACAGGGCGGGACATCTTTATATATGACACGATGCGGTGAGAGGTGTGTGCAGCTCACAATAAGTCAGTCGTATCAATATCTGCAAACCGAAAGCATGCGTTAGTTGGAATTTAGAGGATTAGTCCTGGCATTTCTCTTCGAACTTACAACGGTTACAAGGCGATTTTGTTTTATGCGTATTTTTAAAAGTTGTAGTTTTCAAAGCTTATAACTATTCCATTTTAGTGTTTTATTTACATTCTGTATATACCCATTTATTTTATTTTATAAATTAAATGGGTATTATATAGCTCAAAAACGTGACCATTTGGATTCTGCAGCACAAAATTAGCTATAAACCGCTGCTAATTAGCAACATGATATTGCCGATGCTAAAATTGCTACCGATCTTAATTCTGCTGTTAGCTTGTTCCATACAAAATGTACGGATTTGTGTTTGGAACAGAAATATATTTAATAGAATTATAAGATACTGGCTTAATGTTACAATACCCAAAATGTTAACATGAAGCGATGAAATCAAACAGATGACAAATGTAGAATTTTACGATTTTTCACGAACCTGTGACGCTGACTGTGGGCGTGGCTTAGAACCAAACCCGCCACCGCCCATTGGTCGAACGCGAACGTCAATCTTTCTCCCGGCTCCTTTTTTTTTTTTCCTCCAACGAAAGTAGGCGAAGAAAACTCGTAGGGCGCGGAGAGAGAGAGAGAGAGAGAGAGAGAGAGAGAGAGAGACAACCTGCGGATACAAGCGAGCACTCGTCACAATCAAGTGTTGTGGCGGCCACGGTCGTCCCGCGCGTGCCATTACTATGTGACTGCTGACGCGAGGAAGAAAAAGACGAAGAACAGATTTGAAACCCCCGCCGCTGCCATGTTGTCTTCGCGCATCGTTGTTGTTTTTGTCGCGGCGACCTGTTGCTGTCACCTCATGGTGCCCGTGCTGCTGCTGTGCTACCTGCCTCACGTCCACGCCGGCCACAACAAGCCGGCCAGCAGGGTGAGTCGCAACAGGGCAAATATGACATTCAAATGAGCTCACCCTGAAATGTCATGACTTTTCCTAAAGTGTCCTAAACGGCACAAAAAAAATAATATTCGCGTCCACTAAAATGGATTTCAGAATTTTGTCAGGACGGTGGACCCCCGCATACTCGCGGTGCGGCACCTGCGGATTTAGCTCGGCCCGGTCCCCAAAACCCGAGAATAACGGAAAATGGGCGCAATGGTTAAACTTGACATAAATGTGTTATTTTCTGACGGTACAGTGGTAACAGTGTATAAAAGAGAACTTGAATGAGGGAATGAATGAACTTGAACCGTCTGTGTTTCCACCACATTAGCATAGGTTCCTGCTGAACCGTGCACCTGTGAGTGTAACAAAAGTCCAAGTTCTGTACACTGGCACCTTGAGATGAGTTTAATTCATTCCATGACCCCGCTTGTTTGGAGAAACATTTATTTATGCTTTTGCCACACTTAATTGGAAGAAATTTGTGATGTCATACTGAAGACAAGATTGCAAGTGACAGTGTTTAGTTAACAACTCTAATTGACGTCGATAAACTGTTTTCTGCTTCTTCGTTAAAAATGACAAGTGACAAATTCCCTGGAATCGCAAGATTTGAAAAAAAAAATCATCATTAGTTTGTTTTTCCAAGTTGTTCAGCCAACCATCTTCATCATTGATTACCGCCACCAACTGCTACTATCCTTTCACTGCAAAAAATGTTGCGTGAATTGATAGTGACCAATGTTGTCAAGTTAAATGCTGCCATCTAGCGGTGGGGGTCAGCAGTGCACTCATTATACAATTTCCCCGGAATCAAAAAAGCAAAATAATCAGGCAAGCTGATATCACCAAAAACTTGGAAGTCAAGGTACTTGTATCTCAAGGCACCACTCTGTGTGTGTTTTTTTTTTCCATGGGACAGTGGGAAGCATGTGCACAGGGGAGTTTGAAACAGTGCCAAGAACTGTTTGTGATCCCTACCACTTTTGCGCAGGTTACCACAGAAATAGAGGCTGAGCGAGTAATCAATCTAATTGAGATATGATGATGATTTTTTTTTTTTTTTTAACTACTTACTGAGTCCTACTCTTTTGGACGACTGCTGAAGCATTTTGCTGAATAATCACGAGCGCTTATTGCGTTCAATTGTCAATGTAAGAGTTTTGGTCAGCTGTCATACTTACACACACTGGAGCAATTTCACAACACATGATGAAAACAAAAAATGAATTAGATTCGCTCGGGGGGGTGCACGCCGCGCTTGTGTAACAGACTCTCTATCCGCCGGCCTCCAAACATAACAGTAATGATAATATGATAATAGCCGTACAAGTTTGCTGATTAAGTCGCGGTTGGCGGCGAGTCTGGAGAATGAGAGAGGAAAAGCTATTTAAGGGCACTTGAAGGCAACATTTGTCTTTTGGATGATTCCCAAATAAAAGTGAAAGGCAACACTCTTCTCCTGTGATGCAATCGGTGCCAGGAATTCCCCCCCCCCCCCCCGAAGCGGGATAACGGGAAATTTAAGAAAGGCTGAGACGCTTCATTACTCTGCAAGCTGCCGAGTGACGAGGTTATAGGGTGCTGTCAAGTGACAGGACCGAACGAAGCAAAAGTGAAAAACAAACAAGGCGGAGCTCCTGCCCGGCATGAGCGCATCGCATCATTTTTGCGGCGGGGAGGAAATAAGTGCAGCAGAGATGATGTTTTATTGGCGTGAGGTAAATGGCAACAGGTGTTGGGCATACAGGTACCGTACGCCTTGAGGGAAAGTCTGGCCCTGTTTCGAAATTTTGAGAGGAAGGATGACAACACCGCTCGACTTGTTTTTTTTTTTTTTTCTTTTTCCCCCATAGGTAAATGATGTCAACACAAACGAGCTGGCCCAGGCTCAAATTGTTGCCGTCAGTAAGCCACAGACAATTTGAACAATATTAACTGTCAATACAAGTGTAAAAGTGAGTCTGTGGCTGCCGTTAAAAGATGATACAGTACAGTGGGACCTCTACTTAGGAAATTAATTGGTTCTGGAATACATTTCTTAACTCGAAAATTTTGTAAGTTGAGACGCGTTTTCCATGTAATTGCCCTAATCCGTTCCAAGCAGCCCCTTCAAAAAAAAATTCAGACAAAAATGTTTCCTAAAGCATAAAAATGCAATCAAAATATGTAACAAATGCATGTTACCATTAGATTATTGCACATTAAATGAGAGTTGTGCATAATGTAAAGAATAAAGAATAAAAATGATGGTCATTTCACATTTTTTTTTGACCTCTCTAGTTCATGTACTCTCTCATAAGTGATTTTTGCCTGGCGTTTAAAGAACCGATCCAAGGACGTCTGCTTTTGTCGGCTTTTACCTCCTTCACTCCCAAAGACGTTTTTAAACGTCTTTTCAGACTTTGTCCAGAATTGGCTGGTACTGAATGAGTTAACAATCCTTTGAAAATGTCCAAGGCCAACATTAGCATAGCGAGCGATCGCCCGTCTGGTGAACACTTTTTCTGGGTGATTCACATTCACGCAAAACGATCGGAACGCCTCATGGCCCGAGGGGGGCGAATGACGAGGACGCTGCGACGCAGCGATGCTATTGGGCATCTCAAAAAGACATTTAAGGGGAAGAATAAAAGCACCGAGGTGAAGAACGGCGTATAGGCGGAACTATGTAAAGACTTAAAGACGTACAAATCATCATGTCTAAATTTTATGCTGGTGGAGACGTGTGCTCCAAATCACAAACATGTTTGTGTTTTGTTTTTTTAATCAGCTAAACCTCTCATTAGGAATGCCGGGGCTCCACTTTTTTTAGGCGGTGGGGGGTGGGTGGGGGGGCTTTTACGGGCCACTGGCAGATGTCCTGGATGCCGACTCCATCGGTGACCAATCACACATGAGTTCACCCTCGGAAAATGCCTTTTCATGCTCAATTGTCTGCCGTTCCAATCAGGATAATGAAAGCCAGATCTGACATTTGCCTTTTTCTTGACGCTGGAAGCTTCAGCGGGGCTCTGCTCATTTCATGAGTGCTACGAATATATTTTCTAATGTTTTATGATGAGCGTTGCTCATCGCTGTCTTTGGAAATTCATTATTTCCGGGACATTTGTACTGTCACTTTCGCACGTTGACATTTACAATGTAGCCATAAACTATTTGCAGCGCCCAGCTTCCACATGATGTGATAAAATTCTATTTATGTACACTAAGGAGGCAAAATAAATAATTTTAGAATCATTCTGTCATTTCGCAAACTGGACTTTTTGGAGGTGCTGCTTTCTGTTGCACCCAATGGGCTTTCAGTAGACCTCAATGCCAAATGTTTTCTTCAATCGGCCTACTTTGCTTTTGTACCTTTTTTACAAAACAAAGCAATAACCGCTGACAACAAAACAAACAAACAAAAAAATCCTTATTTTTACAGCTCATCGTAAGGTGAAATGGTTGACGACCCTTTCAAGTGAATTCAGGGATTTGCTGAAAACATGCAACGAATGAGAGCTACTCACTTGTGCAGATATAGCGTTAAACTGTTTCTCATTAATTGGGTTTTTTTTTTTTTTTTTTGCGGCAGGATTGAAATGGTGCCCAGTGATGCACTTTGAAATCTGGCATGAGTCAACCCGCCCCCACTATTGGAAGAACTTCAGCACCTTCATTCGCGTTCGTTTTAAGCCTGTTAGCTTGCAAGCTAGCTCTGAACTAGAATCTCTTGTTACGGCAAGGAAAGCCCAGCAACCCGGTGGAATATATTCGAGTGAGTTGAGCGGAGGCTTTAGGCGGATATTCAGGGCAGTAGGCGGGGGGGACACCCCTTGAACCGGTCGCCAGCCAATCGCAGGGCACACAGAGACGAACTAGGGACAATTTAGAGTGTTCCACTAACCTGCCGTGCATGTTTTTGGGGGAATGTGGGAGGAAACCAGAGTATCCGCAGAAAACCCACGCAGGTCAGAGCCTGGATTTGAACCCTGCGCCTTTGTCTTACTGGGGTGAATTTATTTATTTATTCATTTATTCTGATGTCAAGTTTTTGCCACCGCCAACTCGTCTGCAGAATCCTATGAGATCTTTTGGGGGAGTATGGAAAAGCCTTTTCAAGACGCATGGCTTTGGACCCTTCCATGTGGAACTTGAATGACTCATGTCTCTATATTCAGTGTGTTAAGTCAAGCAGTCAAGTCACGTGGATTATTTCGCTGACTAACACCAACCTTGAAACCTTTCTTGAACGATTCAACCAAAACTTGCCAGCATCTGTCAGACAGTCTTCTTTTTTTTTTTAAATCCTCACGAGCTTCAGGACAGTTCCGTGGGTGGCAGGACCGTATGACTAAGCTGCAATGCTTCTGTGGGAGACTATGGTTTATTTCTATTTAATACAAATGAAAGAAAATCAGATTTTAGATTAAATGGGTCTTAAAAAAAATAAAAAAATTAATGCTTGCGTAGGTAGAAGAAGGGCTGCGTCCATTAAGGCGCTGAGTCATGGGTGCTGGGGCGGCGTGTGGGCAGGGGCCAGACTTTCTGTCTCGTAAGTAAACTGTAAATGGTCTTTCACCGGTAAAATGCTTTTCCACCTTCTCCCAAAAGCGTCTTAATATCTCCTGACTCACCGACCGATGATGCAGGACCAACGGAGACTCTGGACCAAAAACACACCACCCCAATTTGACTGTAAATTGACGGCTGTACAGTAGGGAGCGCTATTCTGGCTTCAGTCGCACCTTTTCGTCATCGTTTTTTCCAATTTGAATAAACTCCGCAGTCGGCGGTATGCCAAAACTGACGAAAACGTCTCTCAGGCGCGGCCTTTGCTCCAAATATTTGTCACTTTCTGGCATTTTTCTGCACTTGTGACACACCGGCTAAATTTATACCAACGCTGCTCCGTCTTGATTGTCTTGCCAGGGAGTCTTTAACTTCTGTCCGCTGACATCTTTGCTCAATGTCTTTCCCAGGAGTTGTTTCTGCTTTTTGGTTTTGTGGTTTTTCTTTCGGTCTAAAATCTGACATGTGGTCTTAAAGCTTAGATGTTGCCGGAGAGACTGGCACAGTTGTGGTTTGTGTGAGAGGTCACAGAGCAGGTGGACACTCACAAAAAAGGAAAAAAAAAAAAACCACGTAAAATGAATGTTTTTCATTTGTCACTTGTGAATGTGAACAATGTTGCTTGTTAGAATAAACATATGCCTGTCACTAAGCCACGCCCCCAAGATATAGGCCGGCCAATCAATTGGAGTTTATATCTGACGCTGATGCTTTGCTAAATTCACTGATAAATTATCCACAGTTGTCAAATAAGGGAGATTTTGTGAACCCATCATGATCAATGCAGACAATGTTATGTGGTTGTTTTTTTTCGTTAGTTGAGGACTCCGGATAACGTTTTCACCACGGCAAGAAATATGCTGTGGAAATGTTGAATATAAAAATTCTTCATCCTTGGGGTATTTGGACCATAGCTGGTCACAGACATACTATTAAGACCACTAAGAATTAGTTTAGTTGGGGGGGAAAAAAAAGCAAAACGTCCATTATCCCTTTTCTTGTTAATTTTTGTGATTTCAGTGGCTAATTGGCGACAGAGACAACCACTGCGGCGGCGCTTGCACGCGACCGCAGGCCAAGCCAGTGTGCGGCTCGGATGGACGCAGCTACGAGAACGGATGCGAGCTGCAGAGGGCGCGCTGCAAAGACAAGACGCTGACGCTGGCGCACCGCGGCCGCTGTCGAGGTGAGCACACGTCAATTGTTAGATGGATTTAACGATACAATAGCCTCACTGAGCATTTTGTGATTTTTTGTTGGGTTTTTTTTGCTTTTTGCGGTGTGCTGGGTGATTTTTGCAATGTAACGTTTGATAAAAAAAAACATTGGGGGAAAAGCAATAACACAATGCTAAATCCTAACTCAGAAAAGGTGTCACTTAAAGGCCTCCTGGCCACCGGGGGGCAGTCATGTGCTAAGGGCCACGTTTTGGCTTTCAGGAAGAAACTGGGCGAAAGTCGAGCAGTCAGCGGCGGCGCTGCCACCGACGCCGCCATCCCTGAGCGCGGACGCGGTGCAAACAGGTAAGCACTGTGCACAGAAGGATATATTAAGAACAAATCAGAAGAAAGTCTTTTCTGACAAAACATTGGTGAATGGATGTATTTCATTATATTCATTACATTTAAAAACAAAATAATAAAAATTCAATACATAAATAAATAAAAAGCTAAAAAAAAAAAAACACCTTATGGAAAAAAAATTGAATGTTTTTGGGTTGTAAAAATCTAATTTTAACAGACGGGGATTGCAAAAGTGCCAGAACTCAGTGAAAAATAACCTTGTTATTAAAAAATTAAACATATAAACAAAAGGAAATAACTTCCTTGAGGAATATAAATTTTAATACAAAAATTACTGTTAATTAAAAAAAAAAAAATTTCTATTTTAACCTTTACAAATGGACCAAAACGGTGAAAAATGTATAGTTACAAAAATAATACACCTTGAAAATATGAAATTACAAGTAATTATTGCCAATTAATATAAAATGCATTTTGTATTTTTGGAGAAAATAATTAAGAGTGACAATTTGCCTTTTATTTACCATATGTAATATAAATATTGTTTTAATTAAACAAATTTCAAATCATTTTAGTGAAATTAAAAACTAACACAAGGCTTAAAAAATATACATGTTTATTCACGTACTGAATTTTATTTTATTTTTTTAAATACAAAAACCTTTAACACTATACGTGTACGTATTTGTTTTATTTAATTTATTCCGAACAAAAAAATTGCAGAAATGAAACAAAAGGCCTTGATTAAAAATCAACAGGACATATTAACTGCCAGCCCCCCTCGAGTCAAAGTTCTGCTTTCGACTCAAGCAACAGACGTTCAAATTCAAATGATGCTTTTACGATGTCGTTAGCTTGGGCAAAGAGAAAAAAAAATCGGGAAGTGAACGAGGAGATGTCTTTGATTTTCCGCCTCTTAGCTGGCATGTAATTTTTCACAGACCTCCCATCATTCACTGGCTCAGCAGCCCAGATTGATCAGTGTGGAGTAAAAAGGTCGGAACTTGGCATCTGCTTACCCGCCTGTCTCCCTACCCCGCACCCCCCAACCGTGACCTTTAGGAAAACAGCACCTCGCACCAGATCCATTTTTGGTCAAGCGGCGTCGTCTTTCCCGACGGTAATAGGCAGTTTTGTTCCATAAAATCACGGGTGCGTGAAGGAACGCTGGGCGGCTCTGCTTTGTTGCAGCTTTGATTAAAGTCGGCAGCTCACGGTCCGAGCTGGACTTGGCTGCCTGGACACTTTTAAACATAATGCAACCAAAGAGGAAGTGGAAACAATACCCGAAGATGATTGATTTGGTTTTGGTTTTGGTTTGGTGAATAACGGCTGTTTTCTGAGTTTGCTCATGTGACCTTTGCAAGCTGAGCCATGATTGGTCGTGACTTGAGCCCTGAGCAACTGTGATGTCATGTTAAGTCGAAAACAAAAAACAAAATGGCCGCCCCCAGAGCTGGATAAAAACGGACTTAATTTTTTTATTCTACAGACGCAATATGAATGAGAATACCTTCTTTTGTTTTTAATTTAAAGAAAATGGTTGACTGGACTTCCCCTTCAAATAAAATATTGAATATTTGGTACAAGTGAAACGTGTGCCATGTTGAGTTCAAGAACTAAATGTTACCATTCTTCTTCTGTTTGAATTCTTCTTAGTAAGTCACATTGCTCTGATCAAGGCAACTACTGCCATCTGGTGGTGATTTATTGTACTGAAATCATTCCCACTGCCTCGATCTTGACTGAGGAGGTGCGCAAAGAACTTTATTGATATTTTTTTAGTAAAAAACACGTATTTGAATGATTGGGTTTTTGCAACCGTATTTTTTGCGCTTGTGCGATAAATGAATTGATCAACAAAGGAAAAAGGAATCTGTTTTTGCACACTGTTTTCAACTGTTATAAGTCTGCTCTCGCATTTGGTTACAGATGAGGGTCAGTCCAAGTGTCGCGTGGAGAGGAGCCAGGCTTTGGGGCAAGCCCGGAGGCCACAAGAATCCATGTTTGTTCCCGAATGCAACGAGGATGGCTCGTTTGCGCAGGTCTGCACTGATGATGATGACGGCGGCGGCGATGACAACGTCCGAACGAAAGGGTCATTTCATAGACGTCACCGTGGCTTTGTGTGGTTGCACAGGTGCAGTGTCACACTCTGACAGGCTACTGCTGGTGCGTCACCACCGACGGGAAGCCAGTGAGCGGCTCCTCGGTGCACAACAGGACTCCGGTGTGTTCAGGTACTGCCGAAAATGAGTTTCGAGGTCGGGGGGACTCATTTGTGTGTTCCGGTTGGTCTTCAAACCTTCAAAAGAAACACATGAAGACAGATAATATCGCAACGCTCGGAGGCGTATATTCTTTATCCTCCAAAGAAAGCATCTTAACCACAGAAGTAGCATTGTACCGTCAAAGAAGAAGCACAATTATTAGTTTGTGTCGACATGACCGCACTATATTGTACTGCCTCCCAGTGGCTAAGGTGGGTACACCAGAAGGAGCAGCACAATGAATTGAATTGCATGAAATTACGACAAATAGGAAATTCCCACTGCAAAGTTTCCAGCTTGGCAAATTGACAGAATTTTGCAACCTATTTCTGTAAATAATCATTTTCAGCCCGATGAAGTGAAAATTCCCCACGGCACACCGGCATCTGAATTTGTATTTTCCCCATGAATTCCAACGCTGCGCAACCACGAGTCACTAACTTGGCTGCCGCGCTCTGCCCACCTTCGACGACCCAAAAAAAAACAACATTCTTCTCCAGTTGTCATCACCAGTCTGTCTGAACGCTTTACATCCTTGCAAACTGTTGTTACAAAATGGCTTTTATGTGCGCAATCTGCTTTTGACTGGCTGCAAAGTCACTTTGCGTAGAATTTGCGGAGGAACGTACAAAGGTTTGGAAGATTTTCTTCAAAACTGAAAAGGCTTCCCTATCCTATTGTCCAGACATAGAAAGAATATGGGAGATTGTTGTCACATGTAGGACACCGCTACCGTTTGCCAGAAATTCCAACTGCCCCCGCCCCCTTGAATTTTGCTTTTGGCCTAATTTTGCAGCCTTCCTCTCTGTTTTTCTTCTTGTTTATTCAGCTATTTTAGAAGGACAGTCTTCTACAGGTTCCATGTAAAATAAAGGAGATTGTTGTCAAATATGTCCAGTACTTGCCCAAAGTTACAAAAGCTCCTCCCCTCCTTTATCAGCCTCCCTGGTCAGTCAGTATTCCTCTCATCTGTTTGACAGAAGGAACTGCCTTCACAGTGTTCCATGAAGCATACTGGAGATTGTTGTCACATGTACGACACACGCAGGACTTGCCAGAAATTCCAGCAGTACCATTAATATCACTTTAGGGATTTTGTGCAACCTCCTTGATCAGTTTTCATCCATTTTCGAGGGCCTCTCTTTCTGTTGTCACACATCGGACACAACCAGTACTTGCCAGAAGTTTCGAAAGCTTCTTCTTCTCTTTAGTAACCTCCCTGACCTGTTTCCATGACGAACACGGGTGATTGTTGTCCAGTGTGGGAAATGGCTGAGAAAATCCCACAGTTCCTATGTCACCCAAAGCCTCTTTAAGTGCGGTCACTGACCAGTTTTCTTCCCATCTTTTCATCTATCTTACAGGGGAATGTCTTCACTGTGTTTTATAAAGAAAATGGGAGATTGTTGTCCCATGTAGGATCGAGCCAGTACTTGCCCGAAGTTGCCACAACCTATTTAATGTCAGCCTCATTTAGTCGCCTCTCTGACCAGCGTTCATCCATAAGGGAGGAACTTTTTTCACTGTATTCCAAGAAGAACACGGGAGATTGTTGTCCCATGTAGGACAAAGTCAGTAGTTGACATTACATTGTCGCTCTTTGAATGATTTTCCGCTCGTCTTTTCATCCTTTTATGGAGGAAGTGTCTTCAGCGTGTTTTCTGAAGAATATGGGAGATTGTTGTCCCATGTAGGGCAGTCTAGTACTGCGGAAACGAGACATGTTTTCCTCCAGCCAGCGAATGACATTCACCGACACACACGACATGTGACAGGCATCAATCATGTGCCGTTATACATTCGCAGGAAACTTCCATGAGTTTTTGGGAACACACGCCGGGACGAGCGCATTGACAGGTAGTACATCTTACGATCCAAATCGCGACAGCTCATCGGGTTTTTTTTTCCCGCCCTTTGATTTTTTTTTTCTTCTTTTTACTCTGCTCTTTGCATCCGCGAAGCATGTCGCCACCTGCATGACCTGGACCACAAACTCTCGTTTTGATTTTCCAATGCATCGCAATTTCAGGTTTTTCCATTCGGCCAACATGGTGATCGGACGCTCCTTCAAAGCTTGGGTTGTAATGCAAAAAAATCACACTTTGGTACATACAGAACGACCCTCAGTTTATGGTATTCCAGACGTTCGATAAAATTCACTTTTAAATGAGTATTTAATGAAATGTATCACGCTACGATCTGTTTATTTGTAATTTAATTTTACTTTATTTTTTGCTGCAAAATTTCAGTGACATTTTTGGGCTTTTGTCATGAGTCACATTATTACAAACAATAAAAGGTTACTAAATGCCAATAGATGCCACGAGATGGTTGGGAAAACACGACTTCAGTTGATATTAAACACCTCAACTTAGTTCAACGTAGTCGCTTATCTACAGGATGACAAAAGATTGCCCCTAAGCTATAACTTTAGTTCCAGAATTAGCCACATGTCAGTACATACATACAGCATGTGTTTCCTTCATTGTAAGTTCAATAGAAAGCTTTTATTTTTTTGTGGCTCCAGACATATTTGTTTTTTGTTTGTTTTTTTTTGTCCGATATGGCTCTTTCAACATTTTGGGTTGCCGACCCCTGTTGTAAACCATTCGAGTCGTTACGTTAGCTTGTAGCCCGTTTGAGCTCGGATCAATCCATCCTGACCGCGAAAGGGCTCCAAACACTCAGGATTATTTGCAGGAATATCGTCGTCGCTGCCGCTGATTTCTGCCGTGTACACATCTGCGTTTTCGCTCCGCAGGGTCCGTGACCGACAGACCTCCCGGGCCGGCAAACTCCGGGCGAAAAGGTGAGTTGCGCTCAAGAAATGTTTCATTTGGTTATTTTCAGATGTGGTCAAATGAGCAAAATGAAGTGTTAGCCTTTTTCTTAATGCGTCGGTTCGCTGGTCTGAGATACGCTCTGGAAGCAGTGTGGCAGTGTGTTGACACCTTATTTGATTTAAGGCCCTTATATTTTTCTTAAAAAAAAAAAAAATCTAGATTGTATAAACTAAATCCAATGCAGGTTGTCTTTGCTTTGCTTTTAACTCAATTGCTTCCTAAAGGAATGTTCCAGATGCTCCAAAGCTGCACGTGGGTGAGTATTTTCCGGGGTGGGGGCGTTCAAGGTTGCATAAGACGCACCCTGTCACATTCATTTCATGACCTTGATTTTATTTTTTTTTCCAAGCTCAAATTCCAATGAATCCCTCAAAACTAACCTGTCCAAAATATGCCACAAATAAAGCCATGTTTTTTTTAAGTTACACCTGTTTTATTTCGGGGGCGGGGGGGAACAGTCATCATTTCTGCCTGCTGTTATCGTTTAAACAAACCCTCTGAGAGATCTTTAATTTTGCTGATTGAAGATTTTGGAGTAAATTTTGGATCAACAACAATCCCGAAGCCATAAAACATTGCCATCTATAATCGGGCAGAACGTCATATTGATGCGCACCCTCTTACTGTATCTCGACACTATTGGTCCATGCATAACGTAAGTGTTAGCAATAGTACAAATAAAACTACGTTATGTTAAGTGAAGAAAGGTTTAAAAAAAAAAACAGACCAACCCAGAAAAACACCTACAAAAAATCTTTCATACCATCTGCTGGGACCATCGTGAACAATTTGAACGGATACATTGCACTTTTCAACGCACACTTTTTAACATGCACTAGTAATGTATTTGAAAAAAAATGTTCATGAATTTATTTAATCCTTCGTTTATTATTTGTGTAAAATCTTTTTTAATGGGAATGTGTGAATGTGTTTGTGTTAACGAAGAATTTCTGTCACTATCGGGAACAGACAAAGTGTTCTATCTATCTAGCTATATTATCTAGCTAGCTAGCTATCTCTCTGTCTAGCTAGCTAGCTAGCTCTCCGTCTATCTATCTATCTATCTATCTATCTATCTAGCTAGCTAGCTTTTTGAAGCCGCACAACTTCTTCAGCATCCCAACACCGATAGCATACCTCTACCACCTGGCTTGTAAAAAAGGACAAAAATCTAAAAAGAAAAAACAAAAATAAGCCACTACCAAGCTAAAACCAAGAAAGAGTTAAGTTTACTGGAAATGATGATGGCGCAACCCCCCTGGCCCACTATTATAGTTGTTGAGTTGGAAGTAAAAAATCTTTTCGAGAAACATTTCATATTTTGTTGGAGAGGGGAAAAAATAACAATTGAGGAAAAGCCACAATGTCAAAATGTGTGTTTGTGTGTTTCTTGGTCTTAAAAAATGTGTTAATGTGAGGCTGTTTGATGTCAGCGTGAGAGCTATTTCATTCTGCGTGTGAGTGTGAAGGACATTTGGAACAAGCGGGTGGCCGTGCTTTGTTCTTCTGTTCTCCTTGTGCGTGTGTGGATTTGTGTGTGTGCGCGCGAGCGTGCAACGTTTTTGTGTCCACCTTGGCCGGGCCATGTACGAATCCCAACCATTCAACACTTGTGGAGAGTAGATTGTATTAACCTCAATAATGGTAGTCTCTTTCCGTTTCTTTCTCACCCTCAATCCAGACGACGGCTCCAAGCCTACGGCCACCGTGGAGACCCTCGTCCCCGCTGAAGGCGACGGTAAGGGTCTTCAAGTATTGCAATTTTGACACGTAATCACCCCCGGGGGTCTTTCCCATTGAAAAGAAATATAGGCAGGCGTTAGGGACACTGGCAGAGAACCAAAACCCTGTTGGCAACTAAAGTGAGGACAACACGGAACAATTTTTACTTATTTATTTTATGTGATGTACTTATTGAATCAGTGAACTGCCAGAACAGAAACAAAAAAAAAAAACATGTGTTCGAAGCTTGCTTTCAACTAATATTGTCAAAGTCTATTTGAGTCCTCCTCATGTTCATGAAATGAAAGCCAAACTTTCTAAACTATCCATCTGCAGCGAGCCAAAAATTGTCATTTGATCGCCTGAGGATAATACAGTCAGTTTGTCAACTCAAATTGAAAACGACTGTTTCGGTTAACAATGTAAAATGTTGATGTGCAAAAATAATAGCCAAGGGGCGGCCCGGCGGGGCCAGTGGTTAGCGCGTCGACCTCACATTGCAGAGGTCGTGGGTTTGATCCCGGCTCCGGCATTCCTCTGTGGCGTTTGCATGTTCTTCCCGTGCCTGCGTGGGTTTTCCCCGGGTGCTCCGGTTTCCTCCCACATTCCAAAAGCATGCATGGAAGGCTGATTGAACGCTCCAAATTGTCCCGAGGTGTGAGTGTGCGCGCGGGTATTTGTTCGTCTCTGTGTGCCCTGCGAGTGGCTGGCAACCGGTTGAGGGTGTCCACCGCCTCCTGCCTGATGACAGCTGGGATAGGCTCCAGCACCCCTTGTGAGGATAAAGCGGATCAGAAATGAAGAAATAGTAGCCAATTAAAATGTTTATTTTTACCTGGTTAATTTTTTTTTTTTTTGGCTCCTGAACCTTGCCGTACAAGGTCAAGCACATCAGGGCTGCAAGGCGTCACTTTTATTTTCACACATGATTTTGAGGTGACTTCTGCTGTTGCCAAATTGTTTGTTTTTTTTTACCATTTTTCAAAAAATAGACAAAAAATGTGTCACCGAATTTTTATTTGTAAATTTTATTTTGTTTTTTTTTTCGTATTCTTTTTTGGGGTGGGGGTGGGGGTGGGGGGGTATTTTGGAATAAGGATACAACCGTGAGTTCAGCCTTGCAAATATTTTCCGAATGCACCGTAAAAGCAGTGACCAGCCGTCATAAATAATTCCTCCCGCTGACATGCATGGCGGCGTTAGCGGCGCGTAAGGTTGCCGTCGCTAACATGACATCTGTCACATCTGTCACTGCAGAGGTAACCGCCCCCACGCTGTGGATCAAGCAGTTGGTTTACAAGGAGAACAAGCAGAACAGCTCCACATCCAGGAAGCAAGGTGAGATTGCGAAAGGCCAAAAAAAATTCAAGCCAACGCTCTGCTTCGCGTTTTAGCATGTAGCCATCTTGATGTTTGACCGATGTCAACGCTCCACAATGTTACGTGCTTCCATGTTTAGATTCCGGTTGAGTCTGAAATGTGGACGCCCCACAAAGTTGCATGTGGACATGTTTTTTTTGGGTTGTTTTTTTTTTTTTTTAAGAGTGACATGTGGCCGCTCCGCACCGTCATCTGCATCCATGTTTGTTTATGCCAGTAACACTCTGGCATGTGTTTGTTCCACAATGTAGTCAACGAGTTGCCTCCCAAACCCCCCCCCCCCCCCCCCCCCCCACAACTTGGTTTCGTTTTACGAGCAACCCATTTTGTCTGGCGAAACGCCGACGCGCATCTTGACCAACATGCAACATTTCCTCTCATTTTAACTGCTCGCTTTGAGAGAATTTTGCAGTGATTATGGAACAGCTGAAAGCCATTGGGGAGGCGGACCGGACAGGAGAGGACCGGGTGGGGGTTAACTCCGACGGGGAGGCTTTGAGGATGAAGGGAATCAGACGACGGAGGAGGAGGAGGAGGAAAGATTCGGACTGAATGAGGATACGGACCGGCGCTTAAAAATTCACTTGGCGCGGCGCCTGGAGGAGTGGAATGCATAAAATAGAGCCGGTCTGTTCTCAGCACGTCATCTTTTTGTCTGCTATATAAAGAAGCAGCGAAATGGTTCCGTGCTTAAAATGACTTTGTAGGTTTCAGGTGTCGGGCTGTGTTATTCCTGTCAAAGGGAAGAGAAGTAACACCGGTAATACAGTAAAACGATACAAAGAAATCGGTACAACGCTAGATTGAGTTACACTCCGTCTTCTTCCATTCACATGCCTGAAAATCATTTTCTTCAGTGTCATGTCGCTATAATATTAAACACCAGACATTTCGCCAAGACCGAAGCAGCACACAGACACGTTGCAGACATCTCCGCCTACGTTATAAGATGGAAATAGCGGACTCTCCGCTGTAACAGGAAGCCCAAGGTCATCCTTTGAGCACTTTGCGCAGATCCGCACGACCGGACCGCTCGCACTACCTTTCAGGCTGTCGGTAACTTGGCCATCTATATCTAACTTGCTGTGGCTCGACCTGTTGACTTGACAAGTGACGTCGAGAGCGTGACGTGACTAGTCGCTAATTATTTGCTTTTGTGGTGCACCGCTATTGCGTGCTTTTCTTTCCGAAGGCCCGATTTCAACGGCTTTCGGAACGGTGATGCCCACTGAGCTCACCCGGGACAGTCGTCGTTGCGGTATACACCTTGCTGGATGTTTAAACCCCTTTCCTGGCAGGAAACCGGGGGAAGTACAGTTAAACCTCGGTTTTCGAACAAAAATTTAGTTTTTTTATGCCTCGGATGATGAACAAATTTCGGTTCTCGAACGAACTGAGCGCACTTGAATGCACCATTTGACTCCTCTCGCCTTCCTTACACGAGGAAGTGATGCTTCCTCGTGTTGCTTTCCATCGTGAGCAGACGTGTTCAGTCAACATTTTTATTTTAAAAAGAGCGTGGTTTCGGTTTTCGAACAATTTCGGTTTTCGAACAGCCTTCTGGAACAGATTTTGGACGAAAACCGAGTTTTGACTGTACTCTGAATTATCATTAATAAAAAAATACCCCGGTTTTCTGATACTGTACAAATATGGGCTGTTTATTTGCCATCGCAGCTCATCATTAAACCGTCTGTTTCGCTGGCACGAGACACATTTTTGACGCCGCTTTTTTTTTCTTTTTTCCGACTTTTGGCCGAAAAACACGTTTTTGTCCAATTTCAACTTTTGGACGCGACGGGAAAAACAACTGATGAAAAACATAAGGTGTCATCCGAAAGCCAAAGTCATGAAGCTTTGAAGGTACGACGTGTGACTCCATGGAAATCAAAAACAAAATGAAGAAAATACAAAAGTTTGCTTATTCTCCTCATGCCGAGACCACCGGCGCTGCAGTGGGACTAATCAGCTCCATACTTTGGTTCCGCACGCCACATTGCCACCATCTTGAAATGCAAAGGTACTAAACAGTTGCAGGTTAAAACCCTGGAGAACCCAAGAACCCTTTTTCTTCTTTGGAAAATTATGAATTTTAAATTAAATGACTGCTATATGTTCACTGAACACCAAAATATATGTTTTTTCAAATATTTAACCCCCATGCAGTAATTATCCCAAAATTGGACATTTCGGACTGTTGGACAAACGGACACCACAGACAAAACAGTGAAAAATAACTCCACGAAGCCGAGATTTTGCATAGGATGTATATCTATGTCTTGGCCAATTCCCACTGAACATTTTTAGGGGTTGAAAGTGAAAAAAAAATTAAAAGTGAAAAAAGATGTCGCACATTGGAAGAGGGACATTTTTGGGACGTAATACCCTTCATGCAGCCACTTAAAAATACTGCATGAGGGTTAATGCTTTAATCCTAATTTAGGATTATGGCCAAATTTGACCCTTTGGGATTTAAGGGTAGCATTTAAGTAGCAGAATTTAAAGGGGCCATATTTGACCCCGTGGGTTTCTCCAGGGATATATTAAGGCCTCACATCTCTCTCGATTGTGAGGCCTAAAACGGACCGGGAGCCACGGCACGTCGTCGCGCTCGTCTTCGGAATGAGAAATGGCCCAAATGGACGCAAGTGTAAATACGGCGCGACGGGGACGAGATGGCGCAGGAGCAGCTTAAGAGCACGGCTCGCAAATATGATCGTATTTTATCGCGGTGTTTGGCAAAGTGTCATTCAGGATGACAAAGTTGGGGCTCGTGTGGGGGGTGGGGGGGGATACGCTTGATTCCTCCCTTCAAAACACGCATTTTAGGCTCCTTGAAGACTCTCTCCATTTTTTTTTGTATAAGAGTGTAAATGTTTCGTCGATATGTGCCCCGAGTTAAAAGTAATGTCTTAACCAGCCTTGTTTTGCTTTTTTACCAGGAGGATGGAGTTGTTTTTTTTTTTAAAGGGGATGCGTTGTTTAAACATGTCGGGAAGAGCAGAACTCAATGATGTAGCTAAAAAAAAAAAAAAAAAATTTAATGTATATTTGTTGTTCCAGGGAGAATGGTTGCATCACCTCCGTCGTTTAAAAAGGTTTGATAAATGGTGTTCTATGGTGTAAAAAAAAAAATGGCTTTGTCGGTGCTAATTTCTGAAGGGTTCAATCACGCTTGCATGACTCTGACACTGCACTCTGTGCCGATTTTGGAGGTGTTTTTTGGTGTGTTTTTTTTAGTTTTGTTTTTGTCTGTCGGGCTGTTAAAGGGTTTTTTGCTTGTTTTTGACATGCTCGGGGGGGGGGGGGACTAAGTTCAGCACATGACCCATCTGCTGTTTCCAGACTACTTTGTGAACGTGCATTGAGTTTGTTCGTCATGCTTCTAGAGAAAGTTCCTTCTTGCGACCAGGAGCGACAGAGCGCCCTGGACGAGGCCCGGCAGAACCCCCGCGAGGCCGTTTTCATCCCCGACTGCGGGCCCGGCGGCCTGTACAAGGCCGTCCAGTGCCACCAGTCCACCGGCTACTGCTGGTGCGTGCTGGTTGACACCGGACGACCCATTCCGGGAACCTCCACCAGGTAATGAACGCGTATTATGTCACGTTGTTTTTGTCGGCTGTCTCCTTGTTAGCAGTACGGCTTAGGACAGTTGACAGAACAAATTGTTGCAAAAAAAAAAGAGTCATGCCATGTAAATAGGTTGAAAAAAAATAATATTCTCACTCTGTATTTAGGTCAAAGTGCGGGTAGAGTACAGTGAAACTCCTCTACAATGAAATCTACATGGGTGAAAATACCCCCCTAGTGTGAAAAAATCTGCATGCATTAACACCATTCCCACTTTCCTGTTTCAAATTTGCTACAGTGAAAAAACCCCTGTTGTGAAAAATGTCTTGCTGCAAACGTGATTTCGTTGTAGAGGAGTTTCACTGTACTTGGGTAAAAAAAAAACGATTCTGTTAAAAGTAGAAGTACTGAATCAACTAATGTGCTTAAGTAAAGGTACAATGGAGTCAACAGACACATTGTTTCATGGTCCAAGTTGCCACGAGATGGCGGTAAAATGCTACTTTTGTCAAAATGAAGCTCCTCAACTCACTTCAAAATAGTTCCTTGGGCCTAAGGTGCCACAAAATGGTGTCAAAGTAACACTAAAAAATTGTTTTCCGGCCAGTAATGGAAGATTGGTTCCTTAAAAACCTGCTGAAGTATCAGGGCTCGACATTAATGGTGGCCTGATGGCCGTGATCTCGGGCCAACATGCTTTTTGCAAATGCTGGCCTGACTGGCCGGTAGAGATTCAGCCATTCGCTCAAACGGGCTTTTCCTAGCGCTGTCCTTGCTACTTCATTTTTTTTTTTTAGAGCCTATAAAAAGTTGGGAGCTCATCTCACTCTGGGATCTGAAGCCAGGTTACTGATTTAAGCACAGCAGGTCTTTCACTCTCCCAACAGATGGGGGACGTCTTCCTTTTTCATCGGGCTCCCACTCCGTTCCTGTCTTGTGATTCTCGTCCCAACAGGTACCAGACGCCAGAATGTGACGGCGCCGCACGTTCTCGCAGCTCCGACGCCGAAGATCTGTTCCAGGGCCGAGACCTGACAGGTTTTTTTTCTTCACTTTTTTTTTTTTTTTCCTGCCGCAGTCAAAGTTAACCTTTGGATGGGGTTTCCCATAAGCCACGTTCACAGCGAGAATGTCATTGTGTCAACGGCACGTTGCTCTCATATCCAGAGATTTGGGGGGGTTTTCGCGTAAAACCACATTTTGTTAGTAACATCGGAACATGCGACGAAATTTTTGACGCTTTGCAACGGGCAATGATCCAATTTCACTTAATTGGGCTTAAAATAGGCAATGTTGATGAATCACGCGATACCAAGTATTTTGTATCAGTCGATATTGATTGTAATTTTTTTTGTTTAACTCTTCAAAATAAGAACCCAGAGGAAATAAGCTAAAGTTGAATACATTTATTTTTAAATCGAATATTTAACGAGGCTAATATTGCTGTTTGTTTTTTTTTTTTTACAGGTTGCCCCGATGGGAAAAAAGTTGAATTCATTACAAGCCTGTTAGACGCCCTGACCACAGACATGGTTCAAGCCATAAACTCACCGGCCCCCTCTGATGGCGGGAGGTAGGTAACGACAATCGAAACTGCTGAATCCATCAGATTGTCTATTGGGAAGTACTGTCAGTCATGTTATTTCCAGTATATAGCGCTTTTCACAGAGAGCGCTCACAAAATGCTTCACAGGAGTTAGAGTATAGTCACAGGTACAGGATACAACATTTCGAAATACGTTTTACATTGTGTCTGGTTTTATTGGATTTAACTGCAGCATTTGATACAGTGGCTCACGGTATTCCGTTGAGTCGTTTGCAGCACTTGGCGGGCAATGGCGGTAGCGCTCTTGAGTGGTTTGGGTCCTATTTAGCTGACAGAACCTTTTGTGTTCACCTTGGCTGGTCTGAGTCATGTACTGCCCCATTGTCATGTGGTGTTCCACAGGGTTCAATTCCGGGGCCCCTGCTGTTCTCATTGTATATGCTCCCATTCGGTTCTAAAGGAAACATGATATTTCCTTCCCCTGCTATGCGGATGATTGTCAGATCTATGTCCCACTGAGCAAAAAAAAGACGCTTTCTCATTAAGGCCACTTTTATCCTGGGGATGGCAGTAAATTTCTTGAATTTGAATGAAAAGAAGACAGAAGTGATAGTGTTTGGTCCCAGTGGCCCTTGTACATCCCATCATGTAGACTTGGGCCCCTTGAGTTGAGATTTTACACCCATAGTTGTATTTATTGAAAACAAATAGGTACATGAGATCACGTCATTGTTTTTAGCAAATAGCCAATATGTTGCAGGATGGTGTATCGAGACAAAATATGGCACATTTAAAGGGACAAAGACAATGCATATTTCACGGCTGATGTCCCCTTTGTTCATAATCCCTTGTTTTAGAACGCAGTCGCCTTCTTCCGATCTGTCTGATTGCTTTTTCCTTGAAACGCAAGAGTTTGGAGAAAGCGCTCATGGTTTTCATTTCACACTCCCACACATACAAGCAGAACCGATTAGAATCAGATGGCTATTGAAATTGTCAAATCTTCTATTGCAGATGACCAAAAAAACAAATCAACAACATTATTTTGGCCGATTCATTTGACAATGACCCCCCCCCCCCCCAGCAGGTTCGTGGAGCCGGACCCCAGCCACACGCTGGAGGAGCGGGTGGTGCACTGGTATTTCGCCCAGCTGGACGCCAACGGCAGCCAGGACGTCGGCAAGAAGGAGCTGAAGCCTTTCAAAAGGTACCTGAAGAAAAAGGCCAAGCCCAAGAAGTGCGCCCGCAAGTTCATCGACTACTGCGACCTGAACAAGGACAAGGCCATCTCGCTGCACGAGCTCAAGGGCTGCCTAGGAGTCGGCAAGGACGGTAAGAGAAGAGACGCATGAGATGATATGTCACTTCAAAAAAAAAAAAAAAAAGTGATTCATCCACAAGCGAGGGCTTCATTTGGTGGCAATGTACTCCCGAAAAAAAATGTCCTTCAAAAGTAGAAGTACTGATTCAAGTACCTGGTTTGACTCAACATGCAGAGGTGGAGTAAATACTCACACTCGATACTTGAGTAGGGGTAAAATTATGTGTAATTTATAAAAATTTAAAAAAAGGAAGGTAAAAGTACTAATTGAACTCCTGTACTTCAGTTTGAAAAAAAAAAAGTAGACTTTGATCTATAACAGTACTCTTCTTTTTAGGAAATGAACAAACTGCAACAACGTTAGTAGTAATACAAAACAGTAGATTGATTCTTTTTTGAACAAAAGACCTGAATAGTTTTTTTTCCTCTATTATAAGTGGCAGCAATAATAATGTATTGTTATTTTAAAAAAAAAAACATTATTTTTTAAATTTATTATTTTTGCAGGTGGTTCAACAGCCGGCAGCAACTACGGGACAAGGCAAGGGACAAATGTGTTCAGTAAGAGCGACTAATGCTACTACTTTTACTAATACGTCTCTGCTTATAGTCATAGTTTGTTTGTTTTAACCCGATTAATAAGCACATTAATCACAATAGTCACGTCGCCGCATTTAGACATCAAGATTATTCTTCATTATATATGCGACATTTTAGACTCTCCAAATTCTCCTCCTTAGCACCTCTTGCAAGGTTTTGAAAATGTTGCACTCCGGCCATTTTCCTTTAGAAATGCACCATTTGGGTCCTTTTATAGGTTTAAGTTAATATCAGATCACACCTGTCAGTAAGACCTTTTCACACTGCTCGTTTTTTTTGTTTTTTTTCCCCTGCCGCGGGACACTTGCAAGCTTGCCCATATTTGGAAGCGCTTGCTTGGCAGTCAACCAGGAAGTAACAGGGAGGCTATTATTATCTATTGCCTTTAGCACTCGGAAATCACTCCGCCGGCCTCTGTTCTATTGGATGCGCCTTGTGACGTCACTGCGACGCCACCCGGGAATTGAGAATATTCCAATTCAAGGGCCCGTCACTCTACGGCAAACGGCCACTTTGCGTGTCGCTATAACATAACGAATGGGTTCATCGATGGCGGTGAGAAGTAAATTGGATGCTGTGAAACGTGTCATGGATCCAACGGGGATTTGGAGTGGATGCTGAAGGTGTGCGCAAAAGAACGTTTCGCCGCATTTATTGTTAATGAGGCCCATTGTGTTCAGACATGCCTCAAGAATTCTAAACGGCCCACATCTTTTTTTTTTTTTTGTTGAAGTCACCATGGCTTTGCACTACGTGTCGCAATGTTGAGTTGCTATTTTATGGGCTGGGCTTATTAAGAGCATGTGGTGGCGAAACGCTACATATCCCACTCATGGAAAAAGTCTTGAAATGCTAAAGTTGTGGTGTTTTTGGTTTGTTTTTTTTGTTGTTTTTTTTTTCATTTTTCCATTTTGATGGGCGGTCCCCGGTTGGCCATTTTCTCCACGTAGCCGCCCGCCAAGTCAGCAGCCATGCTGTTAATCTGGTTCCCCCCGAATGAACATGACCACATTTTATTGAGTTGGGAGAATTTTGGCTTCACGGGGGGGGGGGGTCCTTTCGCAACACGCTGTTGGCTTAGGCCAGTGAGTCTCAACCATTGTGCAGTTCTGGTAAAGTAAAGTTTGCATGATTTCCTGGGTGGATGTAAACTTCAAAGGCAAAATGCACACGAGCAGACCTCTCGACCAACGAACTGGATTCCAAAATGTTCTATTTGTCGTTTACCTTGGCAACAGTCACGGAAGGGTGCAGATCACACGAAGGTCTTTATGAATAACATTTTATCGAGAAAAACCTTCAGGTTGTTTACATGACGTTCTGGTCGGGCTGGTCCATGAATATTTTTTTGCACATTTTCTCTTCATTAACGGCGCGCCTTGTTTGTTTTGGGTGAATTTGTTGAAACCGAACTGTTGAGATGAGAGTTATTGCTTCTTTTCAAATGACCCCTGAAAAACGACACGACGCGCAAACCTAAAAAAAAAAAAAGTCTGTTGCCTCTGAATGCAAGCGGATCATAATTGGCTTGTCTTGAGTCAAATGTTTTGTTGTTGTTTTTTTTTTACTTTTAGAGCATCGCGGGCAAGGACAGGAAAGGGCACAAAAAACTTGAACCCAAAATAAAGTGTATGTGAAGTAATCTGAGACAATGCGTTATCCGCGAAGGAACGATTTGGAAACCGTTTTGGTCTCCGGAATGAACGGAATTAGAAACACTTAGTTCCACAAAAATTAAAATAAATGCATCGCAATAGAGCTTTCAAATTTCTACATTTTATAGTTCAAAAAAAGTCAGCTTCCTGATTCGAATCAATTATTTTTCTTCCTCTCCCTTGTAGAAAAAGTAAATGAAAATGACTCAAAACAAGTTGATTTTCTATCTTCATATTTGGGGCGTATTACGGATAAAGGATCTTTTAAGATTTGAAAAATCCTTGTATGTACCAAATCTTGGCCAACATTTAACTTTCTAGTATCTGCAAAATAAATAAAATTAAATTAAAAAAAGTCCCTAGAGTGATTAGAAAAGTCACGAAATATAGTGACCAAATTGCTACGTTTGCAACACTGACACTCACTTTTGGAAACTAGCGCATCTATGTTCACAACTATGTTGTTAGTGTAAGCAGTGCACATCAACGGGGGCACGCTCTGAACTACGAAAGTCAGCACAAAAAGAACATTAAAAAAAAACAAAAACATGAAACTGAAAAATATTTTGCGGTTTCGTGATAATGAAGTGCTGCCTGCGCAAGTGAAAATACAGTCCTTGACTACTGTCTCAACAAGTAGATCCGTCCGCCTCCTAGTCGCCATTGGCCCGGTAAATGAGGTGCCGGAAGGTAAGAGATCGTTTGTACATCGGAATGAGAGGAACCATCAGTAATGTACAAAACGCTATTTTGTGACACATCATGAAACTGCAAAAACATCCAAAATGGAAATAAAATAAATCACGCTCATCAGACATGCTGATGATTAAATGCTTATTTCGAACAAATTACCGTGATGTTTGCAGATTGCTACGGATGCGTTTTGCGCCTAAAAAAAAATGCTGACATTTTTGTGGGCTGGATAGCTGCCCTTCTGAGGCAAAACCGAAATCTGATTGGTGACGGAAACAGTCCCATTGCTAATAAAGGTTCAGCTTACGTCAGCCAAGACTAACGATTCTGCAGGCCCTGGACGCACTTCGCCCGAAATCTGATTGGACCCCCCCAAAAAAAAAAATCTAACATTCACATACTGTACACGTTGGAAATAATAGTGAGAATGGATCACTTGAAAATACATATAACTATTATTTATAGTCAATAGTCAAATAAAACTTTTTATATGCACTAAATGGGGAATTGGGTACTTAACCTGCAGGGTACGGAGAGCCAAACCAAAGCGATGGAATGCGAGTCAAGTCGTCTCTTATGCTTTTTGGCCAACAAAACCATACTTAACATATCGAATGTCTAAAACCAGCGGCGGTTGCAAATAGTTGGCCGTAATGTTTGATTTCCATGAGCGTGAAAGTGGACCTCAATGTGCCGCACGCGTGAGATTTATGGCCCCGTCGAGAGACGGTGAACGCTAAATCCAGGAGCTACCGAGGGTCCACCTGCACTAAAAATGTCGCCAAGCGCGCCTACAAACACAAGCTTCCACATTCCGTAACACACACACACACACACACACACACACACTATATTGTGGCCATCTGTAAGCAATCAAAGCCCATCATTTTTTCTCCAGCCCCTCCGTATGTCCGTTATAATAATAATATATATTTTTTAAAAAGAGCCTACTTCCATCCATCTGTAATGAGGGAAGGCATAATGAAGGCCTTTCTGCTTTGTAGTCATTAAGCCAAATTAATCCACAAACTTTAAAAAAAAGTCATAAAATATTGCGACATGCAAGTGTGTTAAAAATGTTGCTTTGGCAAGGGGTATCATGGGTAAACCCACCAAAAAAAAAGGGGGGGGGGGGAAAGTCAGCCATGTCTGAAAAGACACATGAAGGCAGCAATTGTGGCTTGAAGTGACATTTGGTGGGAGGAGTCAGTCCTTAAACCCCGACGTGACATTTTGGGGTCTGACTCGATGACATTTTTTTTTTTTTGGTGGGGGCGGGGAGGGATTCAGTCCTCAAACCCCAAATTTAGTTGATAAGACCGTCAGGAGGAGACCCACAAAAAATTCTTCAGAGGCCATATCTTAAAAAGAAATTTTAAAAAGACCTACAACAAAAACGGTTTCCCCTCAGGCACCTGAAATTTTTCGATCCACAAAAAAGTCTCAAAAAAGGCATGCCCACAAAGACAGACGAGTTACGCCGGTGGGGTTTAAAACAACCGTTTTAGGGTCTGACTCACCATATTTCTTTCTTTCTTGTTGTTGTTTTGTTTCATTTCATGACCCAAAATTTCGGAGAATTTTATCTTAAGTACATCCACAAAAACGGTTTATAGCCGAAAATACTTTTGTTTTGGTTGACGCAGCCATTTCGACATTATTTTGGCCCTTTCCGGGCTTGCTTCCAACATTGACTTTTCCCTCGAGATTTTGTGTGATTGCTACCAAATTTGAACCTCGTGTACTAAACAGATCAAGTAACGTTAAATCAACCAATATTTTCGCGAGTGGGTGGACGTCGGGAAATCCCAGTTTTATGGTGATCGGTGAAACTGGAGTTTGGAGGTCTTTTTTTTGTGGTCTTTTTTTCCCTTCACTTTTCAAGGGGCGTTACAGAGCGAGAGCTACATGGATACAAACACTTGCGATGAATCCCTAAACGCATATCCTTGTCATGTCGGACCGACGTGATCGAATCAGCGCGTGTCATAGTTAATGGCGTCTTTCCGTGCTGTGATTGCAGCAGGTCGCCTGGTGTGAGAGGAGAAAGTTCCCGGAGCCGAGACGAGAGCAGAGGGCACAGAAGGAAGGCATCAGCACGCTCGCACGACGGTGAAAAAAAAAAAGACTGATCGGAGAGAAAATAACTTCCTGACTTGTTTCACACACACACACACACACATACACGCAAAACAGAAGAAAACGAAGCAGCGCCAAAATATTTGCACTTTCTCCTCCCATGTTTGCATTTTGGTTTGCTTGCGGTGTTTCTGTCAAGAGTGAGAATATATCTACAGTTATATGTAAAAGTTGTCACGTCACAAGTGGAGCATTGTGCGTAAAAGTTAGCCGTTAGCCGGCGAAAGTGCACATGGCTCTCAACTAGGGATGGGCATCATCTCGATTGTTTAAAAAAAAAAAAAGTCCAAGGATGGTGCGGAATCGCGTTTCGAAGCGGAAAAAAAAAATCCGAAGGAAATAATATGATCGTGTGAAGTCGCGTCTCGACAAAATGGAGGAAGATAAACGTCGCGTCGTGTAAAATCCCGTCAATAACACTCATGAGTGTCCGCTATCGTCGTTGAAACAGGAGTTCAGAACATTTCGACTCTTCATTTTCTCCGTGGTCGTTGAAAGAAAATGCCACGGATTGCCCATCCCTACTAGCAATCGGTGAAGGAATGTTTGTTGTACATAGGAAACGGGGGCGCAATGAATTAGAATGAAACTGTGACTGCCGAGGTTGAGTTCATCAGCACGGAAATTTTAGCGGGATGGAACCCCTTGCACTGTAAAAAAAAAAAAAAAAAAAAAAGGGTTGCAAAGGGGGTGGAACATTTCCGGAAACTTTGCTGGGGAATTGAGCAGATGTTTCAAATCTGACACTTTCCACGTGGGAAGTCACCGGGAAGACATTCGCGACCAAGCATAACCGTAAACATTTTTTTTGTTTTGTCAGACATCCATCAAAAATAGATGCCGTTACGCTTGCAGTGTTGCCTTGAGATACGAGTGAGCCAACTTTAGAGTTTTTCCAGATACGAGCTGTCAGTCGGCCATTTTTTTTTGTTTTGCTTTGACTTGCTAGCATGAACTCAGTTCACTTCACATTAAGCAGCAGTTAAGCAAATGTTACACAATTAATAATTTTTTTAAAAAGAGGCTTCAAATTGTCCCTCCCGGTTGACGTGTACTGTACGTCGCACTTAACATGAAGAAAAAAACAAAAACGACACTTACCTGATGTTCGCCTAGCTTAAAGCTAACATGCTAACTGTTAGCACCGATCGTCACTGTTTTCGAAGCATATTTCCAAATAACATATCTACATGTACATCTATTTTCCCCAAATAGATTTCATATATCCCTGTCGATTCCCACAAATTCATGTGACTTCCCGTGGAAAGCTTCCGACATTGAAATTCCCGGAATTTTTCCAACCCCGACGGCAAGCAACCTTTCTAGAAACATTAGCGTTTTTTTGACAGTGTGATATCTGACTTGCATTGTGGCGGGGCAGACTTCACTTCACTTGCTTAGCATGTTGTACCAACATGACGTTGGGATTTTGGGGGGGCTGGGGGGGGGGGGCATACGCTGGGTTACTTCTTACCAAATTCACTTGTCTGACTTCGAGTTAATTGTGAGAAAATAATTCACGATACTGTGATGTTACGGTTGAGCGATATGGTTTGATTGCAAAACCCAACATTTGCAAGCGTTTTGTCTGCGCACGATGCTTGAAGATCAATGTCCTTTGCTAACTGTTGTTGTAAATTCGAGTTCGTGTCAAAAAACCGACAAGTAATAATAAAAAAAAACTATAAAAAAAATAAGCAACATTCTGTGAGTGTTTCATTACAACCAGTACAAAAGTTTCAACTGGAGCTTGACACCCCCCACCCCTCCCCCCATTCCCTCCGCCCTCGCAATCTACTTGACTGTCGAAGATGTAGCGATGCCAGGAAATAATGGCGAGGTGACTAAACATGAGCAGTAAATGGAATACTATGTTTACATGCCTCAGTCCATTCAGTTTGGCAGCCCCGCTCTGGTTAATCCTGCTTTTTGTACACAGCATGTGACGTTATGCAGATCGCAGTCCGTAAAATAAATATTTGAGTCTTTTGGAAAAATATCAAAAGTCAACATGTTGATTGTTTCCCTGCATTTTTTTTTTGTAATACGTTGTGCTCGGAAGTGATCCTATCCATTGTATTGTGTATGAGAATAATATGATGCCGGAAGCCCAAAACGAAGAAAAAAATTTTTGGGAGGGTTTTCCCAGACTTGGAAAACAACAAATTTTGCAAGCATCACGATGAACCCTTACGAAATAGCCTGTAGCGCCTTGCTAGAATGCTTAAAAACGAAAAGACGTACCCTGAAGCCAGTTTCCGTTGTGAACATGGAATTTGGCAGGCTCGTCTATCACGAGTAGACTCAGGAAGAAAAAACAAACGTCTTAGGAAAACATGTTCGATAAAACACAAGAAGACTGGTTAGAAGCCAACATTTTGACATTTGCTAGCTAGTCCGTTTACCTTAGCAACATGCAATTTGGTCGGCATGTCTATAATGAGTTGACCCACCCAAACTTTTTCAAGAAAACATGTCCAGAAACACTCAAATCTACTGTTTTGGTCAGTCCCTAGACAACAAGAAAGAAAGAAAAATCTCTCAAAGCCATACAGGAAAAGCCACAAAATCTGACATCAATTTAATCATTGATTAACCTGTGGATTATTTTGTCGATTAATCGCAAAAAAAAACAAAAACGTTTTCATTTCTATCCCTTCATTGAAACACTGGACTAGTTATTAATTTGATCAGCGATTAGTTGTCCATTAATCGTTGTACCTCTAGTTTTAAGGGGCCGTTTTAGAATCATTTTGGCCATTTTCAAGGCTCCTCCAAATACAAAAAAAATCGGAGAGATTTTTGCGCGATTACATTGACCACACGAGACTTGCATCTTGACTTACTACCCGTATCCATCTGCTCATGCGGTACCAGGTGTCTTTATTGTTTGAAGCTGACATGCAATTAAAAGGTGCACCCTCACAATCAACGCTAATAGCTTCCATGTGCGCGGGGATGGGGGTGGGGGGGGGGGGGAACCTTGACGACAAAGACACTCTCTGTTTTTCGATGCAATGTACAGATGAGCCCTCAAAGGCGTGGATGTTGCCGGCGCGTGTTGGCGGGCGGGACGGCGCTTAGGCGGGGTTTGGGAGGGGCGGGGTGAGTTCATTTCACCGATGAAATTGGAGCCGCGGGGCATCTGCGGCACATCTGGCTCATCCGCGGACACATGTGGCGCATTTGACTCGCGGTGTGAAGTTCAAACGAGTTTCGTCGTGACACATGCACTCGCGCCGTGTGGATTTCACAGGTGGCGGACTGGAATTGGGGCTCGTGACCCGATGTCAAGTCGAGTCCGTTTTATTGATCTCGCGTCAATTCGCAACAGAAGTTCCAGGCACTTGACAAAAAGGGAGCAGGTCAAGAAACATCGCCGCTGGTCAGAGGAATTCTCGCATTTCCCAAAATTGGCACTTTTTGGAATATGCTAATTTGAAAACAAAAACAAAAAAACACAATCTTGCTTGAGTTCGCAAACAGCATCGTTCAAATTGGTACCTCATATTGCGATCTTACACAGTTGTACATCAACACAACACTACCCCAAAATCATGTTGAATCGCTAATTTAATACGCTCAAAAATCGCTCATTTCGTGGATGCTATTTCAAGTCATTCCAGAATCGGAGGACATTTTGGTTTCAGTATTTTTTAAAAATCAAGCTTAATTTTTTAGATTTTCTACTCCATATTTTGTAACCAAAGGCTCATTATCTTTTATTCCATGATTTATTTGTTTACAATACCTGTCATTGTAATCACGGTAACAGGGTTGCAAACCCGAACGAATGCTAGCTTTCTCTTCGGAGTAGAAGCTAGCTTTTAAGCTAGCTGCTACTGCTGCCCTAGAGGACAAAGCTTCAAACTATTTTTCAAAAATTTTACAGCCATGAGTGTTCAGCTAATATTGTGTATTATTTTATATTTTACATTTTTGGTTGTTTTTGTTTTTAGCAGCTTTTCCAATATGGTTTATGAGGTTTTTTTTGTTTGTTTTTTTTATTTTTTTTTTTACTACTGACGCCCAAAGTCAGCTGGGATGGCCTCGTGTGCACTGAAACACTTAAAACCACATGACACGCCATAAAGAGTAATTGGAAAGGGCCATTAACGCCGCTTGGAGGTCAGGGTCGGTTTGAACCTGCCCCCAGAGGGGTGAAGGAGTTGCTGTGGCCTGGCTGAGGTCAAAGTTCATGTACCAGACGCGCCTCCGCAGCGCAAACCCGGGCCTGTTTGTGCTTACGCCGTTCTCCACTTTTTAAGTCGCGACCAGACCTCCAAATTTGACAGCGAGCGTTCGCTAATTAGCATTAGCCTCTAATGTGTTCACTCCACTCATTCCAATGTCAGCGTTTTCATTTCCTAGAAAGGTACCGCTCACGAATAATCCTCATGTAGTCGACATTGTCGCATCGATGCAGCAAAACCAAACGACCTAACACGTGTCCAAAAGGCCTCGGGGATCCGTCCGCGAACGCTCCGCCAAAGTTGCAGCGGGGGCAAGTGAGCTGCTCCCGGGCCAGCCCCTAAAACGTGTGTCGGATCAGCCGTTACATGACAAGCTTTGCAGGGGGCCCGCGGCTGTTATTTTTTTCAGGCCGGCCACAAATTCAGCGACTGCGTGCGACTTCATCATGAGACTAACTGGTCCGGTAGGTGTGTGTTTGCGTGTGTCTTTGTATACTTGTGTGTGTGTGCGCACGGTTCCAGGATTGGAGCCCTCAGCCAAGAACGCTATTGCACTTGAATCGCACGGGATGAGGATGGCATCGGGTCGGAGATAATAAATGATAGAGTGGAAACATCGGAAAAACACTTCATCTCTTGTGATTACTTTGGACACGATTTTCTTCAGCAGCGCTGGTGAGTATCTGGAATATTCATGTAGTTTATGTTAAGTTACTGCTATATATGAGTCATTTTTTTCTGCGTTGGGTTATAATTCCTGGACCATTTTGGGACAAAGAAGAATGATAACCCCTTCCATGCACCCTGTAACCAGATACCATGATAAGCTGTCTACTGTGGTAACCGCCTTCTCCGAAAGGGATAATCACGATTATTTTAGATTGAGATTGAAATCACGATGAATGAAACGATTTTTCATTCATTTCAAAACTGAGTATTTATTGCACGACTAAAACCCAACAACTCCACAAACGATCGTCACAGCCGCATGCCCGCTCATCCCTGCACTTGAACTCAATTCTTTTGGGCTAACCTGGGACCTCATTCCAGAATCGGAGGACATTTTGGTTTTAGTATTTTTTTAAAAATCAATCTTAATTTTTCTGATTTTCTGCTCCATATTTTGTAACCAAAGGCTCATTATCTTTTATTCCATGATTTATTTGTTTACAATACCTGTCATTGTAATCACGGTAACAGGGTTGCAAACCCGAACGCATGCTAGCTTTCTCTTCGGAGTAGAAGCTAGCTTTTAAGCTAGCTGCTACTGCTGCCCTAGAGGACAAATTTACTTAAGCAAATGAGGGAATAAAATAATTACCTTATTCTGTTCATATGCAGGACAGGCTTACGTGAGGTAGAGTGAGACATTTTATTAAAAAAAATGTGAAATAGAAGCGAGGCCATACTGTACGGGACAAATAAAGGTTTTCCTACCTTTGCTCTATCCGTTCTTTTGGAAAACTGTTGGATGATGTCAAGTCTAGCGCGTCATGTGATTAGGAATACATTACAATAATCGCAATTGAAAAAACAAAAACAAATACCAGCTGTTCCTGTGCGTTTGGAGGAGAGCAGAAGAAGTTGCGATTGAATTTCCGTTAATATCACAAATTTTTCACAGATGGGTAAAAATGTCACCTTTGAGTCGTGTTCTTTTACCTTATGTGTACCACACAAGGTAAACGTGGTTCCACAGAGTTTGAATGATGAGCACTACCAAAGTCAATGCTAATTTCCTGTTAGCATTTGAATAGGATTCTCCATTGACTTTAGCATTAGCACTAGCGATTTTTTAAGTTTTGCTTCATCGGCCGGGCCTACTTTACTGTATTAAGGTGACTGACGTAGCGGTTACTCCAGTGGACAGCTTATCATGTTATCAGGTTGCAGGGTGCATGAAAGGGTTCAAGCTTGGGTTACAGTTTCAAATTGGGAGTTAAGTTTTCAAAGTATGGATCCTAGTCTGGGTAAGGTTTCAGGACAGGTTCGGAGTTTCGAAAGTGGGTTCGGGTTTCAAATTATGGTTTCGAGACTGGGTCAGGGCATTGGTTTGAGACCTGGGTGACCACAGTAATGTTTCAGGACAAAGTTAGAGTTTCAAGATGGACTTGGTGTTCCAAGTTTAGGTCTGAAGGCTTGTTTTCGGTCTCAAGCATGGGTCAAGGTTTCAAATGAGGTTTCATAGCAGGGTTAGAGTTGGTCGATACATCCTGCTTGCACCGGGGCCCCGAGGCTTGTTCCCTGCTGGATGGACCTCGTTTCAACGGCAACGGTCAACTTGTGTTTGTTTCTTTGTTCCTCCGCAGTAGATAAATGCATCGTGATCACCCGGCGGGAGACGAATCTCATCCGAAGCTGACAAATGGCCCCACAGGAGGTTTGTGTTGTCGTCGTCTTCTCCAGCCACCCTCCCAACACGTGAGAGCAGAACACTAACACTTCCTTGATGTAAATAGTAGTCAACATGTTCGCACGGTGTGAAAATACTTGACGCCACCTTTTCACCTCCAAGACCGTCCATACTGTCATGGACTTCACTACTTTGTGCATACCAGGGGCCGTGGTTCTCAACCCTGAACTCCGCCTTGAAACCCCAATTTGACTGTCATCTGAAACACTTAAACCTCATTTTGATCTCTAACCCAGTCTTGAAACCCTGATGAGAAACCCAAACTCGGGGTTGAAACCTTCATAAGAAGCCTAACCCAGGGGTGTCAAACTCATTTTTGTCGCGGCCCACATTTTGAGTACCATTTCCATAGGAAGGCCATTAGGACTGGAAGCCTATTAAAAAAAAAAACGGTTAACTCATTCACTCCCAAAGACGTTTTTAAACGTCTTTTCAGACTTGGTCCAGAATTGGCTGGTACTGAATGAGTTAATTCAACTATTCTTTAAGTTCCTGCCATGAGGGGTTTAGTAACAAGAAAATGCTTACGCTACAGTATCTCTCTTATTTATTACATATAAGATTTTTACAGTTTGGTAGCGACTTTAGCAAGCATCGTGGAAGTTGATTTGCTTTCACGGGCCACGTGAAATGATGTGGCGACCCAGATCTGGCCCGCAGGCCTTGAGTTTGACACCTGTGGCCTAACTGATGCTATAAACCCTAACCCTTTTCCTGAAACCCTGTCTTGAATCCATAAATTATAAATCCCTACCTTGGCATTGCAACCTCAGCACTTCCTTGACACCACAATTCAAAACCGTAATCCAGACCCGAACACCAGCCCTGGTAGCGCTCGTCAACCGACGAATGCTCGTCATCGTTTTGACCGTCTGTTTCAGTGCCACCTGACGGCCTTAGTTCTGATCTCGGTCGTGGCGGCGATTCTGGGCTCGTTGCAGGTGGGCTACCACACGGGGAACGTCAACGCCCCCGCTAAGGTAAAACGGACCCGTCGATTAGCGAACGGCTTTTCTGGACAAATGACACCCTGTCTGCTTTTTAGATAATCGAGGAGTTCTTCAACCAGACGTGGAGGCACCGATATAATGAAACCATGCCAGACGAGAGCCTCACCCTGCTGTGGTCCCTCTCTGTCAGCATCAAGGACTTTGGAGCCCTACTGGGCTGCCTGGGTGTCAAATTCATGGCCGACAATTTTGGACGGTAAGGATGAAAAATTGAGGCTGTATCGAGGGGAGGGGGGCCAATTTCCCAAGGCAGTGAAAAGACCTTAAACGCCGGCCCTAATAAGAGAGTCTGTGAGATGTTTTACGTACGTCAATCGAATCCCCGCCTTGGCCCCTCCAGACGTAACTCCATCCTGATCGTCAACTGCCTGTCGGTGGTGGGGGCAACCCTGATGGTGGTGTCCAAAGTCAGCGAATCCTTTGAGACTCTGATCCTGGGCAGACTGCTTTTCGGTCTCTTCTGCGGCCTGGTGATGAGCCTCAACCCGCTGTACATCCAGGAGGTGTCGCCTACCCTGCTGAGGGGCGCCTTCGCCACCCTCAACCAGGTGGCCTTCGCTTTGGGAATCCTGCTCGGCATGGTGAGGCGGACGCCAATGCGCCGTTGCCGGAGAGATTTCGATGAGGGCTTCAAGGTTCCTTGGCCCCGTGACAGGTGTCGGGACTGGAGACCATGCTGGGCACCAAAGAACTTTGGCCCATCATGATGTCCCTGTCCCTGATCCCGGCACTGGTGCAGTACCTCGTCATGCCTTTCTGCCCCGAGAGCCCTCGCTACCTGCTCATCAACAAGGGGCAGGAGGACGAAGCCGACGCTGGTAGGACAACCCTCACTTTTAGCCCTATTCCTCACCTGAAAGCCCAACCCTGGCTTTCAAAACCATACCCCGCTACAAACCATCATTTTATCAAATTTAAAACTCTTCACACCCTATTTTGAAACCATATCCCGGGTTTGAAGCTCTATATTGAACGCCTAACTGTTGGTTGGGAACCCTAACGCATATTTGAAACCTTAATTTGAAACCATAACCCCTGTTTAACCTATTTATCAGGGTTAGCTTCAAACCTTAAACTTAAAAGCCCAAACCCAGTTTGAAAAACCTCATTTGAAGCCCTAACTGTGGCTTGGAGCCATAATTTGAAACTTTAACTCTAGTTAAAAACAAAAAACAAACATTAGCCTGAAGCACTCAATTTAAACCAATAACCCTAATTTGAAGCACTAACCCACAATTGAAACCATATTTTGAAACCCTAATCCTATTTTGGAACCCTAACCTTTGCTTGAAACCCCAACCCATTTTTAGAACCCAAAACTTGAAACCCTTACCTTATCTTGAATCACAGCTTTAAACCCTACCCCTGGGTTGCACCCATAATTTGAAACCATACACCGAAGCCAACCCAGTCTTGAAACCATAACTTGAAATAAACCACAACCCTAATCTGAAATCCCAACCTAGACTTGAAACCCTAACTTGACACCCTCAATTATGTTTGAAACATTAACCTTGACTTCAAGCATAACTTGAAACCCTTTCCCTGGTTTGAAACCGTAACCATCTCTTGAAATCCCATCATTTTCTTGGAACCCTACCCCAGTCTTGAACCCCTAATTTAAAACCACAACCCTCCTTTGAAAGCCCAGCCTTTGTTCGAAACCCGCTTGTAGTGCGGGCCGCGACACAATCTGGGAACCGAAGAGCGGCGAGTTCAAAAGCACACGAAAAACAACGTTGTTGTTTTTTCTTCACAAGAACCGTTAACAGTTCATTGTCAGTCTGCACTTAGGAAAGCATTCACAGTCCTAACACCCCTCTGCCCGTTTGGAACTTTGCTATCAATTTTCCAACCCTAAACATTACGTCTCTGTACCGGATCAATTCAATCGTGAACCCTATCGGGTACATCACAAGAAGTTGTACCCGAGAAATCAAAACCCGGACACCGGACAGTCACCTTTAGTCTGGCAGAGTACCGGTAGCTAATTCCAATGTGACCGTCCCGCAGCCCTGCTCAGACTGCGAGGATGTCCCGAGCCGGTGCGGGCCGAGCTGGAGGAGATGAAAGGTGAGGTGGCGCATATTCAGGCGTCCGTCGGCGTCTGGGATTTTTTCCGGAAGCGAAGCTACAGGCAGCCGATCATCATCGTCCTCTGCGTCAACTTGGGCAGCCAGCTGTCGGGATTCAACGCGGTAACCGCTAAAAACAAGGCACAACACTTCCAAGTAGACATCAAGCAAACACCATAACCGTTGTTTGCAACCTTAATTTCAAACCCTAATTGCAGTTTAAAATATAAATTGGAAACTAACCTAGGCTGGAAACTCTAAATTGGAAGCTTAACCCAAGTTGAAAAGCCTTAATTCAACTCCTAACTTTTGTCTGCGACATCAACCCTGAAACCCTAATTTGAAACCCTAACCCAAGTTTAAAATCCAAACCTGATGTGAAACGTTAACCCCAAGCTTGAAACCCGAACTTGGAGCCCTACCCCAAGCGTCAAAGCCAAAACTGACACAGTAACTTTTAAAACCCCAACCCTGGCTTGAAACCATAATTTGAACCCTCGCCTTTGTTTGGAAACCATGACCCTAATTTACAATCTAAAGTTTATTTGAAACCCTAACTCCGGTTTGAAACCATAATTAGAAACCCTAACCTTTCTCGAAAAATTTAAATCATGCTGGAAGGCCTCAATTGAAACCCAAACTTTTGGTTGAAAAGCTTGATAGCCTAAATTGAAAACACCAGAACGCCAAATTTTAAACCCTAACCCTTGTTTGCAACCTTAACCCAAACTACCAAACCTGAATTGATATTGTCACTTTTTTTTTTAAAACCTTAACCTGAGTTTGACAGACTAATTTGTAACAACCAGACTCTATTTTCAAAACCCAAACCCTGGCTTGAAACAACCTGAAACCCAAGCCTTTGTTTGAAACCCTAACCCCTATTTTCAGAACCTAAATTGAAACCGCGTCTTGCAGATCATCAATTATTCCACCAGAATGTTCCAGGCTAATTTCGAGGAGGCCAAGTACCTGACTCTGGGCGTTGGCGCCGTCAACGTGATCTTCACTTTGGTGGCGGTGAGTCCGCCGTTGTCACGTCGCCGCGATCGCATCCGGTTCCTTTTCGTCACCTTCTTTTTCCATCTTCAGTTCTTCCTGATGGAAAAGGCCGGGCGGCGGCGACTGCTCCTGATGGGCTTCGTCATCATCGCCACGTGCAACCTCCTGATGACCGTCATCGATTCACTGGTGGTAAGCTTCACTCCTTTAAAATACAGTCCAGCACAACCAAACCGTATTTATGACAGTAGATATATAACTCTGCATCAGGTGACTACAGTCAAACCTCGGTTTTCGTCCATAATCCGTTCCAGAAGGCTGTTCGAAACCCCGAAATTGTTGGTTTTGTGTCCTTCTCGGTACAGCAAACGGTCCCCGAGCTGGGGAGCTTTCAGGTCCTGCTGGTGTTCTGCCTGATCTCGGCCTACGAGCTCGGGCCGGGCCCCATCTCCTGGTTCATCGCGGGCGAGCTCTTCGACCAGCCCGGCAGGTCCATCGGCATGGCCTTCGCCAGCATGCTCAACTGGGGAGGGAAGTTCCTCCTGGCGCTGCTCTTTCCTCCCATATACGTGAGTGTCCAATCCACATCCCCTTGGGCGAGGATTCTTGTCCCTTTTGGTCACTTGAGCGTCTGTTCCTTTGCACGCAGAAAGTCATCGGCGGCTTCTCTTACCTCCTCTTCATGGCCATGGCTGTGATGGGCTTTATCTTTACCTGGTTTCGTGTTCCCGAGACCAAGGGCCGCACTTTCGACGAGATCGCCGAGGAGTTCCGGGGGGCGGAAAACCTCCCTTTGCACAATAAGAATGGATTCAATACCTTCCCCTAAGCGAAACCGTCGGTGTTACAGTATGTCTACGTGTGGTCGGGGGAAAAAAAATGGGCGTCTCACCAAATGTCACGTCGCTCCACTGGACGTACGAGAAGCCAGGAGATTGCACCGAGGAACTCATTAAAGACTCAAAAGCCGATAACTGGAACTTTCATGCTCCTTTATCTCAATAGCATGGACACATCGCCACCTGGTGGGCAGAAGTAAGCGCTTGAAAACACCATGCGAACACTCATTTGGTAGTTTTGAAATCTTTTTGGAGCACCCAAGTGCTTGGTTTGCCCCAAACTCAAATCAATTAGTCAGTGCAAAGCATTGATTACAAAAAACAATAAAAAAATAAATGACAACGACATAGCAGAATAACTGCAACGTGAGGTGACGAGAAGAACTGATGACATGTTTAGCGTTTGAATCTTTCAAAGATGGCGCGGCCTGAGGAAACATTTTGGATGGGTTTATCGTGTCGATGATGAATGGATGACAAAAAGTAGGAAAGTGACACTGGAGTCTGACTTGTATGGAAATTATCGGGGGCCGGGGGCAAAAAAAATAAAATAAAATAAAGGTGGTATCTGATCTATTGACCAATAACTGGTATATTAGCCAATGGATGAAATAGGAACAACGATATACGCAAAATCTACATAAACATCAATTCTTATTACACCCAAGCTATGATTAAAGAAGGGGAGCACGACTAAATATGAAATGAGGAACTTCAATTAGCGTCAGAATTTCGATAACGCTGGACAGTAATGAACAGATACACAAATTTGATCTCACACGAACATGAACACTGCACTTCAATATTGGAAATGGAAAAAACCGAGAAAAGGGCACTCAAGTGACTCCATTAGAATGTATTTCACACAAAGGTTGAGTAAATGTTGTCTCTTAATACTGTACTGTCAATGTTTAAAAAATAAAGTAGTTCAACAGAATTAGAGTTGAGAATTGGTACTTGATTCTTTTGCAAACCACTAGAGGAAGCCCATAGGCCACACTTTGAGACTCACTTGCTTGAAAGGGGAAATCATCTCCCAAATTTTATTTGCATTATGTTCTACGCGGCCCCACTAAACACGCTATTCTGATTAGTATTGTCTTAAGCAGCAAAATCCAACCATTTTTTTTTCTTAATTTCTTTCAGTGTTTCTTAAAGCCAGAAAGTTGGTATTTGAAATGACGTTAGTTTTGTGTCAGATCTTTCGATTCCATTATTATATGTTAGTACATGTGAAAAGTTCAAAACAACGTACGAGTTCTGACTTTTTTTTTTTTTTGCTTTGATTTGCAAGCGCCATACGATGGCAGTGAAGTCAACAATTAGCAGCACATGGACGAAACGTGAAGTTTTCAAAAACAGAGGCCTCAAGCTGTTTGTTGCCTCTTCAAACCAAAGTTTATTGTTCCACTAAACATATATCTACGAGAATTACATTTTGTGTATTTCAAATAACCACGCACCTTCCGTCCGCTAGCATAAGGCTGATGTAAATAGTGACGGTTCTATAACCCTAAAGATTGAACTGTTCTGCTGACGTCATTGTAAAAGTGTGTGCATGGCTAGCTAGCTAACTATACGCTGTTGTGGTAGAAATCGGCCCAGGAATAGCGGGATTTATGCCAGATTCGAAAGTGTGTAACGTTTTAACCACCCCCCACCCCCCACCCCCACCGGCCCCCCTCCAAAAAAAAATTGGAAAACTGAAATAGTGAAAACTTGCCTCTACAATTTAGTAGTACACAGCTCTCCGTCTTTGCATGAATCTTCCAACATCTGTAATATATTGAGACACTAATCTAAAGGGTCATTAAAATGTATTGCACATCATTTGACTAACACCTGTACTTTAATAAAGGTTTAAAAACAAACAGTCGTTCAAAAATAAACATAAATTTAAGAAATTAAACGCCACCCAACAAAAACTTTCTGTGATTCTTTCACCGACCACTAGTGGGCGCCCGTGTACCACATTTTGAGAATGACTGTTTTACATCGAAAGTAGGGCGGCAAACATCTCAAACGTCAAGGAGCATTCTGGGTATACCGTTCGTCTTGATAAATGGAAATCTGTCTCACCTCTTCCGGAAATCCGACTGCATCTTGAAGAACCGGACCGTCATGGTGGAGCTCTCACAATCCCAATGAATATGATCGTGACGGTGCTCGTCCTCATCCTGCTGCAGACCACGGGTGAGGAATCAGGAACATCCGGGAGAAAAACCACACGGCGTGGCTTTAACACCCCGCGTGTGCTTTTCCCACAGCAGTGGCATCAGACGCTGTAACGGTGCACCAAACGCCGCCGTACCTCATGAAGAAAGTCGGGGACGACACCAATGAACTGAGATGCTCGCACAGCATCACGGATTACGACATTATCCTTTGGTACAAACAAGATGGAGGTGGCGCTATGGAGCTTTTGGGCTACCTCAATCAAAAGTTCCCTGCGGTCGAGGACCACTGGGTTGGGAAGTTTGCATTTCGTGGAGACGCCCGCCAACAGTCAGACCTGATCATTAGCGACTTGCGCATCAATGACAGCGCGGTGTACTTCTGCGCAGCAAGCACGGTGTTGCATCTTGGCCCTCCAGCCGTCACAAAACAGGCCACCCTCGCTTATCTGGGTTTTAATATCAAAACCGACACCTGCGGCATCGGGCTCCGCCGCAGGCATTGTCAAGTCTCACGTTGGTTTCACAAAGGCAAAACGGCATCCCAACGCAGGATACAAAAGCACAACCAAGGCAATCGAAACAAACTGACAGGTGACGGGAAACGGAATTATTTTCAACGGCCAAGTATGTTGTTGAACCGCAAAGTATTTGTTTCCAGCATATAATCTCAAAGTCATACAACAAACATTATCTTTGAAAATAACGAGGATTCCATTTTGCGGGGGGGGGGGGGGAATGCATAATTTGGTGTCCTTCGCAAGGACACCAAAATAAGCCAATTATGGGTAAAGAAGGGACTGACTTGCAATCCAAAAACTGGATTGTTTTGCATCAAAATTTTGAATATAAATAAATGGGTCAAACTGACCCATAATTAGGTTATTTTTGATCCAATACTTTTTAGAGTGTACTCTCGTTTTTGTTTGTTTGTCTCCCCCGCAATTAACGGCACAGTGGTTCACCCCTCCACCTCACAGTTCTACGGTTTGGGGTTCAAATCTGGTCTCGGGCCGTTCCGATTACAGTTTGCGTGTTGTTCCCGTGCTCGTGTCGGTTTTCTCCTGGTGCTCCAGTTTCCTCCCAGACTGCTATCTTAAGGCTACGGCTAACATAGGCAACAATTACAGTAATCCCTCGTTTATTGCGGATAATGGGGACCAAAACCACCCGTGATAAACAAAAATCCGCGAAGTAGCGACCAATTAACGTATATATATATTTTTAAAAAATTCGCCACGTGGGCCTTTGCACTTGAGCAGCGCCACTAACACACACACACACACACACACACACACACACACACACACACACACACACAGGCCAGCGATCCTGCAGCTGCAGCAGTGTTTATGATTAGTCAATTAAGGTTGTTAAGACAGTTAAGGATAGACGAGACCTGCTTTTTTTCTTATAAGTCTCTCTCTCTCTCTCTCTCTCTCTCTCTCTCTCTCTCTCTCTCTCTCTCTCTCTCTCTCTCTCTCGCGCTGCACACACTAGCAGCTATTGCTATTCGCAACAGGTCTTGCTTCGTCTCGACGAAGATTGAGGTTCCGCTGAACGATCAAAATGGTCTTGATCGGCCTCGACCAACAGGGGGCGGCAAAGCACCCGGCAGCGATGGATTCGCCCCAAACTCTCAAGGACAGTGTGAATGATAAAGTGGTGTCCAGTGTTCTAATGAGCTGGTTTCAGACCGTGACTCAATCGAACCGCTGGTGGTTTCTTGTCCAAATTCCTGCATTCGACACCACCACCACCACCACCATGTCCACCACCCTGATTGGACTTCTTCTCATCTCGCTTCCAAGTAACCCAATCGTCAAAGACGACTAATTGCTCCAGGTCAATAAGTAGCTGACACGGTGTTTGACCCACAGTTCAATTAACGGGCGTACGCTTTGATCTGCCGGGGCCCAAAATAGTCCACGCGGCATCCCGGGCGGACTTCAAATGCAGCCATGACGACAAAAGGCAGGACATCATGCTGTGGTACCGCCAGAGCAAAGGTCGCCGGCCCATCGAGCTGGTCGGGTTCAGCCACGTGGGCAACGAGCCTTTCTACGAGCGGAACGACACTCGGCTGGAAATAAGCCGTGCGGACACACAGGGAGGCTCTCTCGGCATTGGCTCTGTCAGAGTGTCAGACACAGGTGTGTACTTTTGCGCAACCAGCACACGGTGACGCGGGAAGATGGCGAGGTGCTCTCAAAACCCTTGACAGTCAGCAGGCGCTTTAAACGCAGCGAGCGTGTCAGTCAGGAGAGCGCAGACCTCCTCCAAGGCCAAAGTGTTGTCCTACCGTCTTTTCGGGAGCACTTCTTGGTTTATGGACAACACACAGGTCTTGCCAGTTGGAATCGAGATTAGTTTCACGATTGCTTTTGTAAAATCGACACGACGGTGTTCCCTCACTTATCACGGTTAATAAGGACCAGAACCGGCTGTGTTAAGTGAAAAAACGCCAAGTAGGGTTTAACCCTCATGCAGTATTTTTAAGCGGCTGCATGAAGGGTATTACGTCCCAAAAATGTCCCTCTTCCAATGTGCAACAACTTTTTTCACTTTTAATTTTTTTTCACTTTCAACCCCTCAAAATGTTCAGTGGGAATTGGCCAAGAGATAGATATACATCCTATGCAAAATCTCAGCTTTGTGGAGTTATTTTTCACTGTTTTGTCTGTGGTGTCCATTTGTCCAACAGTCCAAAATCACCCAAAGTGTCCAAAATGTCCAATTTTGGGATCATTACTGTATGGGGGTTAAATCTTTGATTAGAAAACCTTATACTGTACAGTAATTAACATTCATCAGTACTGCCTTCTGAGAGAGACTTGTGTTGATGGCATAGAAGGCGGCTCTCATTTTATGCTCCGAGGGTGAAGCCGCCGTTAGCCTCCAGCTAGCTCCTGGCCAGCTATCGTCGCGCAACCGATGCGTTTATGAAAAGACAATTGAGGCGGAGTAAACAAAGGGCAAAGTGCTGCTGCTGCTAATCAAATACAGTGGACTCCCGTTATTCGTTTTACAGGACAATCACAGTGTTTTCAAAAATATATATATTGAAATAAAATCAGTGAATAAGTTACGCCGTCCTGCAGTGCTCACGCATGTTTCCAAGCTAGCTTCATGAAAAGACTCTTGTCTCTGATGTACTACCAAGATTCAAAACAGTCTTTCTAAAGTTCACAAAATCGGCCACCAAAGGTCATTGAACACTCAAAATTGTACAAAGTAGGACCGTTTTTTTTTTGCTTTCAACACAAACAAATAACACGTTAGCTTCTGACTGAATGATTTTGAATGTGAAAAATCACGTACGTTAGCCGAATGGAAGACTTTTCTTTGAGGGTTTCCAAACAACGGTTTGCTTCATTGTACATTCCAAATTAGAGGTAAGATCGGGCCGCCCTATGCTTGATGCTTACGAAAACCTATGTGAGATTCATTCCAAATCTGACAATGATTTAGAAGATGTGTGCATATTTTAGTTTGTTGAATTCCATTTCCAACAACACGTGTTGTGTGAAAATGGACCCAGTCGTATTTAAGGGTTTCAAAGGAATTTTTTTTTTGTCCAACAAATTAAAATTCAGCGGGCCGCAGCTGTCAAGCTTCAATTGAACTAAAATTTGAGACTTTCATTAGAATCCTAATCCGCTGAGTGATACGGCATAGAATGACCCCACTTTGGAAGGTTTCTGAGCTTCTTTACAGGCTGGCGTGACCCCACTCAACGCTCTCACGCGTCTCCAGATGAGGCGCCCAGATACGATCTGTTTTGTGGCTGCAGAAAGGTGGGCTAGAACACGCTGTGTTTTTGTGCAAAGCGCTAACACTGTGGGTACAGGGTCACACGGTGGTACGCGCTCGTAGAGGGGCTGTACAAAAACCTCCCTGCCTTACCTCGGCGTGACAAATCTCCCTTTTTTTAATCAGCTTTATACTTTTGCTTGTACAGATTGTGGACATTTGTTTTACTTTTGCAGATGAACAAAACGTGGACCTTTCAACGGTTCTTTTTGGGCCCTTTTAAAGTGTTTTCGTCCTCTGGCTGGTCGGTTTTGCACCTGCCAATTTGGAGCCTTTTTTTGTAGCTTTGGGTTGAAGTGTAACAGCAGCGGCAGTTTTAGGTACTTGAGGGGTGTGGACGTAAAAGGTAAGGTATTTTTTGAGAGTTTTTTGGGTGGGTGTCCGTTTAATCATGCTAGGTAGGTGTCACAAATGCCATGCTGCTCAGTGAAACTAGCTTGAGGGGCTCAAAGTGTTTCGACTGAGACAAAATGGCTGCTGCAAGATGTGTAACTTTAAACTAAGTTTTAGGGGGGGGCCAAGGAAGTATTTGGCTTCGAGTGGGATCACCGTGTACTACACTCGGCCTGCTTTGTTTGGCCCAGGGACCAGGCTTACAGTTTCAGGTATATTTATCTGCTTTTAAGTAGAAAGCCGTCATGGTTTTAGTGTCGGGCACACGTGTCAAAAAGAAAGTTGAAATTTTAGAAGATTTTCTGAAGAGGGCAAAACATGAGCATATTTGGCAGATAAGATGTGGCTAATTTGACCGCGTGTTATCCCAGTGGTTAAAATTCAATCCATAATATTGGGTGTAAAATCCAGCGCAGCTACGTCGTTTACTCGCCGATTTGGCGCAAGGCACGCGAGCACTGTGCCACCAGAGCTTCGGAGCTTTGCTTTGACAGTGGAGCAATACTAAACGTTCTGGGTAAGAAATGCTGTTTTTTAAAAAAAAAAAATTATTGTTAATGTGCTATTATTGCGATTGTCCGCGTTCAGGAGCTAAATCTGGGAATAAGAGCGTGTCACAAGAAGTCTAGTTATGAAAAATTAATAAATGGCATCGTTCAAAGTCCACGCTTAGCCTCGGGAGGAGTTTTAGTAGCAGGGTAATATCAACGTGCTAACCACCGTAGTTATCTTCGGACCAGGAACGAAATTGACCGTCTTAGGTAAGAAGAAAACGACACGATGAAAAATGTCAACGCTTCTCTTTTAGTCATTCAGTCCCCTCGTCGATACAGTCTGATGAATGCAGGCGCTCTTCCTGCTGTCGATAATGGAGCTACTGTACTGCTGCGTTAGTTTTGTATAAAACTGTCCGGTACTCTCGTGTAAAATTAGCGGAAAATGGTACGTGGGGGGGGGGCTAGCTTCGAGTAAAGACAACACTCATTACAGTTAGGAATGCTAAAGAAACACCGTGCTATAGTCAATCAAATTTTGTTTGGCAGCAGTATCATTCTGGTCTTATTTTTAGAGAATTGAACGCCGCTGCTTAAAATGATATTTAAAGTTCATTTGAAGTTAGCACAGTTTATTGTAAATCCCATGTTTAGTCATGCTCCAAGCATAAAAAAAAAATAATAATGTGTGAACCAACAGTAATTCTCTTTCGAATCAATGTAGGGTTCAAAAAAAGCCTTTACACATTGGAAAGAGGGCTCACTTCTATTTCCGATCAAAACCTCAGTGAAAAAAACTCATTAAAACGGTAAAAAAGGGTCAAACCAAGCCTGAGTGTCTTAAAGGATTGAGTTTGGCGACCAAAAGTTAAAACCCGCTTAAAATGTTAACCATAACCCCCCCCCCCAAAAAAAAAAATTCTGAAAAAGGGAAATTTAAGTTTGTAGTTTATTCTGTTTCTCATCCACGTCAAGGCTGTGGGTCAATTGTTGGGAGTTTGGTCTTTAACGCTGGAAACCAAACTTTTCAACCAGCTTCTACCCCCACATAAATGGCCAACAACAACAACAAAAAATGCCAAATTTAGAGTCGCCCATTTGTCGATGACTGGAATTTGATAGCTATTTTTTTGGGGAGGAAACAGTGGTTGAAAGTGCCAAAATGATCCTATAATGTCCGCTTCAAAATAATAACGGACTTCTTGTCACCTGTCGAGCATGGCTTGGTGAGACTTTTTTTTTTTATGGGTGTAATTATGACAGATATGTCGATCAAGTTTGATTTTGCTACGTTTCTTCTATTGTTCTCGATGGTTCTACCCAACCAAAATAGTTACGCCACACAGATAGATGGTGAACAAGTAAGCAAAAGAGGGTATAAAAAAACTCTTAAAAAATACTCATGTGTTTTCAAAATATATTTAGTTGTTTTCCAAAAACATTTCAAAATGGCTTAGGCAATAATGCAATGTGAATGACGATATATTGTATTTAATAGACTATTTCTAAATCGCGGATTCCACTTATTGTGAGGGTGGTTGTAATATAACCATCATGTCACATTACAAAGTGCGACTGACTTCAGGGGACGATTTTTTCCAAATCTTGAAAATGGCAAGTTCTTCGCTACCAGCGAGTGAACCAAACCAGGCTTGCTCGTTTGTGATCAATTAGTTTTGGGTCTTACAGAACCGGATCGCGACATCACACTGCCCACGGTCACCTTGCTCCCGCCTTCTCCGAAGGAGTGTCGCAGCAAGAACGACGGCAAGCTTAAGAAGACGCTCGTGTGCGTCGCCAAGGGCTTCTACCCGGACCACGTGGAAATGTCCTGGCACGTCGACGGGAACGCCGTCAAAACGGGCGTGGCCACGGACTACCCCGCCCTGTCGGACGGCGCCTTCTACAAGATGACCAGTAGGTTGCAGGTGGCGGCAGACGTGTGGTTCACACCTGGCAGAACCTTTACCTGCGTAGTCCTTTTCTTTGACGGCAGAGACCTCACCGAGCGTTCGAAAACACTGTACGGCATTGAAGGTAAGAGGGTAAGAACAGGCCCCGGGCTCCAAAGATGCTTTATTAACTCAACTTTTGTCTTTCATCAGGTGAAAAGGAGTCGAGAGGTAAATATACATTCCTTTGGACATATTTGAATAATTGCATGCATGCATGCATGTGAGCAAATTCACCATGTACTTCCATGTACTTTTAGAAATTGCTATTCTGTTGGAATCGTGCCTGTACAACTCCATAGCGAACTCGTTTTATCCTCGCCACCCACAGATTTTGCTGGATTCATGTTGACATTTATTCTTATTTATCACTATTTAATGATACCTCTCCTTACGAACATCTCTTCCTACGAAATTTTCCAAGTTATGAAACGCCTCAACAGGAAAATATTGCCTCCTGTTACGAAAGAAATGTCAAGATACGAAAGCTCCGAGTTTCCTGAACGCAACACACTTGTAGCTGCACTGCCATTGGCTATTACCGACATCGTCCTGGCATCCCATTGGCTAAGAGGGACCTCTACCGTACGAGTCTGTGTGTAGATAGATAAATAGATAGACATGTGACAATCCAGCACCTGAGTCATTGGCCCCTCGGGCTATGAGGTATTCCGATAGTTTTGCGTAAATGTGAATCACCCGGAAAAAGTGTTCACCAGTCGGGCGATCGCCCACTATGCTGAGGTTTGCCTTGGACGTTTTCGAAGGATTGTTAAAAGCCGACAAAAGCAAACGCCCTTGGATCAGTTATTGACAAAATACCCAACAAAAACCACTTCTGAGAGAGAACATGAACGAAAGTGGGCAAAAATCGATGAGGACGCAGTCAAAAGTTAAATGACCATCATTTTCATTCTTTACGCTTGTTTTTTTACATTATGCACAACTCTCATTTATTGAGCAATTATCTATTTGTAACACGTATTTGTTCCATATTTTGATGCATTTTTATGCTTTAGGAAACATTTATATCTGAATTTTGGTCAGGTTTGGAACAGATTAGGGCATTTACATGCAAAACGCGTCTTTACTTACAAAATTCTCGTTAAGAAATTTCTTCCTGAACATATTAATTTCATAAGTCGATGTACCACTGCATGCATTTTTATCTTATTATCTTATCAACAAGGTTTGGGCATTATTTCCCTTTTCAGGTCATTTCTCGTGACTTTTATGCCCCCTGGAAGTCTCCTGTCGTCTTCGCTATTGTTGAAAAATATCATGACTAGGACTAAAACGTGTTGATGTTTGCGTGCAGTGGGATACTTGAGGCTGGCGCAGAGTGCCAAGCTGTCGTACGCCGTCCTCTTGGTCAAGGGCAGCGTCTACGCAGCTTTCGTCGGCTTCTTGCTGTGGAGACGTCAGGTTGGTTCTTCGAAACTCTGAAAGACATGGAAGGTCTGCCATTTTGTTTGAAGCAAGCAGTTTCAAAGCCTCCAGATTTTTTCCGATTTTTTTTTTTTTACATCAGCCCACAAATTCAGTTTCACTTTGCGACATGAAATTTGTTTGACATCGTGAGTCGACTCGCAAAAAAGTCTCACGAAGAAACAGGAAGCCTGACGTCTTGGTTTGAAATTGCCATTTGGTTTGGCTCTAATTTAAAAAAAAATAATAATAAATCTGCTCCCCAAAACAAGTTTTCACTTCGGAACCTGAAATTTGTCTATCATGAGTATACCCACAAAAAGTTCAGCCATGCCTGAAAAGACACAAAAAGTCTGCCATTTATGTTCCAAGTGATTATTTCGGAAGTACCCATTCGAATCATACTCGATGTTCATCACTCAAATGAATTACAGTAGAATGTTTTTTTTAAAACTCAGCGCCCCAAAGCAACTTCTACTTTGCAGCCTGAATTTTGGTAGGCAATGTCTAGCACCAGTTTACCCCACAAAAACTTCTCAAGAACCCATGACTTGAAACGCCACAGGAAGTCTCCCATCTTGGTTTTGGCTCGTTAGCGCCCTTCAAGAAATGTTTTTTAAAATTCTGCCAACCCCCAAAGCTAGTTTTGATGTTGTATTCATGTCTGAGTAGACCCGCAAGAAAAGTCTCCAAAAGTGATACAGGAAGTGTGCGATTTTGGTTTGAAGCTGCCACTTCAGGTTCAATTGAAAAGTTGTTGTTTTTTCCCCCAATATGGCGTGTGTGCGGAGACTGCCGACAAAGTCAATTAAACTGCTTTTGCGTCTGTTCTTCTTTGTTTCAGGGTCGATCTGCAAAACGGAGCCCTTCATAGTTGACTTGCCATAAAGGAGTTTAGTGCGAAGAAAAAAAAATTGCATCAAGGCTGTTTTGTGTTTTATAGCTCAAAATCTAGACACTGTTATTTTGAAAAGTTAACTGTTGTTGTTGTTCTTGTTGAGTCAAATAAGGTTGGTGAAGTAGACGGGATGTGGTCACGGTTGCTCACATCGCTGGGAAACGACAAAGCATAAACTTTCCACTTCACCACAACCTCCGGCGTTTGCATGCTGCACCTGCACGTACCTTTCAGCAACGTGCCATATCGCCATTGTACTCTCCTTACACATGAGCTTGTCAATAATTCTGTTCCTATTTGCCCCTGGTTGCGTAGTTAACCAACCCATTGCCACGCGTGATACGAGTAGAAAATAATCTATTTAAAAACAATACAATATACTGTATAGTCATGAATCCAAATCATGTTTAACGCTTGATATTGACTTGTTGTTGCTCTTTATTAGTTTAGCTCTCGATTGTGAGAGAATGAAAATGATCAGAAATTAAAACAAACATAGACAGCCATTAAAAAATATATATACTATCATTTAATGTAAAATTTACAAGGATATACTTACGCAAAATGTTCTATTATAAAGCATCATTTGAATTGACATTTTTTGGAGGGGGGTTAGTTGATTGCTTTTGTCAGTTCAAAGTTATAGATTTTCAGAACAAATAAATATTATCGTTATTTTTAGAACAACTTAATCAACAACTGCAGCTGTGGCGAAGTGCTGCGCATAAAACAAGCATTTAATAAAATGAAATATTTCTCACTTGCACAGGTGTATTAAAAAAAAAAAATCTAAAATAAGTATTAGATCGAATTACTTTTGTTCAAACAATCTGTACTGTATTAAATGACATGACATCTGAATTCAACACACATTTCGACTCGTTTCCTGTTGATTTTTTCGAGATGAGTGCAAAGACGATTTCCCCATCGAGTTCTTATTTTTGCAGCCATCTAGTGGCCAACGCAGGAAACGTCCCATCCTCGCTCACAAGGATTGGCTGATGTACTGTACTGAGGCGCCATCTAGTGGACTTATTCGTTCATGACCAAACTGCGGATCACTGATACTGTACAAAAAAAAAAAATGCAGTCCAATTATCGGAACTACCCTTAAATATGGATTAGACAATCATCTCATATCCGAAAAGGTCGGAAAGAAATAATTTCTAGCCAAAATCCTAACAGAATTTATGTCCAATTGTCACATCGTACTTGTTCTTGATTTGATAGATATTACATTACCACTTCATCCCTTCATTTAAAAAAAAAAAATTTTTTTGTAGTACTGCAGTACAATATCTTTCTATTTCAAGTGCTGCAAACCTTTAGTTTTGGTCATGATATGTCAAGTGAACTATGTGTCATCAACAGTATTGTGACCAAGCAAGCTAATGATGCAGTAGTACCGGTATTCTTAAAAGTCGAACATCGTATAGCCAGTGTATAATACAATACAATACAATACATCCTGATTTATATAGCGCTTTCACAACAGCTGCAGCTGTAACAAAGCGCTAAAAAAAAAAAAGTAAACATAAAATTAAAAATCATACAACACATAACATAAAAACATATCTTAAAATGGCGGACCGTGATCCAGATCCAAACCAAGATGTCATGCATACCCGTGATCGATTGCTCTTAAAGTAATGAAGTATGTGCGCTGTCACACATTATTTTTTTCAACATAAGCCAATGTCACACACTGTGCGTGCAGCTAGTGTACTCTGGTCGGCCTTAATGTGATCATATAACCATAATTGGCCAATCAAACAAATTGTTCTGTGGAAAAGATTTGCGATGTCGATGTCACAGTTGGCTTCTTCAAACGTTCCAAGAGTAGACAGTCGGCCTGTACGCATCTGCGAAATTTACCAGTACTGGGTCTAACCTGCCTCCGGCGTAGTTACGCCCTTGCATGATATGCACGTGCATGATTCACGAAAAAGTGAAAAGTTGCCAACCTTTTTTTTTTTTTTAGTTGTTGGCATCAAAATACAATTTATACTGAAATGTAGGCCTGAAAATGAAAGTGATTCAGTTACTGGTTGGGTCATTATTTTTCAAAGTAAAAGCTAATGTTTGCAAATCAAACGCAAAAGATGATTTCTGCTTTCAAGGACTAAAGAAATCCTACTAATTCCCGTCGAGAGACTAAAAGATGACTAAATAATTGAAACAGTTGTTGATTAATTTTTGTATGGGATTGGCTTTCAATCGATTAATTTCAATACCTTTAATATGGAAGATTTGCTTTGGGACGACCTTTGCAATTGGACCCCTTTGAATTTTAACTGAAGATCTCTGAGATAAACCGAAAAAGAAATTCTCCGATGCTTCTGGGTTACATAAATATGACATTCTGTGTTTCAATCAAATGTTAAATCCATATTCCTATTAAAATTAGTTAGGTAATTCAGTGTTCTTGTCTGTTAGAATTTTAAAGAGCAGCAACGACAAAAAAACAAAACAACATGTTATTTTGAACCTCTGCCTTCAACGAATGTATTTCCAGATGTGTGGCTCTTTTTATATTTGTGATTCCATCTGGAAAGAAACGAATAACATGTTTATGAATTTTGTTTGGCAAAATAAATGTGCTCTTAAATTGGTCGCAAATAAATCTGAAGCTTTGATGAACATTTATTGTGATGTTTCTATATAAGAATCTTCACAGAAATTAATTGTGTCCCCCGTTTTTCCACTTGTCAATAGCTCATTTTATGAACGCACTGTGAAGACTGACTTTATTTTTATTGTTCAACATTTCAGGAATATCTTTGAAAAAAGTAGACGCCGCAGTGCCTGACGTCATTGGCCGTCAATACCGAGTCACTCTTTCAGAATGAGACGTCAACCATTGTAAAACTTTTTTACGCTGAGTTTGGTGCACGTCATAAAAGACCTACGTGGGTCACCGCAACCTGCCTTCATTTGTGCAAGTTGACCAAGCGTGATGCAATACCAATACGATAATCTAAAAAGAAAAAACACGATAATTGCAGTACATAAAAGTGTTTCTTAACCGAGTAATGTAATCGTCGCGTCACCTTTCTACGCAAAACTGGACTAACGTATCTGCCATGATAGCTCATAGTGTAGCTGAAGGAAGCGTCGAAACCGGACCAACATGGCCGCCAGGGCGGCTAATTCTGGACGGGAGCAGGTGAAACCGGACCACCTTGTCCACCATTGTGGCTCCAAGTGCAGCAGAGTGCAACCTTCAAACTGGATCAACATGGCCGTCGTGGCGGCAGCATTTATACTGGACCAACTTGTTTAGCATTATGGCTCATGGTATACCAGCAGAAGTGGTTCCCAATAATAATAATAATAATAATAATAAATAATCATCACAATAGTGCATTATTCAACTAAACATTTGTTTTAAGGAACGTTTATATTTTATAAACTCAAAATCTTGACTTAATTTGGATATTAGAAAGTGCAACAAAAGGTAAAAACTGACGAGCGACACAGAATCATAATGGAGGCGAATGTGATCATTATTTTAATCTGGTATATGATATGCTTCAAGCGATTGACGACACAAATCTGTCACTCGCATAATTTGAACGTAAACGTGGATGTCACTAAAATTGCTCAAAAAGCCAGCGTGACTAACAGCGCGCTAGCGGCTAGCACCTTAGCCACCAGCTAACTGTCACCTCAAATTTAGTCGGCTCGTTTTTAACTTTGCTGATTTGTCAACCAAAATGAACACAAAGCGAGCCTTGGTGGGGTTAATGGCGTGTCCTAGCGCACTAGCTCTACGTCCTGGTCGGAGCTGTAAAGCGAATCATTTTTTTATATTCAAATGGGGAATCTTTCGACCTAAAGGTCAAATGACACAACAAAGCGCTTTGATGACTTTTAAGAAGCTTTTGGGATCAGTTTGTTCTACACGTCTGTGGGTGGACGTCCACGCATATCTCCAAGCAAGTCCAGAAGGAGGAACCTTAATGAGAGTACAGCTGGTGAGTACAGCAACAGGTCCAATGTGTCTCCACTGACATATGACAAGTTGTACTACCAAGTACAAATTGATAATGCATATGAAATATTTTTGTTTACAGCTCTTGTATTGGGATTTGTAATGGGGTCATATTTCTGATTTGAATACAGCTAGTGTGAGGTCAATTCGAGTTCACATTACAGTATATTGCATACACCTATGTAGCTTCGTATGAGTGCCATTGGTGGTGGAGGGGTTCCAGATTTGCTGTTAAATTTTATATTTAGTGTAGCCCCATGGATAATGTGGTTCCCATGTAGCTGGTGTGGGCTCAATTTCCATTCATATTACAATGGAAACAGCTATATTTACATGTGCATGCAATTGGTATTGTAGTGGAGCTCATGCTTGTTTTGTGGACCGGTGATAGTGAAATTAGTTCCCAAATTGGCAATACTTTTGTCAATCTCAAATGAAGTGAAGTTAGTTCCCAAAGCTCCAAACCCCCCAATTGGAACATCCAGTAACAAATGGTCAGGCTCACCTCAATGATCCCAATCCCCATCATTGTTTTAAAAGTTTGTGAGAGGCAGATTTAAGCCTGAATCTTTTATTCACCATGTATTACATAACAATGCAACAATATCTCGGGCTGAGCAATTAATTTCAAACTAACATCGCAGTGTAGTTGAATGCAATTTATAAATCGCGAAGGCTGTATTTTTTTTTTGGGGGGGGGGGCTTCATTTTTAGCATTGTTTTAATTGAATTAGATTTTTTTTTGTTGTGTTTATGTCACACAAGTTTGGTAATATTTGAAGTTGCCCAAAGTGGACACTGACTGCCGGTCAAACGCTGATGTAAGTTAACAGCTCTTAATTGATTCAATGCAGTTATTGTAATACAATAATAATAATAATAATTCATTTGATTTAAAAGCGCCTTTCATGCCACCCAAGGACACTGGACATACAATGAGGAGATGCAATTTAAAAATTATACAGACACATTTATTGCTTGCGTTTGTGGGGGGAAAAAATTAAATGGGGAAAGAGGACATTGGGGAGAATTTTTTTTTAATGACTATTAAAGGGTGGGGGGATATCAGTCTTATTATTTTTCCTATACAATTAAGCCATTTACTGTGTTTGTGTTTTCTTTTCGTTTACTTTGTTGTCTACAACCAGGTTGCATTGCAAATGAGGATCTGTTCTCTGCTGCCTTGCCTATAATGTATTTCAAGGATCAATAAAAAAAAACAACAACATATGATTGATTCTTGTTCAGAACATACCTGTTGGCTGCAGCCAGAAGTCTTATCTAGCGGACATAAATAACTTTAGCGTTCCAGTATAACAGTTATGGATATTGTATTAGATTTTGGGTTTGATGGTTAGCTTGTGTGGTCCATTGCTAATGTAGTGGTTCACAGAGCTGACTTGAATGCAGCCAAGGCGGGCTTGATCTTCACTCAAGTGTTTCTGTTTGTTGTTTTTTTGGTCTCAGGAGATTTTAAGCGCCTGACGGTCAGGAGTGAACAGCATGGAGCAGTTTCAGACGCTCCCCACCGACGAGGATGTCAAATGGGACAAGCTGTTGGACAACATCATGAAGTCAGCCGACGCCATCCTGTGGGGCACCACATCGGCCAACACCACCAACACCACGCTGCCGCTGCCGCCGCCACTGCCGCTGCCGCCGCCGCCACTGCCGCTGCCGCCCCCTCCATCCCCGAAAGAAGAGGCCCGTCCGCTGGCCGTTGCAGCTGCGGCGAGCGAGCACAAAGGGGCGACAGATTTGCTGCCCCTTGCAAGCGGTCAAGATCACATGGAGCTGCTGATGGAGGGCCAGCCCCTGGATGTAGACGATGAACTCTCCAACGTTCTGGACGACTTTTGGTTGCCCGACTACTTGGTCGGCCAACCGGGCTCCATCGACATCCAAGACCAGGTAACCGATCGCTTTCACGCCCTCGCGCACTCGTTATGGTTCTTGTGCTACTCGCGGTGGGGGGGGAACAAAAGTATTCAGGTTTAGTAATCATGCGCTCTGAAAGCAATTGGGTCAAAAATAACCCACACTCCGTCAAAAAAGGGCCGACCCAATTTTGGGTGGTTTTTCATTTTTCACCCTAAAAGTTTGGTCAAACGTTTTTTTTTTTGTTGTTGGTTATTCATTTGACCCAACTTTTTGTGTTCATTAAATAATAATTGCGTGGTGACATGACCCAATTTGGGTTATTTCTGATTTAATAAGCAACGCGAGAAGTTGGGTCAGTCACATGACACAATTTGGGTTTTTTTTTTTTTGACCCATCTGCTTTTAGAGTGCACTCTTAAAACTGCTGCAACAAAAACAACAATCATTTGGTTCAAAAATTGGACCGACCCACTACTACTAATTTGACGCACTATTGGCCTCTTTTGTACACACACAAAAAAAATGGTTGTTTTGCTTGTTATCCTTTTGACTCAACTTTTGGTATTCAGTAAATACTCCACAAAAAGGTGGTGGGTCACTTTTGACCCAATTTGGGATTATTTTTGACCCAACTGTGTTCAGAGTGTAAAACGGTTGGGTCAAAAAAAACAACAACAGAAAAACAGTCAAAAATTGGACCAACCCACTACTTATCAAACCTTGTTACCAGATTCCAACGCGATCTGGTTTCGAGTGGACATTGCCGCTTTGCAAAGTTTTTCGTGCGTTTGCACCTGCGCTTTCTTCGCAGGATGACAACGTCGTGGTGATGCCGGTGCACGACGGCATGAACCAGCCCCTTCTTGGAAGGCTGTAAGTGACAAAAACAACACGAGCGATGAGAACTTTTAAGTAGTGTTAAAAGTTCTGTTCGGATCTGCCCCCCGCCCCCCCCAGGCCTTAACTTTGACACCCATGTTCTAATGCAGTGTTTTTCAACCCTGTGCCGCGAGACATTGTCAGGTGTGACGCGGTAAAATATCCCAATTTGTATGCTTGTGCGGTCTATGGCCCAGAAAGTAATCATGTAGTACCCTCTCATACCACTAGGGAGCAGCAACAGCTAGCCAATTGCCTTGTGTTTTTCGACAAGAGACGAGCAAATTTGTGACGCATGAATGCAGGACGACGGCGAAATATTGTTTTAAATAATTGTTTTCTTTGTGTTCATTTGATTCCAATTCAAGCTGTTATAACGTCATTCTAAAATGTTAAAAACGGTTATAGTAACAATATAACACGTTAATTGTTCAAATAAGCGCGGGGGGTGGGGGCGGCGGGGGGGTCACATTTTTAGCTAGTGGTGTGCCGAGAGATTTTTTTTCAATGAAAGAAAGTGTGCCTTGGCTCAAAAAAGTTTGGAAAAAACACTGTTCTAATGCGTTATTGTGGGGGGGGGGGGGGAAATAGCAAAAATGGCAGATTTGTGTTGATTTTTCTCTGTTGTAAAGTCAACATATACGAATTGACAAAGTATTGGAAAACAATCCAATCCATATCTTGACTCATTTAAGCCTTTTTGACCATTTTAAAAGATCTGATATCAAGACGATTGAAATGTATCAAAACGATTAATCAGGTCGGGGCCACTACTCCCATAAAACATTTTTTTTTTTTACATGCAGTTCTTCTCTTGGACCTCGTCCTATTGGTCAGTATAGTGAACCCCTTTTATTTATTTTTTTACTTGATATTTCCACGGGATTTTAAAAATCATAATGTTGACATTGGTGAACTCATTTTATTTTTGGTAGTCTTGATAAAAGTCCTATAGCGCGTTGTGTGTGTGCGTGTGCATGTAGTAATGGCGAGATGATGTGTGGGGCCTCCTCGTCATCTGACACCATTGAACCTCCAACAGAAGCATCACAGACCCTGTAAGTAGAAAAACAACAAGCAAAATCAACTCCTGCAGCACTTATCATGCCTGTGTGTGTGTGTGTGTGTGTGTGTGTGTGTGTGCGCGCGTGTGTACCTGTAGTAGCAGCAAAAGCCAATGTTACGGCCAGCAGGAAGCCAACCGGCCGTACGTCAAGAAGCCGCCCAACGCCTTCATGCTCTTTCGCAAAGAGCAGAGTCCCAACGTCGTCGCCCGGTTCAACATCACCAACTCGGCGGCAGTCAATAAAATCCTGGGCAGGATGGTAAAGTAACCCCCTCCCCCCTTCCCATTTTTGTATTTTCATGCGGCGCGTCGACATGAGTGAGGACCTGTTGTTGTTGTGGGCTTCCACAGTGGAAGTCGCTGCCCAAAAAGATGCAAGCCAAGTATTACCAGCAAGCTGAAGAGTACAAAATCCTCCACAATCTGCAGCATCCTGACTGGTCCTGCACAGAAAACTATGTAAGACTTCACACTGTCTCAGGCTTTCACGGAATGTAACATTTTTGTTGTTGTTGGAAAAAGCAAACAGTTTGGTCAAAAATGAGGCCGAGTGTGCTTGCTTCAAGAGGGGTTGCGCAACCGACTTTGAAAATGTCCTCAGTTCATACTGCTGAGTATTATAAGCGCACTGTTTGTCTTCGAGAACTATGGATGATTTAAAAAAAAAAAATTATTTACTCTTTTATTTTTTGCACTTGGATGACTTGTCGCAAGGACACTGGACAAAAAAAAAAATCCTTTGGTTTCATTGGGTTGACTTAATTTGGAAATGTGTTAGGATAACATCTCATTATCCACACATCCATCCATTTTCCGATCCGCTTATCCTCACAAAGGTCACGGGGGTTGCTGGAGCCTATCCCAGCCGTCGTCAATCGCAGGGCACACAAAGACGAACGGAACCATCCACGCTCACGCTCGCACCTAAGGACAATTTTTGAGTGTTCAATCAGCCTGCAATGCATATTTTTAGAATGTGGGAGGAAACCGGAGTACCCGGAGAAAAACCCACGCAGGCACGGGGAGAACATGCAAACTCCACACAGGAAGGCTGGAGCTGGAATCGAACCCGGTACCTCTTCACTGTGAGGTTGACGTGCTAACAACTTGGCTACCGGGCCGCATATTTCATTATATTGGAATCTTTTTTTTAAGGAAAAGAGTAGAAAATGATGACCACATGTTGTTAATCAGGTGCAACTGAAAGCGAAGCACTTTTTTTTTCCCTCCAGTGTTACACGGACAATGGCGACCGATCGAAACCGATTTGAGATTTATTTCTGTGCGGCAGGGCAAAAAGAGGAAACGCGATCGCAGCAGACACAGCACCAGCGGCCCAAGTACGTCGTGTCTCGCACCCGCTGCCATAACATTCGGCACACCCGCACAAATGTATGTTGTCATCCCCCCCCCCCCACCACCACCACCACCACGCATTCCGTGCAGGGTCACTAGAGGACGGCGCGGCGGCGTCGGAGCGGTGCTGCGGCGGCATGGGCCACGCCCCCGGCGAGGATGCGCTGTGTCACTACCACAAGAGCGTCGTTGGGGAGACGCACACATACGCGCACACGCGTGGCTGCTGACATCACCACGGATTGGGCTCGCGCTCCCCCGGCTGTAAAGTGAGGTACCCCTGCACACCCATTAACCTACCTCTTTGAGAAAAAGAGTTGCAACAGTCGGTCGCATTTTTTAAAGAATGTATTTTCATCTGGGAAAAATAGGAACATTTCTTGATTTCAACGACTTTAAATTTCCAACTTTTTTTCTCCCCCAAAAAACGCCGCCCCCCCCCCAAAAAAAAATGGAGTACACAGCTGTACTTTGACTTTTGAGTTCACCAACTTGCGAATTATTTGGGTCACGTAGGGCAACTGGTCAATAGAGTGCGCTGGTGTGCCAACCTTTCCTCACATGCTTGTCAACCACACTGCATTCCTTGAAGACGATACAATAAAAATATTCATAATAAAAACATTTAAAAATAAAACTACTATAAACTGCCCGCCATCATGGTTTCCGCATTCGTGGTCCTGTTTTGTAGAATTTTTTTTATTTTATTTTTTACAGTGAAAAACCCTGGTGTAACGTTTATATATTGGGTGTAATTCCCCTGTCGAACACTAGACAGCGGCACACTTTAGTTTGAGACAGTGTAAATTGGAGAGAAGAAGACTTGAAACAGGAAGTACTTTAGCAAAGCTTAAAGTTGTTGAACGTTAGTGAATGTCATCTGTATGGCTGTACATCTTTGGGCATGATTATTGATTTATATAATGAGAAGTTTAAAAAAATTGTTTCCTGTTAAATACAGACGAATCGGTACACTGTTATAATTTGTACAGTATTCTCTCTGATCGCGCTCTGAATATGTCTTAAAATATGTATGATTTTGAAAATGTTTTTTCAAAAAAAGCGCAGCAAATACTGAAAAAAAACTTGCCTGGACACTTTGGGGTGTAACAAAAAGTTTTTTGTCATGTGTACCTGGAGGACACACGGCGTAGGTCAGGAGTAGGACACTCGGGTGCAGGACGCATTCGCGAGTGGCGTTGGAAAGCGAGACAACGGTGATGGACACCATGATGTCTTCGCTGCTGAGAAGATCAACGTGGCAGCATCTGCGGGAAGAAAAGGAATGAATAAATATTTTCCAATACATTTTGTGATCCACAAGATATATTTTTGGGGGGATTTTTTTTGTTAGATGTTTTTTTCTCAAATATACAACTTTTTTTAGTTTTTCTCAAAATGTTTTGGACAAAAAAAGCTTCTCGAACTTTGTCTAAAAGTTTATTTCTTTAAAATATACATAAATCTACATGTGAATTGAAATAGTTCGGGTGCTCTGTGTGGCCTTCAAAGGCTCGGACCCTGGCGGTACGATCCCTGGTTCTAGAAGCTGGAATGGAATGTCGCCGAGCTGGTGTGCAAGGCAGAGAAGCGGAGTCGACTCTGCTCCACACGTAACTTTGGTTCTGGTACCAATTCCCTCAGGGGTTGGACTCAAAAGTTGGGTGAGAGCCGCAGAGCAGATGTCCCTCCGATATGAAATGGTTCGAAAACATTTTTCTCTACAGCTTTATTTGTATAAAATAGAAATATTAGAGATGTGCATGTCTCCCCCAAAATATGCACAGTAATAGCTTTTCATTTTGCGCAAATGCACGAGTTTGTTTCTCGCAAATAAAAACGATGGTCAAATAGATATACAGTACAGTCAAACCTCGTTTTTCGGAGGTCTCAGTTCTCGACCAATTTTCGACCAAAAAAAGATGACGAACAAATTTCGGTTCTCGAACAAACTGAGCGCACTTGAATGCACCATTTGACTCCTCTCGCCTTCCTTACACGAGGAAGTGACGCTTCCTCGTGTTGCTTTCCATTGTGAGCAGACGTGTTCAGTAAAAAAAAAAAATTCAAAAAGCGCATGATTTCGGTTTTTGAACAATTTCGGTTTTCAAACAGCCTTCTGGAACGGATGATGGACGAAAACCGAGGTTTGACTATTTTTTTTCAGATGCCACATTACAGGGTGTGGCAGCGGGTCTCAAATTTGACACCACTCCCCCCCCCCCTCAATGATGTTCCCAAGCCACCTGCCTTTTTGTCGTCTTGTCTGTTCTGCGGCGTTCCTGGTGGGAATCCGCATGTTGACCGACGATGGTGAATAACCTAAGCACACATTGATTGGCTGGATTGCTTCAAGGAAGTGGCAAAACGGTGCGTCAGATGTCAGGATTTGCTGGGCCAGTTCGGCCTTCCCACCTGAGTGCACTGCAGCCACGACCTGGGTGGGACATACTTGCTCATGTTCTAGTACCGGAAAATTCCGGGAGGGCTTGAAGTACATCCTCTGCGTCACGCCCTTCAATGGCCAACCCAAAATTGGAGAGGCCAACCCGGGGCCACCTTTGGTGCGAGCCGGCGAAGGCCGAGAACGGGTTCTTGATGATGAGAAAGGTGCGGCCGAATGACACTGGAGTCGACCGGTATGCCGGAAATCATTGAATGTCCTCATCTTCCCGGCGAACACTTGGCCGCCATGTGTGCTCTGTTCTTGTACTCTGTTGCACTCGTTTACATCCCCGCGGGTGCGGTCATCAAAAAGATGGACCAAATCCCTGCCGACGCCATCAAGGCGGCGGGCGACGTCTTGTCCATGAGCTGCAACCACTCCGGCAAACGGGGTTTGTACATGATCTGGTACAAGCAGACCTCTCTGGCCGCCGCCTTCGCCCAAGTGGCCCGGACGGGCTCGAAAAATGTGGTGGAGGACCGCGACGTGTACCGGCTGACGGGAGGCGCCGCTCGCTCGTCGCTTGGGGTCACCCACCTCCACCCTTCTGAGAACGGGGCGGTGTACTTTTGCGCCGCCACCGAGGCGCACACCGCCTTGCGCGACCTCATCGGCCCCGCCACAAAAACAGCGTCCGTTGGCTTTCGTCACAGGTGCATGTGCAGTCGTGCCAATTTCGCGGTTTGTTGTTCACGCCCTCCTGTTATTTCACTTTAACGTAAAAACGTTAAGATTTTACCAATACACCCCAAAAAAAAACCCCACTTAGTTTTTGTTGTTGTTGTAAAAAAAAACAATACATCATGTCTGTGAAAAGTTTTCGGAAACATCACGCTGCTTGGAGATGGTCCTATAACCTTTACCCTCCCTTGCTTCCTGTTGTCCATATTTGGTATGTTGTCCACCATGTCACCAAACAGCAGTGACTACACCGTTGACATAGGGCGTATCACTGCTTAAAGTTTGAAATGTCACGTCGGACACCTTGCTTAGACAGGACCCAATGGTCGAATTATTTGAAGGCCTGATTGATCAAAGAAGTTTTCCCCGTAGCGCCCACTAGGAGGCGATAGAGGCAAGATTTCCCCCGATTGCAAAACCATACCGATGATAAAGATTCAGGTACAATTTCCTAAAGTACTGGGGGGGAAATTCAATATGACAAATATATCATTTGAAAATAATTAAGAAATAGTAGGATAAAAGTCTCATGAAAATACAAAATACTTCAAATTTCCACTGAGGGTTCCTTTTGGGTATTTCATTTCTCACACTCAAGGAAAATATAAAACATACAGGTACAGTATTAGTGTTGTACTAGTAGTATATAGCAATATTTTTTTTAAATTATATTACACTGATTAAATGTAAATGACACGAATGCCCTACGATTGGCGGGTAACCAATCCAGGGTGTACCCTGCCTACTGTCCTAAGTCAAGTGGGATCGGCGACCCTCGTGAGGATAAAGCGGTCCATATGGATGTGTGTATGCATACAAATGTAACACTATAAATGTAAGTTGAGGGGTTCGTAGGTTTTGAATGGATGGCTCTACGTTGGGACTGGGCAAAAAGGAGCGATGGACTTCGTTTGAACGCAGCTTTTTATTTTTTTTCAACGTCTGAGCCTCCGTAACTCCCGAACGAACACACCTCTTTCCGGTAACGAAAACACTTCCTGCTTTTCTTCGCCAATCAGATGCAAGCGAAATAAGAACGTTTCAGCAATTATTAAACAGAATATAATTTAGGTAAATGTAACATAAAAGAATATCATGCTCAAATATAAAATTATAATAATTAACAATTTAACAAAATCATGTAACTAAAAAAAACTAGATTAAATTTCGGCTGTTTAGGAGTTAACAAGAGGCTGGGAGCCGCGGGGCTGTCAGCCAATCACCTCGCGTCGACCGCTGCTCTTCATCAGACGAGAAGATCATTTCGAGTTGTAACCTCATATGACCCCGCAGACATGATATTTCTCTTGTTGCTGAGAATTGCCGCCAGCGTTACCCTGCTCTCAGGTAACCTTGTCCATCATCAACACGGCCGCTTTATGCTAACCTAATGTTTGTTTTTTTACTCACTCCTTCAAAGCAAGAAAACAAACATTTAGATCCGCCAAAGACTCAATCGTCTTTGTCAACGTTTATGTTTACTCGGTTGATTTTTGATATTCATGACAATGTTTACATTATGTCCTTTGAAGATCCACTTAGAGGTTCACAAAAATCACAAATGTTAGATTTGTAGACTTATAAGGAAAGCTAACCAAAGAGCCGCCATTAGATTTGTGAGGGACTCAAAAGGGTATTCTAGGTTTTTGGAGAAAAAAAATAAAATTATATAACCTTTATGAAAACCCGTTTGGGTTATCCAAGGCTGCAACTGCTTTCTTTGGGTTTACCTTTTAATCATCTGTGCTGTTTACGCATGACTCACCATCATCGTAATAAGTATGTTTGTTGACTTTGATAATTTATTTAAAATTTTTTTTTTTTTAAATAACGTCCATTTGGTGATTTTTTTTTTTCTTTTTCAGGGGCGAATGTCACACAAACACCCCCCGACATCATTAAGGCAGTGGGACACTCAGTCACACTTGAGTGTTCTCACAACATCGGGACCTTTGACCAGATACTGTGGTATCAGCAACGTATCGTGGGCATGCAGCTCATTGGGTACATGTACTACCAAACCGTCCAAATGGAGCCTGAGTATGATCAGATAAAGCTTGAGGGCAGTGCCCTACCTGGCAAAACGTGCAAGATGGTCATCCCCGAGCTGAGCCCGAGCAGCAACGCTACTTATTATTGTGCAGCAACGGTCACACGGTGCAGTGTTGTTCGAAATCATTAAATCATAAACCTTATGTCACACAAAGCCCACATCCCCCATTTCAACATTTTCTGATAACCCCTTCATGACGCCCCCCCCGCCCCCACCCCAAATACAACATCGCACCTGGATCAAACCAATCCGAGCACTCTTATTAAGAGTGTGTGTGTGTGTGTGTGTGTGTGTGTGTTGGCATCTGTTGATTGCTTACACGCCGACAGACATGTAAGATCCTCATGTAGTATTTTTAAGCGGCTGCATGAAGGGTATTACGTCCTCGAGGATTGTCCCAAAAATGTCCCTCTTCCAATGTGCAACAACTTTTTTCACATTTAATTTTTTTTCACTTTCAACCCCTCAAAATGTTCAGTGGGAATTGGCCAAGACATAAATATACATCCTACGCAAAATTTCAGCTTGGTGGAGTTATTTTTCACTGTTTTGTCTGTGGTGTCCCTTTGTCCAACAGTCCAAAATCGTCCAAAGTGTCCGGAATGTCCAATTTTGTGATCATTACTGCATGGGGGTTAAGAAAACTATCTTGGGTTAAATTGGGACTAAATTGACTTTAACAAACCAAATGTAGGGTGGTTTTGTTGGCGTCAAAGTCACTGCAAAGTTGAAATCCCAGATTTGTTTCTAAATACATCATACATATTTCAAGATTAATAATTGAAAACCTGACAAAACTGAGAACTATGTAGTACCGTATTGCCTAGAAGTCAAGTTAATACTGTACATTTCTCCTTGTGTCGGTTTTCCTGAATTTGCTTGCAATTAGCTCTCGCTGGCCAGGGACCGCGACCCACTTTTTGTGGCAGAGAGCTAACAAACTCCCTTAGCTAGCTAGCTACATCTCCTCAGCTTGTCGACCAAAAACCAACTGTGTGTGTGTGTGTGTGTGTGTGTGAAAGAGAGAAATGAATCCCACTGAGTCGCTCTGAACCAATCAGATGGACAGGAAAATGTTGACACTCCCTTAATATTCTAGCGGCCCTGCATATTGAATCTAATTGGTTCAGATTCTTTGAAAATAAACATTACAATATCGATCGTGTTGTTTCAATTGAACGGCCCCTGCAGTCCTGTACCTGAAGGCCTTGTGAAGTTTGCGCTTGATACAGCAACATTTCCCCGCCACAAAGCCAACTGGGTCTCAGCCAATCCGCTCGCTTCGGCTGCTGCTCTTTTATCAGATGAGTTGCGAGTGTGCATCACAGCAACCCTCAAGTGAACCAGACGACGCGATGTACCTTTCGTTGCTGAGCGTTGCTGCCAGCGTTACTCTTCTCTCAGGTAACAGTGGACGTCAACGGCACGGCAATGCTATGCGGCGCTCATATTGTTTTGTGCGTTATGTTTGAGCGATGCTTACGAAACACATAAGTTTGGTGATTATTATTTTTTTTTTGGTCTTTCAGGACAGCATGTCACACAAAACCCCACCGACCTCATTGAGGCCGTGGGCCGCACGGTCAGGTTCGAGTGTTTTCACGACATAGCGAGCTACCAACAGATCCTGCTGTACCGACAACGCGGCCTGGGCATGCAGCTCATCGGATACATGTACTTTAAAAATCCCAACTTTGAGGATGGCCAGATGAATGTCAAGTTCGAGGGGAGCGCAGAAGCCGGCAAAACGTGCACGATCACCATCTCTGAGCTGCACCCGAACATCAGCGGCGTTTATTATTGTGCAGCTAGTTACCACGGTGTGGTCTCGTGCTATAACATCAAGTCATAAACCTTATCATACCCCAAGCCCCCGCCCCTTTGCCCCCATGCTGCCACAACTCCTCCCGTTGCCATCATGCGCCAAGATCCAGAGCACTATTACGATAAGAGGTTGATCCAGCGGTTGCTTACCAGCCAGACGTTTCAGATAAGATCAGTGAATCAGTCTTGTTTGTTCATGACAAAATTGTCACTGAGACTTTGGAAAGCACCGTGTTCGAATAAATGTTCCTAAGTTATCCCATATTTCAGGGGTGGCCAACACGCGGCTCACGAGCCGCATGCGGCTCTTTGGCTGGTTCAGTGCGGCTCCCGGACTTTCACATGACAAGTAGCGAAAACACCTCGGCGGTGGCGCTGCTATTCAAACAACGGCGCTGAATGCACAGAACGTACTGCGTCAGCGTATCATCAATCCCGTTTACTTGATTGACATCGAGGGCGACCAGTCAGATGAGTGAATCACTGCTCATGCGCAAACAACGGCGCTAAACGCTAAGCTAGTCAGCGAATTACATCTGATTTTAAGGCAGGGACGCCCAGTAGGGCGATCGCAATCAACCGGGAGCCAACGGACTGGTCCCAAGTCGGCCGCGAGTGGTGGGAGGAGGTAATGGGGGGGGGGATTTGTGTGTTTGTGTCTTGAGCTTTCGTTCATGTTCGGGCTGTTTTGGCTGTTGCTCATCGTGGTGTGCATGCATTTGTGCGCGATTGCATGGTTGGGCAACCGCGTGCGTGCGTGCGAGTGTGTGTGTGTGTGGGTGTTTTTTATGTGTGTGTGTGTGTGTGTGAGAGAGAGAGAGAAATAAATCCCACTGAGTCGCTCTGAACCAATCAGAGGACAGGAAAATGTTGACACTCCCTTAATATTCTAGCGGTCCCTGCATATTGAATCTGAAATCTGATTGGTTCAGATTCTTTGAAAATAAACATTTAAAAAATCGATCATGTTGTTTCAATTGAACGGCGCCTGCAGTCCTGCGTCTGAAGGCCTTGTGAAATTTACGCTTGATACAGCAACATTTCCCCGCCACAAAGCCAACTGGGTCTCAGCCAATCCGCTCGCTTCGGCTGCTGCTCTTTTATCAGATGAGTTGCGAGTGTGCATCACAGCAACCCTCAAGTGAACCAGACGACGCGATGTACCTTTCGTTGCTGAGCGTTGCTGCCAGCGTTACTCTTCTCTCAGGTAACAGTGGACGTCAACGGCACGGCAATGCTATGCGGCGCTCATATTGTTTTGTGCGTTATGTTTGAGCGATGCTTACTCTGGCTTTACGAAACACGTAAGTTCTGTGATTTTTTTTTTTTTGTTGTCTTTCAGGACAGCATGTCACACAAAACCCCACCGACCTTATTGAGGCCGTGGGCCGCACGGTCAGGTTCGAGTGTTTTCACAACATAGTGAGCTACAACACGATTCTGCTGTACCAGCAGCGCGGCCTGGGCATGCAGCTCATCGGATCCATGTACTATGCAACCAACAACTTTGAGGATGGCCAGAAGAATGTCAAGTTCGAGGGGAGCGCAGAAGCCGGCAAAACGTGCACGATCACCATCTCTGCGCTGCACCCGAAAAGCAGTGGCGTTTATTACTGTGCAGCTAGTTCCCACGGTGTGGTCTCGTGCTATAACATCAAGTCATAAACCTTATCATACCCCAAGCCCCCCCCCCCCTTTGCCCCCATGCTGCCACAACTCCTCCTGTTGCCATCATGCGCCGACATCCAGAGCACTATTACGATAAGAGGTTCATCCAGAGGTTGCTTACCAGCCAGACGGTTCAGATAAGATCAGTGAATCAGTCTTGTTTGTTCAAAATTATTATTGAGACGATGGAAAGCACCGTGTTAGAATAAATGTTCACACGATATCCCATATTTACTCTTATTGTGGTTACAAAGACTGTGACCTTGCAACAACCTCATTGACGATAGGATACGTTTACTGTTCCGCCCTCGCCGCGTCCCCGTTGCGGCTAGACAGACAGGCAACTCCTTCGATGACCACACCGTTGATATTTCCAGCGATTTATTCACAGGCGAGTCAAGAAGGTGTAAAACTGTAACAGACACAACACATAAAACTCTTAAATATTGTTGGAAAATTAAAACGTGGCAGACAATGTGCCCCACTGGTCCGACACGTAACGAACGCGCGGCTATGCTAGTGTAGCTAACGCTAACGAGCTAATACGCTAACGTGCTAATCGCTGTGCATAAATGCAAACTAAACAATTGGAACGCCCCACAAATGTAAATCCACGGTGAACACACCCCACGAATTAATTATATGGCATACATTTACATAAAATATTTACATACAGGCTGTGCTTGGCCTACGACACGAAGATGAGGTCCATCGTTCGGAGGTTCCCCGTGCAACGTGAAACAGGAAGTGTCTCACTCCACAACGTCCGGTGTGCCCTTCACAATAATGGATTAACCTTATAAAATAAACCAGCTGTGTAGCTATAGAAAATAGGAAACAAATCTAACATGGCTCATCAGGAGCCAGAACATTTACTATGAGTGGGTTGTCGTTCTCGGAGAGGCCCGTAGGTTCATGTGAGTGCTTTGAAGTTAAGGGCTTCTGATAAAAGTGAACTGCTGCTAATGAAGATCACATCAACCGCAGCGACGTCGCACTGTGGGACGTCAACGGCTCGAATCACGGACCATCGACCCCCATCTGACCACCGCAGGAATGAACTGTGTTCTCATTGGAGGATTCATTACTGTTATGAAACCCGCTTCGAAGATCGTGTATCAGGGACATCCTTTCAATAAATGCAAGGAGACAAACGCGGTATCTTCAGAGTTGCCCGGGAACCTGTAACGGGTTTACATGGCAGAACCAGCTGGAGAGCTGCTCTGCGATTGTGAAACCGAGACATGTTTTAGCGTACTCTCTCTTGCAAGAAAAACAACCATCATGGCTGCCTCCTGAGTCTTCCCGCTTAGCGTCTGATGAACAGCAAAATAAACCAAAAAACTAACACACTGATTGAAAAGTCTGCAGTTGTTCCACCAGGCAATAGTCTGTGACGCACCTCCTGCACTGTGCCGTGTCACTTCCTGTCTGACTTCCTGCAACACAGAGCCCCTTGCTTGGTCACATATTGAGGATGACGCCACATCATCGCTTCATTATCTTGGTGGCTAACCTGGTCTGGATGATGGGTACGGGTCCCTATCGCCATTTTGACGAGTTAACATTTTTTTTTCAGGAACTGTTGATGCATTTCCATGTCTTTTTTAGGGGCAAAATCCAGTGATGACGTGGGGGTTTCCCAGACACCCCGTGACGTTTTCAGGAAAGCGGATGGCGACGACATCACGCTGAGCTTCACGCAAACGCACGCCAACTGCGACACCATTCAATGGTACAGGCGAGTACCAGGCAGCCGATTTTTACAGCTGGTGGCCCTGGCCAACTACCAGAAGGCTTCGGTGGAGCCGGCCTTTACGGATTGCGTCAATGTCAGCGGCGACGGCAGGACGGCGGCGCAACTCCGCATACTAACGCACAGGTGGCCTGATGACGGCGGCCATTTTCTTGCTACCACCAGTACACACGGCCTTGAAGGGGCCCGACAGTGCCCCACAAAAACCCTCCTTGAATGAGAGGAGAACGGAAACCAATAGTGACTTCGGATGTCACTTCAAAAGTCATCAAATGCACTACAGAAAACCCTTTGTGGGAATTTAGGAGTCCTGAATAGATTCTCCCCTACTAAAATTTAAGATAGGCAACGCTACAAGTTACCAAGACAAGACCATGACTGAGACGTGTGTGTGTGTGTGTGTGTGTGTGTGTGTGTGTGTGTGTGTGTGTGTGTGTGTGTGTGTGTGAGAGAGAGAAAGAAAAAGAGAGCGATACCTGCTGAACCGCCCATCAAGATGTCTGCCATCAGACAGTGGCAAATGCTAGCTGCAACTTAGCATTATCTGAGGGCATTACAAAAACAGATTTTTAAAAAAGGTGCGAGTGTTCACTGTACCTTGAGTAGCGTCGAAAATGCGGCGGCAAACTACTGTCGTGGATTTTGACAACCTGGCCTTTCAGGGCGGAGTTCCTCTGGGCTCCTTCCTCGGGCCCATATCTCATTTCAACTCAACTGTATTAATAGAGCATTTTAAAACGACACAAAGTGGTGAACATGGATCAAAAATAATTCATACCATTTTTAAGGCAAGTTTGAGATAAAGGAAAGCGAGGGGGCTTGCCTAATGTTCGGTCTAAAAAATATCAATATCAAACCGTTTTGAGTTCATAGGAGGGATTGAATATGTGTTACTGTGAGCATCTCTTTCCCTTCTTCTTCTTCTTCTTCACCACACACAACTAGCAGCAACAGCCTGGGAGAGATGCTTGCTGAGATATGAGCGGCAGGTGACGGCGATGGCGCAGGAAGTGGGGGGGGGGCAGACAAATGGTGGAAGGGGGGGGGCGAAAACCATGCAAAACCAGCAGGCAGGTTTTTGTACAAAGCGTACACACTGTGTATACAGGGGGCCACGGTGATACAAACCAATAGAAGCGCCGTACAAAAACCTCCCTCGCAAACATCATCGCCATCAGACGTGAGAAGATGTCCCGCCTCCATCCATCCCCATCCATTCATTTCCAACACCGCTTATCCTGAACAGGGTCGCGGCGAGTTGCTGGAGCCTATCCCAGCTGACTTCGGTCGGAAGGGAGACTGCACCCTGAACTGGTCGCCAGTCAGTCGCAGGGTACAGAAAGAGACAAACAACCATTCACACGCACATGCACACCGTCACTGAGTGGGAACACCGATTCCACAGTGCTCGCACACAAGTCAGGCGAGTGGACCGCAACATGGTCGGGTTTTAATCTTTTGGGCCAATTGTGTCTTGTTTTTTTGTTTTTGTTTTTAACAGATGTGTTCATCCAAATGCTAACCTCACAGCTCAGCTTGCGAACATCCCATGGACCAAGGTCAGAAAAAAAGGTGAGCCTCTGCTGATGAGCATCTCTTTGGCGCAGTAACAAGGTTGCAATTTCTCGGTAGGACACAGGAACAAGCCAAGTTTGACAAGTTTTCCAATTAAACTAAAATGGAAGAAAATGAGTCGCTGCGGGTGGTGTCGCATATCATGCAGCTACAGTGTGAGGCTTACATGAATTATGAAGTTTTCTTTGGTGCAGGAACAAGGTTGACAGTTCTAGGTTTGACGCAGGAAGAAGCCAATGAAGGGATTGAAACGCTTTCTGAATTTCCCAGAAGAAAATGGGATTTATATGAAACCAAAGTGGTGGAAAATGAATCGTTACTGATTGTTCTGTGTACCTGTACTGGCCAACTTCTATAAAGTACTTGTGGGGCCTTTTTTTGGTGCAGGAACAAGGTTGACAGTTCTAGGTAAGATGTGAAGGAAGCAATGTCAGGAAAACAATGTTAATATGACACCAACGTGTCACAAAATAAGTCGTTGCGGGTTGTTTTACATTTGGGACAGCTGTACGGTGACAATGCTGATAAAGTTTTCTTTAGCGCAGGAACAAGGTTAACCGTTTTGGGTAAGACACAGTCACAAGTCAATGTGAGGAATTTAAAATCTTCCAAAGTACACTGAAATTGTGAAAATCAGTAGTTGGCGGCAGGTTGCTTTTGTGCACTAGACCGTTGCACTGTGACGGCTCGGAAGTCTTCTTTGGCGGAGGAACAAGGTTAACCGTTACAGGTAAGAAACAGAAACAAGACAATGTCAGGAGAACCGGTTTTGTATGAAATTAATGTAAAAGTGGTGGAAAATGAGCAGTTGTGGGTTGTTTTATGTACTAATTTGGATAGCTGCAGTTGTCAGGGGAACTTCTGCGAATGACGTTGTCATCGATGCAGGAACAAGATCGACAGGATTTCTTTTTACAAACCTCACGTGTTTGTCCAAAAAAACAGGTTTATATGAAAACTAAAGCGCAGGTGAAAATGTATCGCGTGGTTCGGGGTGGACTGCTTCATTTGCAGCTTACTTAACTGTAGTTTTGGTGAGGATGTTGATTTGGATTGACGCAGAGAAAAGAAAATGATTGCACAAGTGAAAATCATTGTCGTTATGCTCATGAAAAAAAAATCATGAGGTCCGTTGAAAATGTTTTGTTGACGAATCCCCAGTTCATTGAAGATGAAATCGTATTTGATGTTTCTGAAAACGAGCACGATAATGGATGGCAGCTAGAATCTGCCATCCATTATCGTGCTCGTTTTCAGACGTTTCAACGACGTGAGCAAAAACTAGTATGTTAAATACTCGAAATTATCTGATGGTTACAAAATTGTACGTTAGCTGTAGACTTGTCTCTCCTTTACAAAAAAAAAAACAGTGTTGACAAAAGGTTTTGAAAACTTAGTTTAGGTGAAGATTCAAAATTACGGATTTTTTTCCTTCATTGGCCCTAATCCTCTTCCGTACAAAATACTGTCTTTAAAAAAAACGTGTTTAGCTTCGTTAAAAAAAAGTATGCGAGGTCATCAAAGACTACCCTCATGTTTCATGTTTTGTGAGGGAATTGACTGAATTGACTGAATTTGACAATAAAGTTGTATTCAATTCAATTCAATTCAATGAATCGTCTTTGTTGATGGAAAAAAATGTCGGGTTTGTTCAACAATTGCCTTTAATTTGAAAATTGAGGGGTTCGTTGTTTATGAATTGATAGCCGGACGTTAAAGATGTCCTCCGTTTGAACGCTGCTTTATTTCTCAAAGTCTATTTTCACAAACAGCAACGGTCGATTTAAAGTCGGAGGTGTCAAAAGCAAAGGATAGACGGTGTCGCTTTAAGGACCCGAGGGAGAGCGGGGAGGTCGAGAGGTTTGTGTGCTTGCTCGGCATCTCTGTGCTCGTTCAGCAGAGCTTTTTTCGGCGCAGGAACTAAAGTCACCATTTTAGGTAAGAAAAACGTGGCCGTATGGCTCTAAGCGGGCGTGTAGCCCCCTTTGAAGGTTTTGTTCGACCGAATGGTCAGAAGTGTTGATTTGAAGTGAATCGAGATGTGTTGATTTGGGTCAAGTTCGTTCTCAAGTGGGTTAAACGGGTCTGAAGTGGAGGTTTTCGCTTTTAGGTTTTTTTCCGTCTTACTCTTTGACTTCGTAATTGAGTAGCTTTCGAAAATCAGCACTAAAAAAAAAAATTAGTTTCTATTTTGGTGAAAAGCTTGTGTTTTACTCGAGCCGTATTGTTCAATCAAAAAAATATTTAATATCGTAGAATTCATGTTTTGTTTCGGTTCATTGAGGACAATAAACCGTCTGATGCTTATTTTAAAAAAACGTACATTTGGTTTGGTGAAAACTAAAATCATCTCCAAAGTCCCCCCCCTAAAAAAAAAAAAACGATAAATCGTGGTTTATTGAAGACTCATTTGTCTTTGATGTTGGCAAAACATGTATGTTAGGTTAATTAAAAGATTATACCATTATATTTCGTATATATTATACCATCTTCTATGTTAAAATGAAGACATACTTAAAATCACTGAAAAGTAAGTGTCTTTGTTGTTCTCAAAAACCCGTTTTTTTTTTTTTTTTAATTATCTACGCAAGGACTGTAAATCATCATTTTGGGTATTAACGAAAAGGAGCGTTACGTCGTCTTTTTATGAACAACGATAATCATGTTACTTTTCTCGGCGCCACACAGAACCAAATGCCTCAATCACGCTTCCCAAGGTGACGTTGTTCCCGCCTTCGGCGAAAGAGTGCACCAACGAGAAGGACAGAGAGACCAAGAAGAAGACGCTGGTCTGCGCCGCCAACGACTTCTACCCCGACCACGTCAGCGTGGCCTGGATGGTGGACGGGCAGAAGAGGGAAACGGGCGTGGCTACGGACCCCGAGGCCCTGAAGCGAGGGGCCAGTTACAGCATCACCAGCAGGCTCAGGGTCCCGGCGGACGAATGGTCACGCGGGAGCCGGAAATTCACCTGCGTCGTAAGATTTTTCGATGGGAAGGATTATGTCGACGTTCCAGATTCCATTTTCGGCAACGATGATGGTGACTATCATTTTGTCCACTCCAAAAATGTCTTTGATGTTGACAAAAACACCTTCGTTAGGATCACTGAAGACTACGTGGTCTATGATGTTGACAAATTCTCGCAAGTCAGGTTGACGGGACGGCTAAATCACCTTTTGAGTTGGTGTTTACCAACACAGATTCTAAATCACCCTTGACATGAAAAAACATGTAATTAGGTAAATCAAAGACTGTAAATCATATTTGATGTTTGCAGGTGTATTCATGTTTACAAAAACTTCTATGACCTTTTCAAGATGCTACACTAATTTGTCAATAAAACACTTCCCAAATTGTCTTTGATGGTCACGAAAACACATGGATTAGATTTAACCATCTCCAAATTGTCTTTGATGTTTACAGAAAGAATGAAAGGCGCTACTTTGTCTGCAGTAAAAAAAAAAAAAAAAACATGGCGACGGAAGATCGTGTCTCGTCTTGGATGTTGAATTTAGTTTTTATCATTGATGTGAAGAAAAATTTGCCTTTGATGTTTACTATTGAGGGCTGTCATGTCTTTGATGCTTCAAAAAAAAATGGCCATTAGTTTTTTTATATATGTCCTTGAAAAAAAATTTACATCTAGTTGACGCTCGACCATCGAAGACTGCAAATCATCTTTGATGTTCACCCAAAAATTTAAATTGGTTTATCGCAATGTGTAAATGATCTTTGATGTTCACAAAACATGCTAATTGGTCCCACGAAACATCTGAAGTTTCCGAAAAACCTGTTTCTGAATCATTTCAACTGTCTCAAATGTCCACCAAAACATACGTTGCCTTTGATGATTAATTACTTTTGATGCCATGACCTGATCGTTATCTTGTCCTCTCTTTATGTACGCAGCTGAAGACGGACAGAGTCGAGGTGATTGTTTTTTTTTTTTTTACGTTTCATTGAAACGCCTTAGCGGATGGCGGCGCTGAAAGCTGTCCCGTTTTTTTTTTGCCCTCTAGAGAGCTTCCTGAAGTTGACGCAGAGCGCCAAGCTGTCATACGGCGTCCTGATCGCCAAGAGCTGCGTCTACGCCGCCTTTGTGGCCTTCCTGCTGTGGCGGATCAGGGTCGGTTGTTCCCAGAGCTTATCCTGTCCCGAGGACGAAAGAGAAAAAGAATTGCGCTCAATTCTCTTTGATGTTAACAAAAACACATTTGATAGGTTCAATCAAGACTTCAAATGAAGATCTTTGAAGACGACATTTTCTTTGCAGTTAACAAAAATGTCCTTGAAGACGGATATTGACCAAAACGAGCGTGTTCGGTTCACGTGACACGAACCGTCTTTGATGCTAACCAAACACTCAAAAGTTTTCATTGAAGACTTCAAACCGCCTTTTGACGTTTATCCATAACATGTAAGGCTAACCTAAGACGTGCCTCGAAACCATCGTCAGTGTTACGTGTTTGTCATTGAATAAGCGAGATTGACTTTGACACGTTTTGCTACATACAATTTTCTTGTTTGTTGCAGGTGCCGTCTGGAAAAAACCACTAAAGGAGAAATATCATTTTTCTTGTATTTTTTTGTTCAATAAAAGTATTATTCAGTCACAACAACGATGTGCTTTGCTTGTCTTTGAATTCAAGCCACCTGCTTGATTATTTACTCCTGTTAATGAAATATGCCTTTTTTTCCTACCATTTAAGTTTTTCTTCTGGGGGTGAGGGGTGTCAAAAAGTATTGACTTCTCAGCTCCATGTCACACATTTCCATTTTATTTCTACTATAAATTATATAGCATTTTATCCATTTAAAAAAGAAAACAGAATTTGTTAATGGCTTTCCTTTTGAACATAAAATTCCTTTACTTAAATTTTACTTTACATAAAGCCTTTTACACATATTTTAAAGGTCCATTTTCTTGAGTTTATATTTGTGGATATTTTATTTGTATTTTTTTGCTGTCAGTCATTTATTAAAATTTTACTATTTTATAATTAAGTGTATAATTTAATTATACATGTATATTCAATGATGCAAGTTTTTTTAATGTATCATGAATAATTATAAACCCATTCTAAACATAACCTATTTGAACGTATGGCTAAATAAACCTGATTCAAAAAGATGTTGCTGCTACTTCTCAAACAGTCCGATACAGTATTTAAGATACTAAAACTGAATGTGATTTTTATACACAGCATACATCGGTTTATATATTTATCCTTTCATTTCTGCCCATTTTTAATGCTGTTCATTTTTATTTGAACATTTTCCTCATGTGGATTGTTGCTGGCTCCTCCTCCCTTGAAGCACATAAATGTAAGTTTTTATGTTCTCACAGTTAATGTCAGTGTAATGAAGTTTGAGTGATATACTACACGAATCATTTTAAATATTACAATAAAACAAACCTATTTTATGTTCTACTTTTTAATTGATACATTGACACATTTTGAGCCCGCACAAACTGCACACGAGTTAGATCAAGCAAGAATGTATTCCTGCAAAAAAAATTGCATGCACACCGAATACATTTGAAATGTCGAAAGTGTTGTTCTCGAGTCAGGTGAGGTCACGCAACGGGAGAGGATGTGGTCACCGTGCTCACAAACACCGACACATGCGCGCGCACAACTTTCCAACTTCACCGCGAGCTCCATCTTGCACCTGCACGCTTGCAAAAAGGCACACCCGGATGTGCGACGCGTCGCAAGCGTGGGCAGGAAATGAGAAGGTACAATCAAGCAAACAACATTTGCACGCGCGTTTCGTGTGCGGTGGAAAAATTACATTTAAATCGCGGTTCACCCGTGTCATCATTCTCTTTTTTTGCGAGGACGTCAGTGAGAGTCAGGGAGAACGAGAGGGGGGTTAGCCACTCCGTTTTTGTCTTTTTTTTTTTTTTACTTCAGTGCAAAAAGTACATCTTTCAGATGTCTTGAAAGGCGCTTATAAATAAAATGTATTATTATTATTATTATTATTACAGTACCCCCAACCACTCGGTCCACTCCCGTTTCCAAGATGGCCGCTCCCATGAAACCAACAAAGTCGTCTAAAATGAAAACCGGGACCGCGCTTTTTGTCGTGAGTGAAACAATGTCACGTGGTTTATGGACGCCATCTTGTCAAGCTCTTTCTCCATCACCGCAATGTTGTAGCCAAATTTTGGCTCAGATTTTGGCCTTTTCTTAGAGGATTTCGGGCTATTTTATTCACATCCAACAAAATTTCGCATCATTAATTAAACCGATGAATCACACTAGGGAACAATTTCAAAAAAAAAGAAAAAAGTGATGAGATGAATCATTCAATGAATTCTTGTTTTTGTATATTGAATGGTGGATTTGCATTGGAACCAAATGGATGATGGGCTTTTTCTAACTTGCACAGTCAACTCTGTGTGGTTCAAGTCAGCATGACAAGCAGCACACTCACACTGTGACCTTGTTGTGAACGTATTGTTTTTATTGTGAACATACAAAAATAAAACAATATGATGAAATGACAATCAAACCTCTTCTACGTGATGTCAACGTTGGATTAGCCCAGAGCGCTGACATTTTTGGCACCACAGTGTCACTGAGCTAACCTGTCACCACTCCGTGCTTGGCGGGCACAGCTGGCACAGCAGAAGGCGGCGTAGTACGGGTTGGTGCACATGTGGGCGTAGACCACCAGTTCGCAGTTGGCTAGCTTGGGCTGGTCCAAGCATAGCGTCCCCAATGACGATGATGACGATGATGATACGCCTAAAAAAAAATCAAAAAATTGAAATGGGCAGACCGAATGAAGCGACGGGTTGGGGGTAGGACCTTCTTACCTGTATGGCCATCTTTAGCGATGCGCACGTCAGCCGAGGCGCTGACAGAGTAAACGCCAGCATAGGCGTTGCACGTGTAGGTGCCCTCGTCGAATGCCTGCACATTGTTCAGGATCAGGCTCCCGCCGGGTGACACCTGAACCTTACGCCCATCTGGACGCACCGGGACGCCGTTCCTACGCTCCGAGGAAAATCCATCATGATAAAAGATGATGATGATGTAATGCATTTGGATATACAGTGGTACCTTGAATTTTTTCAAGTAATGGGCAGTCACTCATCTGACCAAGATCAGAACTCTGGATCACTGTCATATGGTGTTTCACTCGGTTCGATTCTAGGGCCCCTGCCTTTTTTGATGCATTTGCTCCCTCTGTATTCCATTTTAAGAAAGCTTAGTATATTTCCTTTCACTGCTTTGCAGACAAGAGTCAGATCTTCACACGAGGACCAAATTGTTGTGCTTTTGAAAGAAAAATATTTAAAACATGTATGAAAAGTCATCAATGAAAAGAAGACATCAGCTTTTGAATTGTGGTTCAACACAATAATCCCAAAAATATGCGGCGTTTGTGTTTAGCTACTGACTGGGTTCCTGATTGTGTGCATGCATGGCTTGCTTTATTATCCGCTCTGCTTTGCCGCCACCGTGTGGCCACCTTGTGGCATCGAGACAAATTCAAATCCCTTTGAGTAGGAGCGTCAACTATTGAAGGATTTGAGTTAAGAGCTGGGTCACAGAACAAATTCAATTTGTCAGTCAAGGTACAACTGTAATGACAAGGGTAAGCACAGAGTACCTGGACCAGCCGATGCTGACGTTGTCTCCCGACGCCACGCAGGGCAGCAGGGCTGTGCTGCCTTCAGGGACCTGGATGTTGTCAGGAGCTTTGGTGATCCGCACGCCGGCTGAAGGTGCAACAGTAGAGGGTAAGAAAGAAAGAGACATAAATTCCAAACACTATATCAAGATTTTGTTATGTTGTGAAAAGAGTATGACTCGTGATTTGGGTCACCTTGGACTCTGAGCTGTACGCGTCTTTGCTCCAGCTGGTGCTGCGTGGAGGCGGAGCAAGTGTACATGCCGGCGTCCTCTGTCTGGAGCGACTCGATGAGCAGTGCGCCATCTGACTGCTGGACGAACCTTTAGGACACACGTTTCGTCTTTCATTATAATTTGACAGGCAATAGTCTTGATTTTTAGGGCAACTCGTCTCAATATGTCAATGTTCGGACTTTTTAAAGGCTTTGAATGGAGACCATCCGTAGTCTGTTTTAACAACTTTCGGAAGCAGTTTTAGGGTGAATGTCTCCATTTAACCCTTTCAGGGACAGCGGTTCCACACAATAAATCAGTTCTCAAGACATTCCAAGTCTTGAGAACTGACTTATTCGTAACATAGCTTTTTCTTTGAAAAATATGAACATATTCTGCAAAGAAAAAGCTTTCAAACGTCTTGAAAATGTACATTTTTTCATCTCAAAATGGAATCAATATACAGTAAATATGGACCAACCTGGAGTCGCTGATCGTGCGTCCGTCCCGCGTCCACTGTATACTGACGAACGGCAGTGCGGCCGCGGGTACGACGGTGCAAGACAGTCGGGCCGCGTTTCCCGCCTGCGTTTCCAGCAAAGATGCCGCCGAGCTCTCCAGGGTGAACCTGACAGGAAGTACAACACACAAGTCCGTACGGCACTTCCTCCTCCTGCGATGCTTCAAAATTAAAATATAAGGGGTTTTGCGCTCACCCTGGTGAGAGTTTGTCCGTCGGCGATGTGGTGGGCTGCGGCTGGGACGGCCCCTCTGTACATAGGTTGTAACATTAGGGACACATTGACGGGATGGCAGGGCGCAGACCTTCGTCAAGGCTTTACCTGAGACGGTCAGGTAAACGTAGCGGTGGTCCCTCTCCTGCTCTCTGGTGGCCACGCACAAGAACCAGCCGGCGTCTGACTTGCTGACGGGTCCGAGGAGCAAGGAACCGTTGGGCTGCTGCTGTTGTCTAAAGAAAGGACACAGGCAGAACCTAAGAGGTATGTGGTTTTGTGAACAGAGGAAACCTATACCCCTAAAACTGCTGGATCAGAAGTCACCCACATTGGGTAAAATAGCTAACCCAGTGCTAGGAAAAATCCAGATACCCAGCGGGTGGGTCCTCAAAACAACCTGGCGTTTATAGTCATTAGAAGTCGGACCTGCGTGACGTCAGCGCGGCTCCATCCTTCCTCCACTCGACCACCACGGCTGCACTGGACGACCACGACGACGCCGATGGAGGCGGGCTGACTCTGCAGGGCAGGACCACCGTCTGGCCCACGAGGGCCTCCACGGCGGACGGGTCCGACTGGTCGATCCTGACCTGGGCTTGCAAAGTCAAACTAGAGCGAGCAAGGAGAAGTCACTTTACGCTGCGCTTTGACGTGGGTCAAAGTGGGCATAAAGAGTGCCACGCAAGCAGGTGACGAAGACGCATGCAGACACGAGACAACAACACAATGCCATACAACAAAGATACAGTGAAACCTTGACTTAAGATTTCAATTCGCTCGGTGACTGCACTTGTAACTGAAATTGCTCGTATCGAAAGTCAACTTATCCCATTGAAATGAATGCAAATGCCATTAATCTGTTCCAGGCATCCCAGAAAACACCAGCTAATTTCCAGCTAAGTCAAGGTACCACAGTACTGTTTCCCTTGAGATTTTTAGTGACCACACTCGGACGAGGACGGGTGAGCATCACAGCACATTTTTTATTAGTTGATGGTGACAACAGAATGAGATGACACACAGACACAAACAAGGGCAGGTGGGCGCTAGTGAGCTCATGTCGGGTGGATTATGGGAACACAAGCGGGGCAGGACGGGGTGGTGTCTACACATTTATCTGTTATCATTTGAGGGGGGTTTGAAAGCGTTCATTACAGGGTGAAGGTGGTGACTGAAGGAGGTCGTTGGTTGTGGTAAGGGGGAATCGGGTTACTTTTGGGGCGCATCCCCCCCCTCTAAAGTTTCTTACCTGGCCCCAGGGATGTAGTGCTTTTTCACGGTGACAAAGTAAGGCTTGCGGGCCTTCATGTAGACTCGGGCCTTGTGGGCAGTGTGGGCCACGCGGGAGGCTATCTTGAAGCGGTAGCCGTTGGAACGGCCATTTCCATTTCCGTCCTGACCGTTTCCGTTTCCATTGTCGTCCTCACCATTTCCGTTTCCGTTGGAGCGGCCATTTCCATTTCCGTTCTGACCGTTTCCGTTTCCATTGTCGTGCTCACCATTCCCATTTCCATTTGAGCGGCCATTTCCATTTCCGTTCTGACCGTTTCCGTTTCCATTGTCGTCCTCACCATTTCCGTTTCCGTTGGAGTGGCCATTTCCATTACCGTTTCCGTTGCCATTGGAGTGGCCGTTTTCGTGACCGTTTCCATTGTCGTGCTCACCATTCCCATTTCCGTTGGAGCGGCCATTTCCATTTCCGTTCTGACCATTTCCGTTTCCATTGTCGTCTTCACCATTTCCGTTTCCGTTGGAGTGGCCGTTTCCATTGGAGTGGCCATTTCCATTACCGTTTCCGTTGCCATTGGAGAGGCCGTTGCCGTTTCCGTTGGAACGCTGACCATAGCCGTTTGAGCGTCCGTTTCCATTACCGTTTCCATTGTCATGTTCACCATTTCCATTGCCGTTGGAGTGGCCGTTTCCATTTCCGTTGTCGTGCTCACCATTTCCGTTGCCGTTGGAGTTGTCATGTCCGTTTCCGTTGTCGTGCTCACCATTTCCGTTGCCGTTGGAATCGTCATGTCCGTTTCCGTTACCATTACCGTTTCCGTGCTCACCATTTCCATTGCCGTTGGAGTGGCCGTTTCCATTTCCGTTGTCGTGCTCACCATTTCCATTGCCGTTGGAGTGGCCGTTCCCATTACCGTTTGAGTAACCATTTCCATTACCGGTTCCATTTCCATTTCCATTGTGGTGCTCACCGTTTCCATTTCCATTCTCGTGACCATTACCATTTGTGTGGCCGTTACCATTTCCATTTCCATTGTCGTGCTCACCATTTCCATTTCCATTGCCATTCTCGTGTCCATTACCATTTGTGTGGTCGTTACCATTTCCATTTAAGTAACCATTACCGTTGGTGCGGCCATTACCATTACTGTTTCCATTTCCGTTGGTATGGCCGTTACCATTTCCATTAGAATAACCATTACCATTGCCATTGCCGTTTCCATTGGTGCGGCCGTTACCGTTTCCATTTGTGCGGCCGTTGCCATTACCGTTTCCGTTGGTGCGACCGTTACCGTTTCCATTTGTGAGGCCATTACCCTTTCCATTTGAGTGGCCATTACCGTTTCCATTTGTGCGACCGTTGCCATTACCGTTTCCATTTGTGCGACCGTTGCCATTACCGTTTCCGTTAGTGCGGCCGTTACCGTTTCCATTTGTGCGGCCGTTGCCGTTTCCGTTGGTGCGGCCATTACCATTTCCATTTGAGTGGCCATTACCGTTTCCATTTGTGCGGCCGTTGCCGTTTCCGTTGGTGCGGCCGTTACCGTTTCCATTTCCATTTGTGAGGCCATTACCGTTTCCATTTCCATTTGAGTGGCCATTACCGTTTCCATTTGTGCGGCCGTTGCCGTTTCCGTTGGTGCGGCCATTACCATTTATATTTCCATTTCCATTTGAGTGGCCATTACCGTTTCCGTTGGTGCGGCCGTTACCATTTCCATTTGTGAGGCCATTACCGTTTCCATTTCCATTCCTGCGGCCGTTACCGTTTCCATTTCCATTCCTGCGGCCGTTACCGTTTCCATTTGAACGGCCATTACCGTTACCGTTTCCGTTGGCATGGCCATTACCATTTCCATTTCCGTTGTCGTGCTCACCATTTCCATTGCCATTGCCATTCTCGTTTCCATTTCCGTTGGCATGGCCATTACCATTTCCATTTCCGTTGTCGTGCTCACCATTTCCATTGCCATTGCCATTCTCGTTTCCATTTCCGTTGGCATGGCCATTACCATTTGCATTTCCGTTGTCGTGCTCACCATTTCCATTTCCATTCTCGTTTCCATTTCCGTTGGCATGGCCATTACCATTTGCATTTCCATTTCCATTCTCGTTTCCATTTCCGTTGGTGTGGCCGTTACCGTTTCCATTTCCGTTGTTGTGCTCACCATTTCCATTTCCATTCTCGTTTCCATTTCCGTTGGTGTGGCCGTTACCGTTTCCATTTCCGTTGTTGTGCTCACCATTTCCATTTCCATTCTCGTTTCCATTTCCGTTGGTGTGGCCGTTACCGTTTCCATTTCCGTTGTCGTGCTCACCATTTCCATTTCCATTCTCGTTTCCATTTCCATTGGTGTGGCCGTTACCGTTTCCATTTCCGTTGTCGTGCTCACCATTTCCATTTCCATTCTCGTTTCCATTTCCATTGGTGTGGCCGTTACCGTTTCCACTTCCGTTGTCGTGCTCACCATTTCCATTTCCATTTGAGTCACCATCGCCGTTTCCGTTTCCATTTCCATTGTTGCCATTTCCATTTGCTGCGCCATTGGGCTCGTGGCAAACCCTGTGGCACTCCTCTTCTGTTGCAAAATGGTTGCTGTTGCCATGGCAGCCTCCATACCAGAACTCGGTACACTTGTTGGTTAGAACATTGAAGAAGTAGCGAGCAGTCCAGCTGGCGCAGGATCCGGCAGCCTTAGGCAGAGAGCAGATGGAGCGCTCATCTGGACAAAACAAAAACAAGTTTTTCCCTCAAATCACTTTAACCTTTGCGGTCGGGTTTTGGTTGTTGACACTCACAAGGAGCAGGTGGGTCGCGGCAGCCCTCTCCATTGGGCCCAGCTGCGGGGGTGGTGCGGTCGTAGCAGCACCCGTAGGTGGTGGTGCGGCACTGGACGGCGTTCTCAGCGGGGATGTAGGAAATGATCTGAGTGCACACATATGTAACACAGCAATTCTCAAAATCAATCATTAATCCAGTTCTATCCTGCAGCCGACAATACATCACATTATTGATATCTGAACCATTCGTATTCATACTGAAGCTTATATCAATATTTGAAAGTCGCACTGATGTTGATTCAGTCACGTCGATACTGTAGCCTAAATCCCAACACAATATTAATATCTGATCAAATCGTATCTCTGCTTCACATCCGATAGATACTTCATGGTCCATTATAATAGTAGTTTTGGGAATACTGTAGCCTACGAGACATAATGTGAGACATTTTCGAACCAGTTCTATCGATACTATAGCTAGTGACACATTACAATACTGATATCCAATACAGTTGTATCAATACAGTAGTCTATGACGCAACACTGTTTCAATATTCAACCCAGGCTATTTAGGGGATGAGTTGTTTCTATATTAAAGTCAAAAGGCACATTTCAAATGATGCTAACTCGTATGCCCCAAAAAAATAATAGTAAATACAATAAAGTTGTCTCTGATAATGGTGCTGTTTTTGGAGCTCTGCCTAGCAACAACTGCATGTGCAACAATTTGTCAAAATGAGCAATTTTGTATTGTGGGTAGTAGACATGATTTTCTCACCGCTCTTCCGTAGTCAGGACAGGCTTGCATGTTGCATTTCTGCTGGTCTGTAGGTGCCTGACTGTACTGAGCGCAGTAGGCGTCCTCAACCACACGGGGTCCTGACTCGTCATTGTACAGACAGTCCACGTTGCGGTACTGGAAGCCACCTCCGCATGGAGCATCGCAGTCGTTCCACTCGCCGGTTCTCCAGCTGAGGCACAGGGGTACCAAAAGGCAGTTTGTTGAAAAAGAAAAATGACATCAAAAGGTTCAAACTGCCTTTGGTGGATGAATTTTTGCAATGATTTTATTTTGTGTGTGTTTGGGGTTTCACTCACGAGTGGGTCATAGGGCAGTCCTGAACGTTGCAGGTTCTGTTGTTCTCGGGCCGGGCGTAGTTCACGCACAGGTAGTCGGGCACGACCTCGTTGTCGATGGAGCAGTAGACGGCTCTGGACTGGTGGCCTGGTGGCAGCGAAAGTGGCAAACACCATCACAAAACAAACGCCGAGGCAAAGTCTGTTTCCCCGAGTCTGGATTTCCCACCTGATCCGCACTCTTTGGTGCAGGCAGACCAAGATCCGAAACTCCATGAGTATCCCTCTGTGGGGTGTCCCACGGGAAGGTAGTACTCGTACTCCACACCCTGGTTGGGCTCCTGGCTGATCAACTGCCACGAGCACGTTCAGGAAGTTAACCCTCTCGGCTCTTTGATGACACTGGACGATTTGAGACCCCGAAATGGAAGTGCTCTCACCTCCACGACAAGGGGCTCGGTGGTAGGTCCGCGGCCGATGATGGTCTCGGGAATGTTGTCGCCCTCTACGCCTCTTTGGTAGAACAGTTTGGTGCCGGCAATGTGGGTGGCACGGGTGGACTCCAGGGACCAGTGGCCATTCAGGTAGTAATCTCCTTGCAGGTTCCTGACGGCTAATCACACACACTCATGGGAATCTTTGCAGCAAAAGAAAATTCTGTTTGGGGGAAGGGCGGCATTCGTAGTTTTACCAAGGTAATTGCGTGAGGGGTGTTTCTCTCTGATGCCGATGGAGGTGGCTCCAGCGGGGATGGTGAACATCTGATTGTAACCTGCAGACGTGAAAAGCAGGGGTTCAGACTTGGCAGATGTTATTGCGTGGGCAGGACAATAAAATGTGTCGCGAGTACCGTACCGTGGGCTAGACGCTGCGTGTTGAAGGTGTTCTTGACCAGTGAGCAGGACTGTCCGTGGCCTCCACACTGCAGGCAGGGGTCCTCCTGCACACGGGAGTCCAGCACGTTGTCGCAGCCCATGCGCTGGAAGACAAAGTTCAAGGTAAAAACTTTTGCCACATAAAATTATTGTCAAGACGCAAATGGGGTTTATTTGGTTTTTCTTTTGTGGTAACGTTACGATGGAATATCAAGTTTAGCTCTCCACCAATGGGTTGGTTCATCAATGAAGTGTCCTACTGCTGTCCTACCCTACAGACTCCATCCACGCAAATGTCGGGGCGTCCAGGGTGGCAAGGTGTCCCATCCTTAACGGCGGCACTGTGGCGGTAGACAAAGTTGTCTCCCTTTGGCACGCAGTTCAGCTCACAGGGGTTCTCGGCTGTCACGGGCAAATATCATCACGTATTAGTCGTGTGTGAATCGTCAAGGGCCAAAAATTACACAAATGTGTTTGATTATTATTCCACCACTTTGTTGTTGTTCTTTTCAAACCAATTCAAACATTTTCAATGGCAAAATATTCAGCTCATTCACCCGACAGTTTTTTTTTTTTTTTTTTTTTTTACATTTTACTAAATTTCTACTTTTCCCTCATTTCAATATTTTTCATGACAACAATCCCCATTGAAAGAAATGCAGACAAGTTCCAAAACTCCTCTTGGCTATGTTGTCAATTATTATTCCCACTTCAAAACGTTCAGCTCATTGGTGACACACTGGAAATTATTATTATTATTTTTTTAAACATTCAACATTCAAACAATCCCCACTTCCGACTGTTCAGCTCAATCAGGACAGCTATGGTATGATTTTCACATCTAACAAACTCCCACTTTTTTCGAGATTCCTCATTTTCCATCACAAAATGAACACATAAGTGCAGATTTTCTACGCATTTCTCATCAGATTTAAAACATTCCAACCTCAAAATTGTCGGCACATATTGCTTCCCTTTACTATTTTGCTACACGGGATGTTAGCGTTTGAGCAATTGTCAGAAAAAAAAACCCCGACATGTAAAATGAGAGGTAAAATCCTTCAGATTTGAGCAGTTCTCATATTAGTACAATTGACCATTTTCAAATGTTCTAGATCTCACATTTCACTCTGTTTCCTACATTTCACGTAATTGTTTACATTCAGCATTTGCGTGTAATTCCTAAAGAAATGATCCAGCAATTTTTTTTGGGTTAGATACAAATTGAGTGTAACGTTACCTCCGTAATAAGGCACCCAGACGTAGCGCGAGCCCTTGAAGTCAGTCCCGTCAAACTGGGAGCATTGCTCCTCGCGGTAATCCTTGGTTCCCGCGGGACACTCCTGAGTGTGCAAATGAATATCGATATGTAGCCATCATACAATACACACAATAAATTGATCAAGTGTGAGCCATGGTTTTATTGGTAAATCTTAATTTCTTTACCTCGGTGTTACAAGCCAGATAAGACTTGTCAGGTCCAACACAGTTGTGGCCTCCGTCATTCCTGTTTGGAAGCAGGTAAATAGACGATTAGCGCAGCTGCATGCTAATTAGCCCGCTAGTTGCTACTAGCTAGTTGCTCCACACGTATGTGTCAGTGAGGGCTAGTTACGATCCAGTTATTTAATTTATTTAAATCCATGGATGGATGGATGGATTGACACGAAAATATTGTTCGAAATACAAATAAAATAAAAAAATATATACAGTGGTAGCTCTATTTACGAATGTCTCTTCATACGAAATGTTCAAGTTACGAAACGCCTCAACTGGAAAATATTGCCTCTTGTTAAGAAAGAAATGTCAATATACGAAAGGTAAAATTACAGTATGGGCTGCTGTATTTCAAAAAGAAATGTCCCTCAGGCATAGGAATTCATAAGCCACAAATGAAGGTAATTTAAGCGCACAAACCAAACCAAACCAAAATGATGACGTGCGACTTTTCCTTTTTGGAGGTTTTTATCCAGGCCAAAATTGAAGAGATACAAATTAAATGTAAACGCACGTTTCAGCTTCTCCCAGACGACGCCCAAGAAAAGACGCTTGTTGTTTGACTTGGACAGATTTCCTGCCAAATGCGTGACGACCATGCCAACTGTACATGTGCAGTGCCTGTGTGTGCGTGTGTGTGTGTGCATTCGTGTGTGTGCATGCAGCATACTATTAATAACAAGAAAACTTCCTGTCCCTATTCGGCCATGGGTTCTTGAGACTTTTTTTTCGTGGGTTTGGTCGTTTATACACTCAAAATGTCAAACAAATTTCACAGTGCAAAGTGGCTTTACAGGGTGAATTAAAATCTTTGAATCTGTTGTGTTTTATAGAACATTTTAACAGATCACAGAAAATATTTCACTCGGGGCTAAAAAGATTTTAAAAAACATAAATGGTTATCATTTCACACAGTTGTTCAAAGGGAAGGAGGAAGAAGTAAAGAACTTATCTAGTCCTTTGCGGAGTTTGACTTGTTTCATATGAATACAATAATGGGTCATTCATGTAGCATATCCCAACAAGAAAAGAAAAGGAAGAAAGTCAACATACAAACCTACTCAAATAGACAACTGCACTTACATTTATTGACATGCATTACATAAGCAGACACTTTTATGCATCGTTGTACTCTCATACTCATAATCTATATATTTTTTCTAAACACAGAGTGTGCTCTCGAGCCCAAAGGGCCACTTCAAATCAAAGTGTCAAACTTCCCATACCTGTGGGTGATGCAGCGTCTGCTTTTGACCATTACGCCACCGCCGCAGGTCCGGCTGCATGGTCCGTATGCACCCCACCCCTCCCAGTAGTCCTCAGCGGACACCTAAGGTGCACAAACACACACGCAGAAACTTTTTAAGACACTATTCTCGCGCTTTATGTGTGAGATATCATGTCAGTGTTACCAAAAGGGCTGGAGCCAGGACCAGCTGGAGGAGTAACAGATACAGCATCATCGTGGTGAATTTGTGTTCCCTGTAGGAGGTAAAAGTATGGACAGTGTATTAACGTCTAACCGGCAGCTTCAGTTTGAACATGAAAGCGCTGTATAAATAAAGATGTATTGTATTGTCTTGGAAATATGAGGGAAAAAAAAATCTTAGACGATTCACTTCAAATGTATTTCACATTAAAAAAATACATCAAAATTGTACCCGAATAAAAGTTTGAATTGAATTGAATTGAATACAATTTTATTGTCAAACGTGAAAACAAACAAATCCAAAAGATAACATTTAAAATAATTGTACTTTAAAGTTAAATACAACTGATCTGTACTTAACAAATGTAATGTGCTGGAAAAAAACAAGTTCAAGCCATTGTAATGTTCCGCAGAATTCAGTAATTTCATTTACTACTGAAATATACTTTTTTTCTAACTCTAAATGCATTTTTTTAACCTCTTTTTTCAAAATGTCTTTTGTTTTTTCCCCATTTTTGTTATTTGCATGTTTTTCAACCATTAATTTCTTTTTTAACCAATTCATGTAATTAAAATGTCTTTTTTTTCCTTGTTTCCTTTTACTTGAAACGACTTTTTGTGCCTAAAATATCAGACTTTCTTTTCCATCTGTAGTTTATTTTGTACTTATTATCTAAAAATAATTTAGTTTTACTTTACATTTTATGTAACGTACGTTTCACAGTACTTTTGTAACAAATTACATCCTTAATCGCGCTTCCGATTACCCGTTGGCATTTGTTTTTTTCTCGTCTTTTACTTTGTACATTGTTGACATGTTGTACTTCCGCTCGTGTTCGTCGCGACGTCAAACGAGTCGTAAATCGACTCATTTCCGCCTCTTCCTTCTCGCGTTTTTTTTTTTGCAGCTTTCCCCTCCCCAAAAAAATGCCGTTCCACTCAAGAAACGTGGAGACTCGGTCAGTACTCACCGGATTCGATGCAGTCGAACTCGGTCTGATTTCGAAGGTTTGTCACAGCTGGACTCAGTCCGACAGATGAGTCCAAAAAGAGCAGCGGTGCCCTCATATATGCTGGGGGGGTGGGTGGGATGAAGAGGTGATGAGGAGGGAGGAAGGAAGGCAAGGAGGGAGGGGGGTTAGGGTGGGAGGAGGAGGGGGGGGGGGGGTTGGTTTCGCCGCGGGGGATCGGTGGCGGGGGTCAACACATGCGCATAGGGAGCCCATTTAATTCTCCCCACCACTTAAAACGTAAAGCAATGCATGTGTTTTACGACAACAACAAAAACAGTCAAAATAGCGTTCTCTTTTTGTACTTCAGTACAGATCCAAGTCTGCACCTTTTGGATTTTACTTGAGCACAGGCATTGAATCAGTACTTTTAATTTCACTTGAATATTTATTTTGCACCCGAGTATCTGTACTTCTACTGAAGTACAACACACTGTTAGTACTTTCCTTAAAATTGTGTGATAATATTCACTGGTACAGGTCACAAATGGTGAAAAAGGTTTTGTCGTGATTTATCTTGGGCTTCCCCCCCCCCCCCTAAACATTTCAAGAAGCTGACATCTGACCAGGGGTGTGTACACTTTTTTTCTCCTATCCACTACACGTAACTGCCCCTCAAAGAGAAATCAGAATTTGACTGGATATTCCAGTAAAGCACAGCTGGCTGAAAAATCAACTTAAGTATTTGTACTTAGTTACTTGCAACCACTGTTTTGGGGCGCTCATTATGGCAAACACGTAATAGCAGGGTGACACGCCAGCACCTGACTTTGACCGCGCCAGAATGATGAGCACATCTTCATCATATACAAGTACTGCACGGACTGTACTATCATTTATTCACGCCCACGTTGTCATTTGATGACAAGTTGACCAAAAGCCTCACTTTATATTTAACGGCCTCGCTTTTGCACAAACTACTAATTGGGTCGAGGTTCTGAAGGCCCAGGGAGAATTTATTTTCGGACAGGAGGTGAACAAAAGAAGGTTTTTGGAATCGATATGCATTCATTTTCAAAAGTGCCTGTTACGTAAAACGTGTGTGAATGTGTGTGTGGGTGGGGGGGATACTATCCATCCATCCATCCATTTTCCGAACCGCTTCATCCTCACTAGGGTCGCGGGGGGTGCTGGAGCCTATCCCAGCAGTCTTCGGGCAGTAGGCGGGGGACACCCTGAATTGGTTGCCAGCCAATCGCAGGGCACACAGAGACGAACAACCATCCACGCTCACACTCATACCTAGGGACAATTTAGAGTGCCCAATCAGCCCGCCATGCATGTTTTTGGAATGTGGGAGGAAACCGGAGCACCCGGAGAAAACCCACGCAAGCCCGGGGAGAACATGCAAACTCCACACAGGGAGGCCGGAGCTGGGATCGAACCCGGTACCTCTGCACTGTGAAGCCGACGTGCTAACCACTGGACTACCGGGCCGCGGGGGATACTAAACAATATACAATAAAATAACTCATTCTGAAGTATCCAACTATTTAAAAAGAAAAATCCAATGTATTTGTGATTTATTATTTACATTTTATTAATTATGAACCCTTTTTGTGTACATTTTAATGAAATCATTTTAGGAAAAAAAAACAAAAAACATCAAGACTTGATAGGATTCTTTCAAAGCCTAACTTGCCCACCTCGTGTTTCCCATTTAAGAGTCTTGTAATATTTGCTGAATTATTTTGCCTTTTTTTTTTTACCTTTGATATTGATATATTTAAATCAATCGATTCATCCACTCATTCTCAACACTGCCTCTCCCGAAGAGGGTCGCCACTCGCCACACACTCTTAAGGTGGCGCTAGACCACCTAAACGCATCCCACCTGATGTATTTTGGTCTGTACGGAATCACGTACGTACGTGTGACGTCATCGTAACAATCCCGTTTGTTGCGCCAGCATTAAATAGGAGCGCTCGATCCCCAAAACGCAACCGACCTGTTATGTATTTTGGTCTGTACGACTTCACGTAGTAACGTGTGACGTCATCGAAAAAAAAACCCCTCTCTTGTGCACTGTTCAATGTGAGTTTAACATTTTGAATGTTTCTTAATGTCTCATTGATTTTTATTTTTAAGACCCCTGGCATTGATTTATTTATTGTATTTATAAATTTTATTTTAATATATGTGGTTGCCTAATGTGACATGTCTTTTGTATTTCTCTCATACGCTTCTGTTATGTAGAATCTGTTCATAAAGTTCTCCCACACCGCAAATAAATAAATAAATAAATAAAATGGTCAATGTGAGCTCAACGTTACCCTGTTGCACTACGCAGCCTATGAACAGTTCCTATTCTTATACCTGCGTCATGACAGTAGAAGACAGAACACCACCCAAACATATTGTATGCAGTTTCGGGAGAAGCAATAATCATGTCTGTGTACTGTTTCTGGTACCTTTTTGTTGTGGATAAATTCTAGTTATTGATCTCTGAACCGCCGTTGATGGGACAATGTTCTCATGTCCCGATTTGTGACAACAAAGTGTGGTGCGTGTCTTTAATGAAAAGCTTGGAATGTTGTTTATGGGCATGTTTGTGTTTCCAAAAGCCTTCCCAAAGTGACAATTTAGTTTGGGATTCACGATTAAGCAACATTAAACCTTAAATCTGGTCTTTAATTAGCAGTTTTCCCATAAAAATCAAAGGAATGGCACATCGGAGGGGAATTTCGCCATCTACTTTGGCCCAAACGCGTACAAAAATAACAGCTAAAAAGGATTCTTTGGGAATTTTAGGGAGGAAATGGTGAGTGTACTCCCTTTACGCTTTAAAAAAAAAAAACAACACCGAAAAAGAGACGCAATGTGCTCTTGTGTGGAAATAAGCATTGGCTGTGAAGTATAATTGTCACATTTTATCGTGGATGCTTTTCAATGAGACCTCTCTTGACTGGAACATTACCAGTGTGACCGGCCCAAAACACGTGTGTGTGTGTGCATTTAAAGCGTATGTGTGCGTGTGTTTACACCATGCACTTTACAGCAGAACGTTTGAAAACCGCACTCTCCCCCTCTAAACTTTTTTTCTGGGGGGGCAGGGGGTGACACGGGGCCAAGGTTTGTGAGTTTTAACCCTCCCACGCAGCAGCCAGTGGTGGAGCGTGATTATAGCGCACAATTTCAAACAGGCATTTTATACCCCCGCTGATTGTATAGCGCAATAATCAGCCGTCAGCGAATTTGGCTACGCTGCATTTGTGTGGAAATGAGTCGAAAGAGTTGACGTTGACTCTTCGAAAAAAGATTTTTTTCCTCCATTAACAGTAGAGATGCAAAACACGATACAGAAATGCCAAATATCATGAAGTATCGTGAAGTATCACGATACGGCAACATTTCGGTTGTACGTATGACAAGACAGTGATATTTTGGCCAAAAGAAGAGCAATACACCAAAAATGTCTAGTAATTTCTTTACAATCGGGTTAAGTATTTTAGAGCGATATTTAGATGCAAAATATAATCAAATTTTGATATTTTAATGGCAGGTATCATAATACAGTGAGATTTGGGTGTAACGAATCACTGGACAGTGATAGTTGGATGTAAAGTATCACAATATAGTGCTACTTGGGCTGTAACAACATTGTTGATTGAAGTCTCCCCCAACGGTGATATTTTGGTTTGATGCATCATCACAGAGTGATATTTTGCTCTAATGTATCACAATAGAATCATATTTCGCTATTAAGTATCACCATACAACCACAATTTGGTGTAAAGTCTCACGATAAAGTGATATTTCAGGGCAAACTATCACATAAATGTGATACTTTTTGTGTAAAGTCAAACAGCAATATTTTGTTTTCAAGGTATTTGGAATGGAATGGAATACAACTTTATTGTCAAATGTGCTGTACGTATGTGTAACATACAGCACAGATGAAATTTCTTCCCCCTCAACATAAAACAAAAGGAGCCGTATTTCACACCGAAATGTCAATATTGCGGTACAGTATTGTGATATCACAATACCGCAATATTTTTAGTGTATCATCAGAAAGTGTAAAGTATACGCCAGAAGTGTTTGGCTGCCATACCACAAAAAATAAATAAATAACGGTTCAATGTCACGTTTTAACGTGATGAATTTAACATCACAACATGATAAGCTAACCCATGAAAATTTTATTATCACGTTAAAAGGGATTCATTTCAAATTGTAACGTAAAAATTTCACCTTAGAACGCCGTACGTTATCCCATTAAAGTGTGACGTCATCACATTAAAAAACGGTCTATGTCTGACTTTCGCATTTGGCCAAACAGAAAGAAAAGATGCGATTCCTGACGGCTCGGGTGCTTTTTGTTGTCTTGTAAATCAAGAGTTACTCGCTGCGTACCTACGATGGTTCTCTATAACAACAGGGAGAAAAAAGGTCTCGCTTTTATACAGGTTTAGAATTAAAAAAAAGACTACAGAAATGTTGGGCTCTGCCAGTGACCGAAACTTCCTGTTTGCCAAACGTGTGGTATGCTCTCACGTGACTATTTATTCACATTATAGTATGACACATTCGATGTAAAGATTTTCACGTTTTCACATGTAATTTGTCATGTTACGTCAATAAGGCATTAAAACGTTAAATTTACCGGATTATAGTGAGACTTTTCACATTAAAACATGAAAATGTTCACATCATAACGATGAAAAAAAAAATTATGTTGAAGGGTGACATTGATGCGGTGACGTTAAATTTATCACAGTATAAAATTCACGTTATCGCGTCAAAACATGACATTTGTCATGTTACAAATTGACACTGAACTTTTTTTTCAGCACAAAAACTTTGTCTTGTGCATCTTTTTTTTTTTTAAAGTGTGTCCGTAATTGTGCACTGCAGCAAACGTCAAGGAGAAGAACAAACGTGTGGAATAAAACAAGTTTATTGTGTTTTGGATTCTAATCTACACATTTTCCTTCAATCCAATCCGCTCGGTTTGTGTGCGCTGCGCTGCGACGGCTGTGCGGGATCATAGCGTATTTTTAATCTCTGTTCCCCCAAAATAGGCGACTCGCCACTTGCCTCGCCGAAAGCGCTTGTTGTTATGAAAGAGTCGTTTTGGGGTTTCCGCACCTTCTCTTTCTGTCCGTAAATATGCTCAGTGTGGGATTCAGAGCTGTCGGCTGAGCTTTTGTGCCTGGCGCTCCTTGGCATTGAAGGCGTACTTGGTATCCTGGAGCTGTTCGATGAGCTCGCGGGCCTCGCGCATGTCTGCGGACAGCTGGTTGTACTTTTCCACCAGCTCCTGGTTCTCCCGCCGGAGTTCTACCACCAGCTGGCTCAGCTCGTCATTCTGCCGGCCGCAGTGCGACTTCAGTTGCTCCATCTCGGACAGAGTCTCCTCCATGCGGCGAACCAGGCTCTCCAGCTTGTCCTGAGACATCGTCGTCTTTCGTCGTCGTCTACGTCCGCTTGCTTTTTCAGTCTTCCGTCTCTGAGATCGCTCCCTGCGCAGGTGATTATGCTCACCTAATGTCCTCCTCGCTATTTCCAACACGCTAATCTCATTAGTGGATCTATCCTGGGTGATGTTGAGGTCTGGAGATCCTGCTAAGAATGATCCCCCTGACGCCAATGCTCATGAAATGGAACGTATTCCACGTAACGTGCCTTACAAGTCCCCCCAAATGGACTAAAATGGTGTAAAATGACTCGTGAAATCGACATTCAACATAAATGGACATAAGAGACACAAAATGGCTTCTAAAATGATTTAAAATGGACGTACACTCATACCTCGTTTTTCTAACGTCTCTGCTCTTCGACCAAATCGGTTTTCGACCAAAAATTTCGATATTTTTTAATGCCTCGGATTACGACCAAAAATCAGTTCTCGATCAAATGAGCGCACTTGACCCCTCTCGCCTTCCTTACACGAGGAAGTGGCGCTTCCTCGGGTAGCATTCCATTGTGAGCAGACGTGTTCAATAAAGATTTTTTTTTTTTTTAAAGAGCGTGGTTTCGGTTTTCGAACAGCCTTCTGGAACGGACTATGGTCGAAAACCGAGGTACGACTGTATAGCTTTAAGTGGCTTTTAAAAAGTTGTGAAAATTGATGGTTCCTACAAAAAAAAAAAAGGCTAAAAGCAGCGCTCTCAAACAGCTTTAGATGTTCCTCTCTTTCAACACACCAGATTCAAATAATCAGAATCGTTATCAGGTTTCTGCTTCGCGGGATCCGATTTGGGCACACCTGTTCAATTTAAAAGCCGTCCCAAAAATCCCCCCAAAACGACATGTAAGACGTAAAATGCCTTCAAAAACGTCTGAAAACGGCCAATTTTAAAGCATTAGAAAAATACTGACCATTGAGATTCGTACAAAACTCGTTAGGTTTTACATAAAAAGCATCCCACAAGTCACCCGAATGGACTCGAGACAAAATGGTATTCACATTTTTCACAAAATTGTCATTTAACTAAAATGCTTTAAAAAAAAAAGTCTCATATTAGTTAGAAGGTGAAAACCAAGAACTGAATCCATTTCTTTTGTTTATTTAAAAAAACACAAAGTGAACACATTTGAACTTGCAAAAAGACATCACGCATGTTAAAGAACACAAACGAAAGCAATTTCAGCCCAAACAAAAAATATGCGTATGAGAAGAAGAAAGAGGACTTGGTGTCGTACTCATCGCTAGTTATTATTATTATTATTCATATTCACGCTGTTCAAATCTTTCACCTCACTTGGTCTGGATGTGTGATGTAGTGCGCAAGGGCATCCTGTGAGACGCTTCCACGCAGAGATTTGGGGGGGGAAATCCGCCAACGGAAGATCTGCAACTTCACACAACTGTCCCGGCACGGCCACATTCACAAGCTACAAAAAAATTCCTTCTATGAGCCGCCTGTCAGGCTTTTTACATCAAAATCCTGCAAATTCGCCGCACTGGAGTCAGAAGAGACATTGTGGAAATTAGCCGCCTTTGATTTTTTTTTTTTTTTTACATAGAACACATTTTTTACCCCCGTAACTCCCTTCCATGTTGTTTTATAAAAAAACACAGAAAAGTTGCGGAAAAATCGACCAATCAGCGGCAAAATTGACACCACTATTCCCTTTCACGCAGAAATTCCCTGGTCAACTTTACCCCCGCGCTGGGACCTCTGCGCCGTTTTTTACACAGAACAGCGAGGTAGCGGAAGAGGTGTTGTTGGCTTTTACAGGATGTGGGAAACTTTACACGCGCCCGGCCTTGCGGTATACCCTTCCACGCGGTTATGGCTCTGGGAGGAACCGACATGAAATACTTGTCGGACAGCGTCAAACTTAACACGCCAGTTCTGACATTCGCAGAATACCCTTACACGCTGTTACGGCTCCGGGACTACCTCTGAAGCTGGGTTGATTTCGTTCCTCCCAATTTTTTTTATACAGTGACATGCGTGAAGGTATAAAAATGTCAGCGTTTACAGGAAGTGTGAAACTTTACACCCTTTTGCTGGCATTGCTAAACACCGTTACACGCCGCCACAGCCGATACTACGAAGCTCCAAAATTGTATCCCATCTTTTGCCTTTCATACAGAACCCAGCCAAGGCGGAATAAGAGGCACAGGAGGGGGTGAAAAAGGTGTAAAAAGGGGCCGTGGGATTTGGATTCTTCTTTCGAAGATCCTGGTGTTGTCGGGCGGGAGTGAGGTGGACAGCTTGGCAGTTAGGGCGTTGAAACTGCCTTCCTGGTGTCCCTGAGCAAGGCACCCGCTGCCCTGATAGTAAAAGAACCCGAGGAGGCTCTGTCTCGGCATAAATTAAAAAGGTGGACAAACATTCTCGCTGGGAATTCACAGTTTTGCGATGCTGAGCCTGAGACAGGAGTTGGATTAAAAAAAAAAATACAGCGAGGAACTCTTCCTCTGAGCTGGAAAAAAAACAACTAGTCGTCCCGTCCTGTCACAGGGGAGTTTGCTCTCAGGAAAAAAAAAAAAAAAAAGGTGCTCCTGCTAAATGTAGAACTGGTGCAGCGCCAGCTCGTCCATGAAGGGGCGCACCAGGTTGTCGGTGGCAAAGTAGAAAACCAGGCCGAAGAAGATGGAGATGGGCAGCGCCGGGAGCGCCTTTTTGAAGATGGCCAGCAGCAGCAGCGTCAGACACAAGCCCTGCGGGGGGGGGGGATTAAACCACAGGTTACGTCAAGCTGGCAGGCAAGCGAGCGGCTCATTTTTACGACGGCGCCGCCGGGGGTGGAGTGCGGCTTTGCGGCGACTCACAATGAGGATGGCGACAAAGCAGGCCAACGTGGTGTTCCAGTCCCCGCTGGCGGCGGCCGAGGCTTTTCCCACCAGCATGCTGTAGAAAATGAAGTCTCCCAGGCCAAGCTTGACACCCCCTGAGGATACAACGAGTAGCATGTGACCACGGCGTGCGGCTCCCTGCCTGCCACATTGGCCTGACAGCTCCTCGTTCTCGCCCCCCCCCCGGGTCATTAGCGCCCCATTTCCCGAATTGACCTTTGGTGATGACAGCCCTGAATGACCCCAGTACAGTCAAACCTCGGTTTTCAAACGTCTCGGTTCTCGACCAAAAATTTCGAGTTTTTTTATGCCTTGGATGACGAACAAATTTCAGTTCTCGAACAAACTGAGCGCACTTGAATGCACCATTTGACTCCTCTCGCCTTCCTTACGCAAGGAAGTGACGCTTCCTCGGGTAGACGGGGAAGTGACGCTTCCTCGTGTTGCTTTCCATTGTGAGCAGACGTGTTCAGTAAACATTTTTATTTTCAAAAGAGCGTGGTTTCGGTTTTCGAACAATTTCAGTTTTCGAACAGCCTTCTGGAACGGATTATGGACGAAAACAGAGGTTTGACTGTATTTGAAATGTTCTGTAAAGCGCTTCGTTACAGCTGCAGCGGTTGGGCAAGTGCGATATAAATAAAGCTTTATTGTTTAGCGTAGCTCCATCTAGTGGACGCATAACGCATCCGCAGTCACTACTGTATCTTCTCTTCTATGCGCCTTATAATGCAGTGCGCCCCAATATATATGAAAAGTTTTAAAATAGGCCGTTCGTTGAAGATGCGCCTTATACTCCGAAGCGCCTTACAGTGCGGAAAATCCGGTAATTTTACCCTCCACTCTTCTGCTCAAGAAATGCAGGACGTCGTGTGATGCGCAAAATATTCTTGACATCAACAAGGCTGTCACAAAGTGGCAACACGTGAATTTGTAGCTCAAATTGGAAACGTCTTTTTCGCTCAAAAAAGACGTCATATTTGCGCTCACGTACGCTCTCGTAACATGCCGATATTCTAAAAGGCCAAACATTCCACTCACGCTCCTCGTCGTCATCCTCAACAGGCGGCCGGTCCGAAGGCAACTGCTGGATCTCCTGCCGAGAGTCCTCGGTGGACTGCATGTTCCCCAGCTGGTGCTCCTGTTGGCTCACCCAGGACGGCGTGAAGCCTCCGTTGTCCCCCGACGGACCGGGCGGCGACGCCGGGGGCGCCGTTCCTGCGCACGGCTATTCGTTAGCACGTTGCTCTAAAAAGGTGGACGCGCGCTACTGAAAATCGGCGGCATCGCTCACCTTCTTGACGCTCGGGCTGAGGCGACGTCGCATCGGTCGGGCTCCTCTTAAATGCCGTGTCCGTGTCGGCCATGTTGACGAGCCACACCATGGTCGCTGCGGGAAGGGTGTGGGGGGGGGAGGAAAAGTTCACAGCCTTCTTGCTTTATTTCTATAAGACGCCAGCGTGGTTAGCCATGATGGCTGCCACGAAGAATGCACCGACGCTTGTAATCTGGGCTCCTGTGTGCGCTTTCCTGTGTTCATGTGGCTTCTTTTCACATGCCAAAGACACGCATGTTATGTACCCCCCGAGGTCGCTACATCGAAACACACGGCCGCATGTGTGTTATCAAGATCCCTAAATGATTGGTGATGTTTGCAAAAACACGCCTGAGGTTTACGAGAAGGCTCTAAATCAAAGACGCGGCTTGTGGGTTAGATTTGGCCCGATGACGAGTGTTTGATGCGACCAATCGCGATGTTCTAAAAACAAACACAAATTCCCCAAAGGACCGCGAGAGGCAAAGCTACCGTATTTTCATAATCATAAGACACGCATAAAAGTCTTCAATTTTCTCCCAAAACGGGACGGGGCGCTTAATCATGCGGGGTCGCCTTGTGTAAGGCACCGAGTTCCAAAATCTGTGACTGCTGTTGTGCAACTTCGAGCACAGTTTAAGAGTGCAAGCTATCAGTTACGCGGAGGAAGGAATCGAACAGTCTCAAGAGAATTCATGATCAATTCATCCACGATGCTTTTGTTTTATGAAACAGCGCCATCTATCCATGCGATTCCAAGGACAAGCTGACCGTCTTCCGCTCCTCTCGTCGTCAAAAGTGTCATGTTCTGCGTTACATGAGATTAAAAAATGCTTTCTTGGAGATTTTTACCCGTTATTCTGCCAGCCTCACTTGGCTTCAATTAACGACTGTTCTCTCAAGCGTTCCCCACGAAACTGCGATGTCTCTTTTACCACTACGTTTAGAAATCAGTGAATAATTGCGCTTATTCATCGGAACTTCAATACAGTGAAACTCCTGTACAACGAAATCTATATGGGTGAAAATACCCCCGAGTGTGAAAAAAATCTTCATGCATTAACACCATTCCCACTTTCCTGTTTCAAATTTGCTACAGTGAAAAACCCCGTTGTGAAAAATTTCTTGCTGCAAACATGATTTCGTTGTAGAGGAGTTTCACTGTATCAATAAAAATAACCGCGCGGATTCTTTTTTTGCATCATCACCCGGCTCTAGTGTCGTGTACCGCAGGTGTCAGAAATGGCCGTACATGAATAGATGAGGGCCGGAAAAATGGGCTCGTTCCTCTCCTGAGCCGTCTCCACCAAGATCCTCAGAGGGCCTTTGGGACACAGCACTGCCAACAGATCTGAAGACGGATACCGACATGAGACGTGGGGGGGGGGGGGGGGGCAAAAATGTCACGGCAGGCGGGGGGGGCGTATATACTCACCGTAGACGGATATGACGGCGAGTATGAGCCAAGCGGTCCATTCGGGCAGGTACTTGATGAAGACCAGCGCCATGAGAGCACTGATCATGATGAGGTAGGCCTGCTGGAGGCGCAGCGGCCCCTTCCAGTGGATGCATATCATGCCCACCACGCCGAAGTTCCACACGATGACCGCCAGCGTCATGTAGTCCATGGCCACGTTGTAGGTCTTGAACACCTCCCTGGCGGAGGGACGGAGAGCGACGGGATGGAGGATAAAAAAAATGGGAGAGGGGAGGGAAGGGGGTGAAATAAGAAGGGACAAGGGGAGCTTACTTGAGGTAGATGAAGGAGAAGAAGAAGAGCAGGAGCAAGGAGGAGATAAAGAGCCACCCTTGGATCACCTAAGAAAAAACAAGAAGAATAAAAAATAAAAACTAGTCCTCATTTTATGAGACAATAAGTCAGAATTTAACGGCAAGCAAGCAATTATTATTGTGTGTGTGTGTGTGTGTGTGTGTGTGTGTGGGGACGACGACAATAAAACTGTATGGTACGGAAACAAAGGCAGGATTTTTGCCAAGACAAGAATAAAGCTGGACTTTAAAAAGGACAAAAAAAGTCAACATTCTTAGTCGAGAAATGTCATGAAAAAAAAATGCAGTATGAAGACAAATATGTCACAATTTACATTTTTTTAAAAAGTCATTATTTTAGGGACGGAAAAATATAGCTTTATGAAGGGGGAATAAAAATTTAATTTTCCAGGGAAAAAATTGTATCATTACAAAAATATTTTTTTTCGTTGGGGGGGGAAAAAAAGTTGCAAATTTGACTAAAATAGAAAAGTTGCACGAGAAAAAAAGTCACGAGTTGCAATCTTACATAAACTTGTATTTTTTTATGAAAGTCCAATTTGAACTTTCACGCAAAAAAAAACCTTTCAGCCCAGAACAGCCAGTTTATTCATTTGAGAATGAAATTGGACCATTAACACGAGGCAAATTTCACCCCAAAACCTCAACTGACAAGAAACCTTCCATAGTTTTAAGAGACTAAAATCACAATTGTTAACTTGTTACCAGAGAGAAATAGTCATCATTTCTGTCCAAAATAAAAAGTAAATTTCATACATTTATAAGAAAAAAAATCATTACGTTAAAAAAAAATGAAAAAAAGATTTCATGTTTAAGAAATAAACCAGTCACTATTCATGTTTTTTTTGGTCTTGATTTAACAAGAATCTTTGGTTTACCAGGATCACTTTTATGTCCTAACCAGATATTAGTCGGGTGCCGCACCGCTGTGTGAACGCACGCAGTTGCGACAACACCCTGCCTTTTTGCTGGGTTCTGTGTTAAAGTGGCCGAGAAATAAGCCATGGCGGGCGGGCGGGCGTGACGCACCCTGTAGCAGCGATACTTGTAGAGCAGCACCAGCACCAGCGTCATGACGATGATGACGGTGATCATGATGGTGGCGTTGAGGATGGAGTTGAGCGCCCGCTGGCCCACCGTGTCCGTATCCTCCGGGAACGGCGTGTAGATCCTGACGGGGACACAAGAAGAGGGAATGCGACTGTCACAAGAAGAGGATATAATGGGAGTTGAATGATGATCGGCTAGCGCGGTGGTTCTCGGTTTGCGAGTTGTCACCGCAAAATACAATTTGCAGTAAATTACATAACATTCTTTTAAAACAGAAACGTGGCCATCGCCATTAAGACAAACAGGAAAATTAAAATCCCAGCATGAATTGAGAATTTTTGCAAGCAAATTGTATCATATTGCGGGAATAAAGTACAGGAGTAAAGTAATATATTATTTTGAACAATAGGTGTATTTAAACAGGAATTATTTTTCTTCGAGAGCAAAAACTGTATTTTTACAATAGTAAAAATGAAAAAAACGGCCTACTATTACAAAAGTAATTTTCTTTGTAGGTCCAACAGCACGTTTTTACAGGAATAAAGTCCATTTTTATCTGGAACAAAAGTCATATTATACTATAATATACAGGAGTAAAGTCATTTTTCTCCAGATCTAAAGCAGCATTAAAGTTAAAAGAAATTCTCGAACAAAGAGGAATATTTTTCAAGAATATATGATCTTTTTTTTAATGATGAATAAAATCATGTCTTCCAGAATAATGGAATATTATATTACGAGAAATATTTGACTTTCTTCCCTCCTTTAGCTTTTGAATGTATATTTAAACAAAGACAAATCATGACTTAACTTTCATAAGATAACCAATTTCGGTCCAGGCAAAATATGTCTTTGCTCTTGAAAAGACAATCTTTCTGCTTAAAAAAAAATATATATATATAGTTTTTTTTGCTTTCTTTTTGAAAATGGGCAACTTCTTAATTTCCATGGCATGAACGGGTACACATGGTAACTCTTATTTAAAAAAATAATTAAAAAAAATTCCCTTGAACCAAAAGGTTTTGAGAACCGTGAAAAGTACATGAAATGCTGAAATGGCGCCACCCAGTGGCCGCGCCCGTTTTTGTCCACTCACAGCCTCTGTCCGTCGTTCTGCGTGTAGAAGCTGACCGACTTGATGGTCGCCACGACGACCACCATGCACAGCGTCACGGGGACGAAGAGCATGATGACGTGCTTGGCGCCGTACTTGAGCGTCAACTCCTCATCGTCTTCCTCGTCGGCCTCGGCCACGCGGGGGGGCCTGGCGGAGGGCGGCAGGCCGTTCTGCTCCGGAGTCCCAGATCCTCCTTCTGAGCCCCCCGTGGACCCAAATCTGGTGGTCCCGCCTTCTTGGTGCTGCTCAGTGCCACCGTTGGCATCCTGTTGGTCCTGAAACCACAACATGCGATAAATCCATGTACAACAGCATCACAAAGATCATGTTTTCAAATACGGACATAATATCGCAAGAAATTGGGTAAGGTAGAACAGTTCTTCGTAGGGCCTGACCAACAGATTCTTTTTTTTAGCCCAAATGCCGCTTCGCATATATGGAAAAGTCAAATTCTGATTTGCTAATTATATGTAAAAATATATGACAGGAAAAAAAAAAACATCTTAGTTTTGTTCCCCTGACACTTCAATGAAAATATGAATCACAGGCAGGACATTTGATAGTGGGACAATACTTTGTCCTTTACAACAGAGAGGAATTTTCAAGCACAACATCCATTTCCATTTTCTGATCCCAGCTGTCATCGGGCAGTCGGCGGGGGACACCCTGAACCGGTTGCCAGCCAATCGCAGGGCACACAGAGACGAACATTCGCGCTCACACTCGCACCTAGGACAATTTCGTGTGTTCAATCAGCCTGCCGTGCATGTTTTTTGGAATGTGGGAGGAAACCGGAGTACCCGGAGAAAACCCACGCAAACTCTATCTGGGAGTTTAGTTAGCACAAAATCATTAAAAAAAAAAAATTATTGATGAATTTAACCCTTTCATGCGCCCTGTAACCTGACAACATGATAAGCTGTCCACTGTAATAACCGCTGTCCATGAAAATTATTATTATTATTATTATTAATAACCAAGTAGCATTAGAAATAACTGATTGTGATCAAGAAAAAATATGTGGTGTGTCCTATAGTTTAAAAAAAATACATATCTATATAATACAGGTACTATTTATAATGCCAGTTATTTGGTTACAGTCCTGATTAATTTTAATCTCTTAGGAGAAATAAATTGCTTGCCATTGGTCTCAAATAATTTCACATTTGCTTGTTCAAGACTGAACTCTTGAAAAATCTCCTCATCCATTGCTCACAAACCGTTCAACGCGGTGAGCTGGAAGCCAGGTGCTACGAGTGACATAACATTTGCCGAGACATGTCCGAACTCGACGCTGCTTACAAATAAACACATGAAGCGAGCGTGGAGGTGGAAGTGCGTTTGTGAGCGCGGGTGTGTCAGCAAATGAGATGTTCAAGCATTGAGACTAAATCAGATGACTCCAGAATCGTGGTTCTGAAGTGGACTTTGGCTGCGCATGCAGAGCCACACCTTTATTATATTCGAGGCACACGCAAACACAGACACACACACACACACACACGTTGGTCTTGCGCAATCCTTTTCCGTCCGCTTGGCACTCACCGTGTTGTTTTCCACATCTTGCGTATCGTTGGCCATGTTGCGGCGTGCCGATACCGGTCCTCACAAGCGCGGCGATTCAGCGAATGCTGATGAAGTCGTCGTCGTCGTCGGGGGCCCTGATGGGAGACAAACAGGCGCGGGGGGGGGGGGTTTGTGTCAACAGTGACCGGCGTTGACACTTTCATTGATGATTAAACACTGAACGCGGTCAGTAAATGGTGGCGAGCATGAGGAAGTGACTGGAGGAAGTATTCGGGCCACGTCAAAATGGCTAAACGGTGATATTTCGAGGAGAACGCAGTCACAGTGTGATAAAGCAGGTGACAATATTGCAAGTAAACTTGCGCTAATTGTAAATCCGCTCCCGTTTTTTCTTTCTCTAGCATATCACATTTTCATAATAATAATCATCATATCTATTAATAATATTGCCCCAATGCTAAAGGTTCAGTAAATGTAAATAATCATTTTGTCACGGGCGCCACGGTGATCGACTGCCTTAGCACTTTCGCCTCACAGTACAAAAGGTCCAGGGTTCGATTCCGGCCTTCTCGTGTGGAGTTTGCATATTCGCCCCCCCCCCCCCCCCCGTGCCTGCGTGGGTTTTCTCCGGGTGTTCCAGTTTCCTCCCACATTCCAAAACACATCCATGGTCGCTTAATTGAACACTCTAAAATGTACCGAAGTGGGATTGTGAGGGTGAGTGATTGTTTGTCTATGTGTGCCCTGCGATTGGCTGGCAACCAGTTCAGGGTGTATCCCGCTTACTCACCAAAGATAGCTGGAATAGGCACCAGCAGGTGACCCTGGTGAGGATAAGCGGCTCGGATAATGGATGGATGGATATATTGAACACGTTTAGACGTCTGCAAGCATCTGCCATGTTATGTTATCGTTTAGCCGAGCCGCTTACGCCAGCTAGTTAGCAACAATGACATAGCGGCACAAGAAGAAGCCGCGACTGCCCTCGAATATTTACCCATATAACGTCTTAGTGAGAATGTCGGTGCCCAGGAGGGGTCTTCAAATAATTCCGACTTACCGCCAACAAACGGCGAAGAACGAATCGGGCGTTGTGGACACACTGAGTGGGTTGATTGTGGGCTGTGTACCGGGGTACTTTCCCTTCTTTGTTCTTCCTGTTCTCTCAACCTACTTCCGGAATGTGCTGTCGAAATCTGCCTCCCTCGCTTTTGGCTTCCGGGTTTCATTCTGCTTTCAAACGGATTCTTTTTTTGTATCCAAACTGCCAAACGTGCAGTTTTCTCAGACATTTAAACAATTACCCACACTTTTTTTTTATTCAATACCAATATAACTGAGTAATAGTTCAAACCGTGGAAGAACTGAGGTCACTTCTTAGACTCAAGACTACTCCAAAACAAAGACAAAGACATGCGATGCATGTTTTCACATTTCAATCCAAATGCAGAAGAACCTAAATTAACCATGGTTCAAGGTAGAAACTTGATTAAAAAATCGATAAAATAAAATAAATTATTATTATGTTTAATCAATTGAAATTGTATCAATTTTACTGGCTAAATTGGAAATTCACAGATGTCAATGCACTTTTTAAAAAAACTCTTGTGCATATTGAAAAAATGAAATCAAGCAATGTAATAGGACCATCGGACAATCCCCAAATATGAAACCATATAAAACTGTAAATGTGTACCTACTGACTTTATTTTTTGTAAAATGCGCACAGTTTTAATATCACTTGAAAACTGAGTTTAATTTCAGAACACATTTCCGAAATGTAAGAATCCAAACTGTGTCAGCCCCGCCCCCACCGTGTAGTTCCGGTTCAGAGGTCAACTCGTCCAGGCAACAGCGAAGGAAACACGACGCCGATCGACAAAACCTTGACAAAATCGACCCCAAACCACATTTCAAGCATGGTAGGCGCGAACTTCACAAAAAGAGCTTTGGTTTCAAGCGGAACCTACAAAAGTGCTAATCGGGACTTTATTATTTCAAATTTTGAATGAGTAAAATCGGCGCCTCTTGCTAGCTTTGGTCTAAAGGTTAGCATAAACATGGGAGACGTCGATTAATTAATCGCAAACGACTTTCCGTTTTGGAAAAATAGATAAATAAATACATCATGTTCCTCACAGAAAGTCTTCTTATCACTTAAGTTGAGAATGTTCGACAAATTATTTATTCCGTTTTGTACTTCAAGTAGGTGTCAACATGTATCATTCACCGAAATTAATAACTATCACGCGTCCATTTCTGAATGATGCAGCACTTCATCACTAAGCCACCGAGTTACACTGAGCAGAACATTATTATCACAGCAGCTCTGCTTACCTATTGGCTTTGACATGGTACTGCTTCGGCCGTTGCGACATCAAGTGTTTGACTGTGTATGAACACAATTGGCTGCTCAACATTGATTATTTGCTGTCCGTAGTCTCACACCATCCTGCTGGTGCAACCTACCAAGCGATCAGAGGGAAGAACGTATGCCGACTACGAGTCTGTCAACGAGTGCATGGAAGGTAAAGTGACTGCCATTATTGTACTTTGTTGAAAGAAGTTGCGGTCAAGTTTCTGTTATCGTATTCAGTTTGCTCCTGTTATATTTTGTTTCCGTGCTGTTTAACTGTTAATTGTCGTAAAAACCTGTCTGTCCTGTACAAAAGGCGTGTGCAAGATGTATGAGGAGCATCTGAAGAGAATGAACCCCAACAGTCCGTCAATCACGTACGACATCAGCCAGCTCTTTGACTTCATCGACGACCTGGCGGATCTCAGCTGTCTGGTGTAAGTACGGCAGTCCCCTACGCTTACTCAAGGGTCAAAATTCACAAGTTCACCTATTTATGTTTTTTTTTTTTGTACCTTTGTATTTGTGTCCGGGACCTATCTGACAGTTTACTGAAAAGTCCCCCTTTTTTCTTCCAGTTTTTGGTGCTCTTTCTGAAACGCTCTAAAATTCCACAGAAATTGCACCAAAGCTTCTGGGAATGTCATACATTGGGGTCTAGGAGCTATGTCTCGACTAAGTGACAAGCTTTGCATGTTGGGGAGGAGCCAAGTTTGGCCTGGGTTGCAAGTGGATGTTTGGAGAGTCTTTACCTAATGATCACTTGGTGCTTTTTTCCCCCCCAAATCTAATTATCTCTAAGGAGAAGTTTCTTTCAAGGAGAAGTAATTTTGTTTTTGGGAACAGTCAACATTTTAGGGCACATTCAAGTCACAGTTGGGTGAATAAGTCATTAGAATAGCTCATTTTACATAAAAATCATCAAACTTTTTAAGGGGGGGAAAAGTTTGTTTCCAGAAAATAAAGTTGCAATTTTAGAGTAATAAAGAAATGAAAATAAAGTTGGGAAAAGTGGTAATTAAGGTAAGTGGTATCATTTAGTTTAATTTTTATATTATTTTTTTTTTTAATCATTTAAAACAAGTTCTCCAAGTTGTTTATCTGACCTATAACCAGTACAACACAATTGAGTAAATTTGAGTCTTTTCATGAGGGGGTGCTAAAAAGAAAACAAAATGGAGTTGATGTTTTTGCACAAGTGTGGCTGGAGATGTGGCTGTGTTCAGAATCACCCAATCCCATTCAACCTCATATTTAAACTGGAAACAACACACAGACCTGCCACTATTTAAAGTGTCACTAATTAACCCAAAATAAAGTTCAGCTGTTCTGTTTTTTTTCCCACACACCATTTTTGTATGTATGTGACGACAATCTCCCGCCCTCTTCAAATGTCGGGGCAGGGTGGAACTTTTTGCAACTGGGGCCCAAAACCTCAAGACTTCTTGCTAGAAAGCATAATACACGTCAGAACCAGCCTACTAGAACATCCGAAATTTCACGGGGCGAAGAGGGTTTCTCATAGGCACTGTACCGACTGCCATGTAAACATGAGCCCGCACTGAACTCTGTCGGCCAGGTACCGCGCAGACACGCAGACGTACCAGCCCAACAACAAGGACTGGATCAAGGAGAAGATCTACGTGCTACTGCGACGTCAGGCCCAGCAGGCCGCCAACTGAAGCCGGAAAACGTCTTTCTCTTCTTTTCATAGAACCTAGCGTACGCCGTTTCCCTTTGCTGTTTGTTTCCCACTTGAAGGAAGGCATATTCTCCATTTTAATGTTTGCGTTTCAAATAAAGACTTCATTTACATTAAGAGAAAAAAACACCTCAGCAATTTCACACAGGTTTGCTTTGTATGTTGAAATTATGCAAAAAGAAGCCACGACCTATTTTCCTGAAAAAATCTGAAAAGGAACATTGCAGTTTTACAAGAAAAAAAACCCGCTATTGTCTGCTGATTATTTTACAAGAAACAAAAATTCAATTCATGAGAATTAAGTTGGAGTTTCAAGGGAAGGTTTAGTCAATGTTACTTTCCAATATGTTCCATCCAATTAATATTGCGTTTGTGGGAGGTGAATTAAGAAAAAAAAAATTCTGCTGCTTTTATCCATCTCGGGGTCGGCCATTTTGCCTGCCACTTGCTGTCAACTGAAACGGACATCGCAGTTGCTCAGGTAACAAACGTCACGACTCAGCTGTTTTCTGGGTTTGGTCATGTGATGTTTGTGAACTGAGCCCTTGGGCACTACGATGTCATTTTCCGTCGACAGAAAGTGGCAGCACAAGTGAAATTGTTGGATTGAAGTTTTACTAAACCAGCATTGGCTCGTTACCTTGTTGACCTGGCGATGGGTTCTTTTTTCACCCTGGGATACATTTGACCCAGCAGTTTTAAAGGTGTTATGTACATGATCCCACCAAACAAATACTGTAATTGAATTCTGATCTTTTTTATTTTACATGAATAAAGTTGTAATTTACAGAACAAAAGTTGTCATGTAGTTCAAACTAAAGTTGCAGTTTTACAAGAACAATTTGGGAATTCTGGCAGGGGGCAAAATGATTTTTATGCGTGAAGACCGGGATTTTGGAAAATTGTGATTTTTGAGAATTATATCAACATCAGACGAATTAAAGTAATTTACAAGTTGTAATTTTAGAAGAAACATCTTGGTATTTGAAAACAAAGTAGAATTTGGGGGAACTCGTTTAATTCATTTAGAGAAGAATTCTAATGGGGAAAAAAATAGTGGTCATTTATGAGAGTAAAGTCAAACAGTACATAATGTACTGTATCAATACAATGTATAAAAGTTGTAATTTCTTGAACTTTTTTTTTTGTTTTTTTTGGGAGAAAATAAAGTCAAGTGATTGTTGAGGAGTGGGAGAAGTTGTCAACAAAAGTCAGACTTACGAACGTACGAAAATGGTTTCCCCAGTATTATTTTTTTTTAAGTCATTGTGGTTATGGACTGGAGCTCAGCGGTAAAGGAGCGGGACTCACCTCCAGCGTCATCCGATTTAAGGTGCTCAGGAGGCGGCCGCCCTTCGCCTTGCCACCCGCTGATCTTCACGGAGGATCCGTGTCGTCTTTTTTTTCCCCCCCTCCTTCCTTTCTCTCTGCACCTTTGTGTCGTGCGATCGACTCCTGCCGTCTGCTTTTCACACACGCACACACACACACACACACACACACACCCTCCACACACCCTCCACGTCCCCCTCCTCCTGCGTTTAGCATCTGAAAGGAGCCCTGAGTGAGAATCGATGGCGCACGGGCTCGCTTGACAGGACAATAAAGCACAAAGAAGGGGTGAGTCTTCTCCCTTTTTTTGCCCTTGTTTTCCCTCCCCATCTCCACTCGCTTCTTCATCAGAAGACGTCGAGCATGCGTGCGTGCGCGTCTCGCCGCTGCGTGGGGGGGGGGCGCGACGCTTACACGCGCCGCATCTTTTGTCAGCATCACTCCCTTTTCTCACAACATCCCATCACCCCCCCACCCACCCAAGGGGAAAAAAAGCAGAAATTGATGTCAAAAATACAAATTCTGCTTCAAACATCCTCATCATTAAAACCGTAAGATGAGGGGTTGCATGGAAAGTGGGGGCGTGATGTCCTAATGCGGTTGTCGGTGAGGTAAACAACCCCCGCCCCCCCTTTTTTTTTTTTTAAATAAAGGGGGTACACTGGAACTATGTTCTATTTCCAGAGCCTCCGCAGCAGCCATGCTCCAGCAGGCGCCGTCTCCCCGCAGCCGTCACATCCTCGTCGGCCAGGAGTGCCCCACCACCTCCACCCCCTCCTCGCCCTCCCCCTCCAGCAGCCAGCGACTCCTTGAGCCGACCGACCCCGGCCGACACTCCCCATGAGGCGGCCACCTGCACTCACACAGACCGCTCTGTATGGAGCCTCTGGCCAGTGAAGTAGGTGTCGTCCACGCAAGGGGAATCCTAGACCCTGTGTGTGTGTCGCAGGTACCGAATTGCAAATATGCATCAACGGCAGTTTCAAGTTGTAATATCACCATTCACCACTAGAAGGCAGATAAGGCTTAGTTGCACTGGCACAGGTTTATACTGCCTTAGACTACAACATGAGTCAGAACTTTGGGGGGGGGGGGGGGGGTTGGAATGATATGGCAGGACATACTTTGTACCTCAATAATATTAAAATTCTGAGTGAGTTGATTTTTGTGTGGGGGGGGGGGGGGGATGCACAAAATGAGTTCTTGCACTCAAAGTTGTTTTGCTGTTCAGTAGTTTTGTTCCATCCTTGAATGGTATTTTTTTTTCTGCTAGAGAGGCCCTTTGCACTGTATTATTAATTTTTTTAAGGAATTTAAATTAATAGGAAATTTGTTGTAATGAACACAAATAAATTAGAATTTCTTTTTACAAAGTAGTAGAACTTGATTTTTTTTTATACAATTCAAAACAAATTTAAAAGAAAAAAATTATATCTATACATTTTAATCAAAAAAACACATCAATCTTATTTTATTTGAAGTTTTATTTTTTAAAATTAATATATCTACTTTCAGTCTACTTTTATTTTTAGTTTAGTTAAAAAACAATTGACACAATCACCAATGTGATTACACATTATATATATATTTTTTAAAAAGAAAACATTTTCACAAACCTGTTTTTTTTGTTTATGTGACATTTTTCTCTCGCAGTGGACATGGAGGATGAAGACGGGACTTGTCTTCTTGATGTTTTGTGGTGAGTTTGTGGCCTAAAATGGGTCAGAAAGTAGCAACATTGGAAAAAAAAGGAGATAGAGAATTTTGGAAAGAAATTGTTGAAAAGGTTGTCATCCTGCATGAGAAAAGAAATCATAATTTACACGAATAAATCGTAAAAATCATTATTCAATCCTGAAGTCATACTATTATAAAGTAGTGACAGTGATGCTATTTGTTAGCCCATCTAAGCGGTTTTGAATTGTTTTTTAGCATTAAGCTAAACTTTTATCTGAAGGCAAGTGGCAAAGATGTGACAATGAAGAGTGAGTATCTCTCAGACGTAATTGTGATTCTTTTACATTTTAGTGACCCCCAAGCCCTGAACGACTTCCTTCATGGGACGGCTGAGGTAACAAAAAAAAAAGTCTTCTGCTGCGATGTGATTGCGGCCATTTTTTGCTCAAAAATGTTTCCTCTTTTTCCTTCCCAGCTGCGGGTCGAAGACCTGCTCATTAGCGCCTCCTCTGGCGAGGCGTCCCTCTTCGCAGACGCCCCGGTGAGTGTTAAGTCACTTGTGCTTCTCGCTACCTCGTGATGGGAAGTAATAAAGTACAAAGAGTTGGTGATTGTACTTAGGTAGATGTTCCCAGTATCTTTAGCTACTGGGGTTAAGGATCTATTGATGGTTAAAAAAAAAAAAAGCCTTAAGTACTTGTCCATGCGGCCTTCAGAGTCCCGTCTCGCTGCTGGGGGATGACGGAGGCTCCCCGGGTACGCCGCCGCCCGGCTGCGTGGACCTCTCCTTCCTGGAGGAGGCGCTCCTCTCATCACCAAAGGGCACCGATGACACCGGGCGCGGGGAGGTGCCGCGGGACGAGCCGCCGGACGAGCCGCCGGTTGGCCCCGAATCCCAGTCGAAGGAGGGGGAGGTGAGAATCAGGATCTGGTTAAGCAAATTGAATAATTAATAAAAAAAAAAATAATAATAATGAAGGAATATTTTATACTAACTAGAGTTCACCATTTCTAGAAATTGTGTGTGAATGCTGAATAAAAAAAAATATGGATGCATGTGGAATGATACTGAAAAATGTTGAATGATATTGGAAGATACGGAATGGTATGAAGTGATGAAGAATGGGGAATTTTGGGGGATTTAAATCTGTTTTTGGGAATGAATCGGGATTTATTTTTTTTGCGGGAATCGTAGTGGCGAAAAGGTTGATTTTTTGGTCGATAGGAATTTTGGGGAGTGAATGAGCCATGCGAATCTGTGATGCGATGCCGAATGTCGCATTCAGAATGAATGGGGAATTTTGGTTGGTGGAAATGTTTTTGGGAAAACTTCAAATTTTTGAAATGAGAAAAAATAATATCCTCCAAGGCATGAATTTCCGGAATATGTTCAAGTTGGAATTATGTGAATCGGATCAATGATGTGGAAGTGGATGCATGTCGAAATAACGACCGGAAGAAAAATCCAAATACGTTTGAATGATTTCAGCATTCAAACAATAACAAGAAATGACGGTAGTTAAAAACTTTTTCTTGGGTAAAAGGATGACCCCCCCCCTCCACCCCCCCAATGTTAAAAGACTGATGAAGCTGAAAGGGTCGTAATGATGCTTTTCCAGGTGGCAGGCGGGGAAGGAGGAAGAGGAAGTGACCTGCTGCGACATCCTGCAGCAGAGTCTGAAGGAGGCCGACATTACGGAGCAGACGGTGGCCCACACGGGGGCCCTCACGGGGGCCCACACGGGCGGACTCTCTTTACCCGCCCGTCGTAACGCCGCCCGCAGCGCCCTTTGTAGCAAAGCCCGACACGACAGCCTCGCGCAGAGACACTCAGGCAGCCGTCGAACCGCCGCAGCCCTCCTTGCTGGCCGTGGGGCCGGGGTGCCCCTCTCTAAAACCCGCGCCCCCTCCTCAGTTGATGGGGCTCCTACCTGGGAACGTTTTCCCCGCCCCCTCGCCAGAGACTTCCTTGGTTCAGGGCTCCGGTATGATCCTCCAGAAATCCGTCAGCACCCGGCCTCTCGTCGCCCCGGCCCCGGGGATCGTCCTGCACCGCGCCCCCCACCCCATTCAACCCAAGCTACCCATCAGCATTCAACCAAGACTCGTCCAGATCAGCCCAAAGCCACTCGCGCAAAAACCCGCTCCGGGTCTCACGCTCGTTTCTGGAACCGCCTCGCCAAATATTCTCCTTTCTCAGAAGCCTTCCGCTCCGGCCCCGGCGGCCCCTGAGCCGCTCCCCAAACCCGTCAGCCTGCAGCTGCTCAACCAGGGCGGCTCCTTCATGCTCCAGCCTCAGGGACTCTTTCAAGGCCAAAACCAGTTCCTTCTCCCGGGTCAGTCCCAGGTGACCATTACCCAGCCGGCCGCCGGGCCCCTACTGACCGCCGCCCCGGCAGCCCCGCCAGGGACTCCCTTCAGCGGGCAGATTGTGGACGGCTCGCAGATCCTCACCGTTCCCCAGAGGCAGCTCAACTTCAGTCCCGTGTTCACCACCACGGCGCAGCTCACCCTGGGCCAGGCCGCCATCTTCTCCCCGACCGTCTTCCAGATGCCGGCGCAGCTCGCCGGGAGCTACGTGAGCGGCGGGCGGGGGCAGAGGGCCGCCCTGGTGCACGGACCGGCTCTGGGAAACCGCATCACGTTGATCAACGGCTCTGGGATGCTCCCCTCAGACCTGGCCTCCATATCCATCGTCAACACCCCCTCGGTGGTGCAGGGCCTGCCTTTCGCGGCTCAGCCCCCGCAAGCGGCCGTGACCGACGCCCAGCTGCGTCTCCAGGCGGCCTCGGTGGTGCTTGTACCCGAGAGAGGTGTGCCCGAGGAAAGGAGCGGCTCGGAGGAAAGTTTCCATCAACAGGTGATGTTCACAATCACACTGGAGGTTTACAAGTCTAGTCCAGTGGTTAGCACGTCGGCTTCACAGTGCTGAGGTTTCAAATGAAGTTTGCATGTATCACTATTGTAGTTTTTTTTTTGTTCGTCTCTGTGTGCCCTGCGAAATCAGGTCTACATCTTAGTGTAAAGCGGTAAAATGAACATTAAAAAATGTAACTATTGTAGTTTTTTTTTTAAATGGTCTACATCTTAGTGTATAAAATGAACATTAAAAAAAAAGCTACAGGGGGTAATCGTAATTTAAGGTAAATAAAAGTTGTAATTTCACAACTGTAAATTGGAAATTTGGGGGGAGGGGCTTAAAGGTTTTAGATGAAGAAAAAGATAAAGAAATCAAAGTAATTTGCAATTTGTCATTTTACATTTGGGATAAAAAAATTGGAATTTTGAATTTTATATAAAACCAAACGTAGGTTATAATAAGTTGTAGTTTAAGGAGAATAAAGGTAATTTACAAGTCATTTTACAAAGAAAATTGGGAATTTTTGGGAGATGACATTGTGGGGGTAAAAAAACAATACAGTCAAACCTCGGTTTTCGTCCATAATCCGTTTCAGAAGGCTGTTCGAAAACCGAAATTGTCCGAAAACCGAAACCACGCTCTTTTTAAAATAAAAATGTTTACTGAACACGTCCGCTCACGATGGAAAGCAACACAAGGAAGCGTCACTTCCTCGTCTACCCGAGGAAGCGTCACTTCCTCGTGTAAGGAAGGCGAGAGGAGTCAAATGGTGCGTTTAAGTGCGATCAGTTTGTTCGAGAACCGAAATTTGTTTGTCATCCGAGGCATAAAAAACTCGAAATTTTTGGTCGAAAACCGAATTGGTCGAGAACCGAGACGTTCGAAAACCGAGGTTTGACTGTAATTTGCAATTTGTCATTTTATGTCATTTGGGTGGGAATAAAATTGGAACTTTGAATTTTATATAAAAACAAATGTAGGTTATAATAAGTTGTAGTTTAAGGAGAATAAAGGTTATTTACAAGTCATTTCACAAAGAAAATTTGGGATTTTTTTTAGATTAAATTGTAAGGAAAAAAACAATATTTACAAAAAATAAATTTGGCAACATTTTTTGGCGGTTGTATAAAAACTAACACGAATGAAGTCATCATATTCCAAGTTGTAATTTTCCACACATGCAGCGCTTGGGTCCGGTGATCCGGGACCAGTTGTCAGTGCAACCTGTTGCCCCCTCGCCAGCCGCGGCGACCGTCCTGCCGCCCCCACCAGAACCGCCTCCGGCCCCCGCCGTGGCCCAAGCGGCGGAGGATGTGACCCAGTCCGTTAGTCAGAACCAAGACTTTATGCAACAACTAAAAGAGGTCAGAACTGAACTCATTCACTCCCAAAGACGTTTTTAAACGTCTTTTTCAGACTTGGTCTAGAATTGGCTGGTACTGAATGAGTTTTAAAGAGACCAAGTCCATTGATAATTTAGTTTTTCATGATTTCAGGGGAATAAAAGTCCTTTTCAAGTTGTAATCGGTTTTAATGGATATCTTTCAATATTATAAGCAGTCTTTTTTTTTTTAACCAGAATTTTTGGGGGCGGCTTTAGCTAAGACATCAAATGTTTGTTTGTCCCCCGCCCCAGCAAACACTCGGCTCTCCTATCACATCTGACCTGATGGTTGGAGCGGTACCGGCGGTACCACTGGACTTTCTCACCCCGCCGTTGGACAACGAACAAGAAAGCCAGCCGACGACCACCATGTCGGACCCGTGTCTGGATGCCTCGCCTCTCCTCTCTGACACATCCCTGCTGGGCTCGTCCCCTTCGTTCCAGGACTCGGCCACGTTCCCCGATCCAAACCCCCTCCCTGGACTAGAGGGCTCCTCCCCACAGGACCAAGTCCCGTACCATCAGTTCCAGGGCTCGCAGGCTTTGTTTATTGACAGTGGAGGGACGCTTTCCTCGCCTTCCCAGGCCTTGTCCTTTGAGCCCCCTTTGGTTCCCAGCATCCCAGTGCCTCAACAGCTGCCGGACCCCTCGGATGGAGGGGGTGCCGACACCCCCGTCCAACTGCACCCACAAAACAGTGAGTTTCTCTTCACCACACCACTTGACAACTGGAAGTTCTCTCATGGCACTTTGCAAAGGTCAAGAGCCGAACCGCACGCAGGCAAGCAAAAAAAGACGCCGGTCTCTGCGGGGCGAACAATGGGCACAACAATCGCTGTCTCAACAACAGTGATTGTCCCATAATGACAGCAACAACAGGAACACAACGCAGTGGTACCTCCACTTACGAAATTACAGTCAAAGCTCGGTTTTCGTCCATAATCCGTTCCAGAAGGCTGTTCGAAAACCGAAATTGTTCGAAAACCGAAACCACGCTCTTTTTAAAATAAAAATGTTTACTGAACACGCCTGCTCACAATGGAAAGCAACACGAGGAAGCGAGAGGAGTCAAATGGTGCATTCAAGTGCGCTCAGTTTGTTCGAGAACCGAAATGTGTTCATCATCCGAGGCATAAAAAAAATCAACATTTTTGGTCGAAAACCGAATTGGTCAAGAACCGAGATGTTCGAAAACCGAGGTTTGACTATAAATGGTTCTGGAAGAATTTTCTTAACGAGAACATTTTGTAAGTAGAGACACGTTTTCCATGTAAATGCCCTAATTCGTTCTAAGCCCCTCCCCCCCTTATCTACACACATCTCTTAGCCAATGGGATGCCAGGATGATGTTCGGTAATAGCCAATGGCTATAATTATGTTGCATTCAGGAAACTCTGAGCTGCGAGTAGCAGGCCAGACTGTATTTTTACGTTTCATATCTCGAAAAAAATTTTCGTAACAAGAGGCAATATTTTCCTATTGAGACGTTTCGTAACTTGAAAATTTCATATGAAGAGACGTTCGTAATTAGAGTTACCACTGCAGAATGAAGTCATTTATACACAAATGGAAGCAACATTGTCCTCTGGTGTCAGCACCGACAGCTGCCTTGGTCATCGAGAGTGACGTACTGACTCCCGACATCCGATCGCCCTCTCCCAGCATCCAGGAGCACCACCGGGGCGCACTGCCAGCTCCTGGGGAGAGCGGCCCCGAGCCAGGAAACCAGCAGGTTAGGAAAAATGAAAACTGCGTGCCATTTCAAAAATGTTCTCCCGTAATTCCTCCTTTTTGTCATTGGGACGAGACAGCTAGCTAGCGTGGAGCTGCAGCCGGAGGAAACCATCACACCAGCAACCAGACATCACAGGTGGGATAGTCTTGACGGGTTGGCCAAATAGACCTTTCCGTCACACCGATTGTTGAGTGGCGAGTGGCACCAAGATTATTGGCGTTCACGGAAATTAAACGGACTAATGCAATTAAAAAAAAAAAACAATTGGTTTCCAAATGAAAAAAATGCTTTTGGAAAAACAATGTTTTCGGGATTTATTCTGAATGTGTTCAACAGAAGAAGGATGGTCACTTGTGGTTTATTTTATGATGCAATACTTGGACTTATTTTTTGATTTGCACGCCCCCCAAAAAATTATGTAAAAAAAATAAAATAAATAAAACTAATACTACAATTAATAAAAGATGACCAAACTATTTTTTGAAAAATAAACACAAATAAGATTCAACAAACCTGCTCCGAAAATAAATAAAAATGAACTTTTTTGAATGTGTTCAACAGAAGAAGGAAGATCACGTAGTTTACTTTTTTATGCAATACTTTGACTTATTTTTTGTATTACACTCAACAAAAACTGTGTTAAAAAAATAAAACTAATAAAAGATGAGCTAAATAATTTTGAAAAAATAAACGCGAAAAATATTCGAACAAATCTGCTCTGAAAACTAATAAAAATGAACTTGAATTTAAAAAAAAAAAAAAAAAAGTCAAAATGAAATAAAAACTATTATGATGCATCGCAAACTATTATAACACTACAACGACCGACCAGACAGCTGGATGAAAAAAATCTTGACTCTCTAACCTGTGCTATTGCGTTTTTAAGACAACAACATCCCGACTGTTCCTCAGGTTCCAGCAGCTGCTTTGCTCGGACCACCTGGCGGTCCAGCACCCGCGCGCCGGCTCGGCCTTCTGCACTCTGACGGATGCTGCCCGCCGCCTGTTGCCGTACCACGTCTGCGCCGGACACCCGCCCTCTGAGGAGGACTTAGCTTTAGGTTGGCTGACATCGTCATTGTCTGCGTAGACGTAGCAAAAGTAATTTTAAAGATGCCACTAGATGTTCGCTTACTTACTTGCCTTTTTATCATTTTTTTGCTATCGAGCAGTCGGGTTCGAGTTGTATCCCTACATGAATCTCACTGTGATGTTGTTCCTCCTGCAGTGGACCAGGAGTTCGACGCAGCGTCGGGGTTCCTGCTCAAGCGCACCAAGGACATGGTGAACAAATACAGGCAGCTACTGGTCAGGGAAACATGGGTAAACAAACGGAAACAACACGATTACCGGCCCGAATATAAGACGGTGTTTTTTGCATTGAAATAAGACTGAAAAAGTGGGGGGTCGTCTTATATTCGGGGTCTAGACATTATACCCATTCCCGACGCTAGAGGGCGCCAGATATCATTGAAGCGAATGCTGAACTTAACTCCCCAGGCCAAAGTGAACCCCTGCCTTGCAGAATAAAAATAAAAATAGCGGTAGCACGAAGAAGAAAAAGAAAAAATAGCGGTAAGAAGGAAAAGAGAAGAAAATAATAGAAGAGAGAACAGAAAATGGAGAAACGTAGCGACAATCTGGAGAAAAGTGGGTCGAAGATCGGCCAGGTTCACCGGCAGCTGAGGAGAAGTTAGGATGTCATTTACATTTCAAAAACCAGAAGCCATTCATTGACGAATGTGATTGCACTTTAGATTTGAATGAAATAAAATGCTATTTCTCTCAAATATATTGATAGAATCATTGGTTTCAGATGTACTGTCATTATTTTCTGTATAAAAATTAATTTGGTTTTTCAAACTTGAGTCTTGAAAAAGGGGGTCGTCTTATAATCAGGGCCGTCTTATATTCGGGCCAATAAGGTATTTGTCAGTTTGTGCTCTGGTGAAAAAAAAAACATATATATACACAATTAAAAACCAGAGCGTTTCCCGCAGCAGGAAAGTCCATCCGCTGAGATGGTGATGCTGGAGCGTCTCTTCCTGCAGGCGGAGCGCTTTTCCCTGGGAGAGGATAGACGGCGGGCACACAGAGACCCAGGTTAGCGATACGCAAACACGATGCATTGGGTTCAGAGGCAGATGTGCTCATCATCACAAGGTCACGGCGCTGCCTCGCTTCACATGATCATCACAAGATGCAGCGTCCAAATATCGTGTTGATAGAGAACTCCAATTGTGATTTCAGAGGCTTTCCTGATGTCCTTGACCTCACCAGCATCTTCCTCGCACCAGTCGGGGACCTCGCAGCCTCCGCCGCCATCCAAGGCCCCCGTCCCGGCCTGGACCAGACTGTCCAACCGCCCGCCTGGGTTAAAGACGTACCGCTCCAGCTCGCGTGGAGCTCTCAGGCTCACCATTAAGCAAGAGTGCAGCACTCGCAAGGTGCCGCACCGTTTCGCCGGCGACTCGGGGCTCAAACGGGACCGCGCGGGACAGCTGGCCAACGGCGGCGGCGGCGGCGCCAACGGAGCGTCGCGGCATTCTCGCCGCGATGACAAGATCCCCAATGGAGCAGAATCCAAAAAGAAAAACCTTCCAGCGCCAAGCCCACCGGACACCCCCAGGGTTAAATGCCTCAGGCTGGACGCGCCGCCCCTGAGCCCACCGCTCGGCTCCCTGCGAGAAGACAGCTTGCTCAGCGAACATCTGCAAAGCGCCATCGACAGCATCCTGGAGCTACAGCGCCTGCAGGGACAGTCGGCGGGGCCCCTCGCCAGCCCGTCACCAGCACCTTTGCGGGGTCACTTGTGAGGCTGCGCTAGCACGTAGGAACTCCCCGGTGAGCCAACCAAAAGCTTGACTTTCGTCTGTTGCTAGGAGGATTTTATCCACGTACCTTTCATGTCCCGCCCCCCCCCCCTTTTTTTTTTTTAATTGGCAATTGAAACGGTGATATTTTTGTTTGCTTTTAAATCCAACACAAAATGGGGTGAAAAAACGGACACATTTTCATCGTTTAGTTTTGGCTCAGATCAAAAATACAAAGTGGAAAATGTAGTCGGGTTTTGATATTTTAATGGGTCTTGTTTACATGACCCGGAACCTTGGAAAGGCACATTCGTAAAAGATACGTTATCTTGTTCACAGCCAAAATCAGTCAGGACCACGAGCCATCAAATGGCAGTACATCAAGAACAAATGTGTTTGAAGCGTGAATGTGATCGCGGTTCGGCATCCGCTGATATTTTTGGGAAAACAATATTTGTTATTTACCATTTTTCTGCTTCAGCATCTGGTGGCGTCTCTATGCCGACTCGCTAGCAGTTTGAAACGAGTTGAGACCGACACGAACTCTTTCGGCCTAAGTAGTCTTTTGCTGCCATCTGGTGGCCTCTATAGGTCATGACAAGAACCTTTGGCCTGGCGAGCGTCGGTCTCAACTGTCCGTAAACGGGGAGAATTTTGCTTCGGTTTGTGTATAGAGTACAATTTTAAAACAAATATCCGATGTTCCTCAATGAATAGTGGTTCATCTTGAAAAGGTGAAATAAAATAACGTCGACAGAAATCGGGCATAAATACAGAAATGAGATGTCATTAAAATGGTGACGGGAACGCTAAAATACGGTATGAAGATGTAGCACAATGACTCAAAGAGTTAAATTAATGCCGTTGTTCACTTAAAAAATACGTAACTGCCCATTTTGTCTTTTTGAGCCGAGTCAAAATTTAGAATAGTGGGGGGGGGGGGGGGGGCGATCGGACCTTTTTTTTTTTGCGTGTTAGATTGAAAAAGTCAAATCTGACTAAATGAGTCACTTTCGCCATTTTGAATTATGAGTTTTGATTGCCAATTGAAAATGGAAGGTATTCTGATCCATGGATTGATTTTGATTGCTTGTTTGGAAATATGACAACGAAAAAGCACTATCGATGGTTCCGTCGGTGTTAGATACTACATTTTTGGTGTACCTTTGTGCTAAAAAAAAGTCTGTTTAACAGTAGGTTTGTTTTTTTAATGATTCTTTCCCAGCAGTGCCAAACTTCCAGGGTATTTATTTTTACAACGTGTGCCAATGTTTCAAGTCAAACTAACTCCAAAGAACTCGTTACCCCGGCCACCCCCACAAACACACCAGCAACTTTGGGGTCCTTTCGGGAAACCCGGACCACTACTAGAACACGTCGTAGCTCAAGCTGTGAAAAACAAAGTTTGCGGTCTTCTGTCCCAGTGAGAGAGACGAGAACAAGGTTGGATGTTTTTTTTTATAAAGCAATAATGTCTTCGAAATGAAGGCGGAGGACCGGGAGGATTTTTTTTCCCCCCGCTTGTTGTCGGATGATGTCGCTTCAGTTTTTTTGTTCTACAGAGATGTCGGCTTGGACAAACGGACCTGCGTGCAACAAGTAACCTGGGACTCATGATTAGACATGGCCCAAAAGGACTTCGCACTTGCATGAGAGTCTGCTCAAACGATGTGAGATCTCCGAGGTAAAAATAACCATCGGGACTCCTTTGAGACTTGATCTGAAAGGCTTCGGACTTACCAGCAACTTTGTGAATCAATTTGTACTTTGGTTTGGTTGTGTGGGCCAAGAGACTCGAGACACAAGACTTAAACTCTGACCAAAATATTTGAGACTCGCATAGAATTTGCATGAGACCCAAATGTGGACTCAACTATTTCGGACTTGTTTAAGACCACAACTAAACCACGAGGCACTTCTTGATACAGCATTCTCATCAAATAATGTGAGCTCTGTTCTACTTTGACTCTTTAAAAAAAATTATTTTTGGAAGTCCTCCAAACAACTTTGGACTTGCGAGCAACTTTGGGAATCACTTGGGACTTGGGTCATGACGGTGGGGCTCCAAAAACATACCAAGTGACTCGAGACTTGTGCCAAAAGGACTTTAAGACGACAGAACTTGAATGACACAAGAGATTTGGGACTCGCGTCGAACTTCCATGAGATCAAATGAATGTGTGTTCTGTGCTGGATTCAGACGAAACCTACAAATGGAGCGACTGTACTGAAACATTGCTTAATGGCAGGACCAAATCACTAAGAACTGCTTATTTTTAGACTTGGTTTCATCGAACGTGCAACTCATTTGGGAACTAGAGTTGAAATTAGAAAATTAGAGGCAGACGGGGAAAAAAAGTGAAAACCACATAAGACTCATCAGACTGTGAGACTTGGACTAAAACCCTTTCGGACTCCTTGTGATTTCCCACAAGTTCACTTTTTGAATGGTGGCTGTCAGAATATGCAGTAATTCAGCAGGTAAAAAACGTTGAGCGGAAATGTCATCCAAGGTTTCTAGCGAAGGTTTTCATAAGCATGCAGTTAAAAAACATTTTAAAAAGATGTCAGAGTGACTTTTCACTCCTTGCCACCGCCACTTTTGGTCAAAAGCAAAACTGCGGCAATTGAATGGAAGCCCCCTTTTGGAACCAGCCGCCCTCGCGTGCCATTGTTGCAGTTGTCCGTAGTTTCCGACCGATTTCGATAAACTGACCATTTATCGAAACGATTTGTCCGGTCCCCTTTGCGAAATAGTTCCAGGGACGGATCATTCTCATGCCAAAATCTCGAGGCCTTAACCCAGCATAGCTTGAATTGTAAACAACGATAAATGTGATCGTCTCAAACGATTGATACCATTTTTTTTCTTTTTTTACTGCTTTTACAGACTATTTATGAAAACTGTGATTTTGTACGAAAGAAATAAAAACAAAGTGAATGTGGCATCTCGCCTTTCAATTTCATTACAAACTTTATTAGCAGTGTTTCGTTCACATTTACAAAGATCCCACTTTCTGTACGCCTCCGAGGGTCGTCACCGTCACGCTAAACGAGCTAGTGGGGCGTTAAGGGGGGGGGGCAATAACGGGACTAGGAGGCCCACTAAAACATGGACCCCGGAAGGCGTCCCGCACCTGTGAAGGGAAGAGTTTTTTTTTTTTTACGCGCAAGCTAGCTGTTAGCGTCGCTCCTCCGCCGTCTGTGTTAGGTTGCTCAAAATCTCATCTGGAAATAAACAGGGGAACCCAAGAAAAACGTTTTTCCAAGAGCGCAACGCGATCTATTGACTGAAATGGACAATAGGAGTGGATTAAGGATTTAGCATTCCTGTTGCTACGCCCCTAATATAAGCGCTTGCCCCCAAAAACTCACTTGGAAATAAATTAAAGGGGATCCAAAAAGTTTACATTTTCAAGAGTGGAACAGTGTCACCACACCGCTCCCGGTCTCAGACACGCCGGTCAAAATTTCATCTTGGAAAAAGTTGAGAAAAAAAAAAAAAAGTGGACATTTTTCAAGAGCGCTACATGACCTATTGACTGAAAGGACATTAGTCGAGGGAAGTGGACAGGAAGCACAAAATAAAAGCCCCAAATCCACTGGTCAAAATCTCATCTCCAAATAAATGAAAGGAGATCCAAAAAGATGAAACGTTGACGAGCAGAAATGAAACGGGGCAAGGAGCAACAAGAAACTTGAGCACAAAGCGTTGCTCCCCGTGTCACTGTGAAACCTCATCTTCAAATAAATAAAAGGGGATCCAAAAAGATGACTTTTTTTTTTTTTTAAACAACTTTATCTACTGAGCAAGACGTGGAAAAGAAAAGCGGGCGAGAGCGACAAGAAACATTAAGGATGACCCTCGTTAGCATTAGCCGCTAACCTGCAATGTGTCAAGATTAAGAGCAGGCTGCTGCGTGTCTTTTAAAACAAAAAAAAAAATCTTTGTAAATTTCACAAATTCATAGTGTCCCATTTTTTTTTCTTTTTTCTTCCTTTTTCTGTTTAAAAAAAACTCCTACCACGATGTGGCGATTGCCATTCAGTTGACTTTGACGGGCAGGTCGTCTCCGTACTTGCGTAGCAGCTTGAGGTGGTTGTGCTGCACGCACCAAAGCGGGGGAAGGTGCTTGGGGTGCATGGAGGACAGGAAGTGCTCCCTCCAGCGCCGCTCCAGTTCCATCAGGCCACGCGGGCCTCGCTCGGCGTAGGCGCGCACCACCTTCAGGCCATGAGGCACATACGCCTCGTTTGAAATCCTGAAGCGAGAGAGAGAGTCACACCTTTGATTTCTTGCAAAGCCAAGCCCACATTGAAATCTTCCTAAAATGTAAACGTCAAACCTGGATTGAAACCGTAACCTCGTTTTGAAACCCTGATCTTCGCTCAAAATCCTTAATTGAAACCCGAAAGCCAGTTTTAAACCCTCAATGCAAGCTAATGTACGCTGAAGGTTTGCAACCCGAATTGGAAACACCGATTTGAAGCCCAAACCGTAACCTGCTCTTGAAACAATAATTCAAACCCAAGTTCAGGTTTGGAAACCTAATTTAAAACCTTAATGTCTTAAGAAACCAAACTTCATTTTCAAACGTGAAGTGCATGTTGAAACCGTCATCCTTGCTTGAAACCCTCATTTGGCTTCAAAACTAATGCAGTTTGGGATCCCTAATTTAAAATCTTAATCTTGAAACTCTAAATTGGAAAACTAACCCAGGACTGAAAAAACTTTTTTTGAGGGCCTGAAATCCTAATCCAATATTTTTGCGAATTTAATCATATCTTGAAACGCTAAAATAAGATTGGGAGCCTAAATTGAAACCTTAGTTGCGTTTTGAAATCCAAATTTAAAACCCAAATCTTGAAAATGTAACCCAGGATTGGGTTAGGTTAACCCTGACGTGAAAACCTTAATCCAGGCGAGCAAACCTAGTTTGAAACCCTAACCAAATCTTAACACATTCACCCTGGCTTGAAACCCTAACCCCCATCTTCAAACCCTAATCTTTTTACCCAGCCAAGCGCCCGCAATAGCTCACCTGGTCTCCAAGGAGGCGGCCTGCCGAAGCTCCTCCCCCGTCAGCTCTCGCTCCTCGCCCACGTCCAGGTAGTTCCTGATGAGCGCCAGCAGTTCGTTCCGCCGCCACTCGGGCAGCCCCTCGCCGGCGGTGAGGAGGGCGCGGGCCGCCGAGCGCACCCGGCGCCGGTCCGGGTCCTCCATGGTGCGCACGCCTTCTTCGCAGCCCTGCGGGGCGGCAAAGTCGTCGGCCAGCTGCTGCTTGAGGGAGGCGTCGTGCACGTTGGAGGCGGCGTGGCAGCTGGTGCACAGCAGCAGGATGTCGTGGGAGTTGTGGTCCTTCATCTCGTTGGGGAAGTGCCGCCGGTACTCGTGGGGGACGATGTTCTTCCTGAGGAGGGGCAGACGACACGACACCGACTGCTCAGTCATCGCGCCGATGCCAAGTCACCGATACTGAACGTCGACAAAAGCTTCGCCTATTTTCTAGACTTGAAACCTTCACTCTGGCTTCAAGCCTTCTTTTAAACCCCAACACTGGGTTAAAAAAACGTCACTTGAAACCCAATTTAAGATCTAATTTCAAATCACCTTAAAAAGTCTACTGGACTGATTTTTTAATTTTTTTTTTGGAAGGGATTTAAGGTCAAACTCAGACCTGATGTAGGAGTCTGCCCTCCCGCAGACCACGCAGAGGTTCTCCTTGGCCGTCAGGTAGTAGTCCTGATTGGAGTCCGGACGTCCCGACGGCTCAAACAGAAGCCTCACCACAAACGGATCCTCACTCCGGAGCTCTGGAACACAAGCGCCACATCCGGAATGCGACGTATTCAAACGGATATGTCGGATATGCTGCGATGCGACTCCGACGTGCCAGGATCCCGGAACTCCCACGGAGTTAAAAAACCCCAAAACAAATTGTACCTCCAATTCCTCTGTCCAGGTACCATTTGGCTTTCTTCTTGTCGCACGTGCAAAGCGGTTGCCCGTCGGGGGCGTGCAGGTAGCAGTTGTCGTACAGCGGCGACTTCCTGCGGCACGACGGCAAACGTTTTAGCTCACTTCAAGAGACATTTTCAGGAAGTTTGTCAAAAAATACCAGGGGGGGAACTTCAAATTGCAGAATGCAAGTGACCATCGCTAACCCGAAGCAAATCCAAAAAATGTCAAACGGAACCCTGTTGCCGAGGAAACTCAGTCAAGTGGATGCGGACGGAAATGTGATCAAAAGCCGCCGAGGTGGCAGAGTTTTTTGTCACGTGCGCCGCCATTTTGGAAAAAGCGCCATTGGCAACAACAATCAAAATGTCTACCTGGACTCCATCTCACCTCGCAGAGTAGCCCACGCCCAGCGGTTTCCTTTTGTTGTTCTTCCTGGGGTCTGGGACTCGCTGATCTCCAGACGCTGGGCTCTCGGGGCTCGAGGAGGTGCCCTTCAGGGGCGTGCGCATTCGTCTCGTCCGCGGCGTGCCGCCGCCGCCGTCGTCTTCATGCTCGTCCGTTTCTTCGGCGCCCCCGCGGCCCCTGAAGGGCACGTCCAGCAACCCCTGACAGCGGGCGGCCAACGCGGCGTAGGAAAGCCCGTTGGCTGAAGCGGGGTGGGCTTCTGGGCGCAGGCCGAGCAGGTGGAAGAAGAGGGCGACAGACACTTGGGCGTCCCTGCCGGCGTACGTCATCTTAAAAAAATAAATAAATAAATAAATTAAAATAAATAAATAAATCAGGTATTCATTCATTTGCATACCGTAAAATTCTGTGCATAATATGCATTAAAAAATGAAAATCAGGGTGACATGGACGTTTTTTTTGTCTTAACAATTACAATTTTTTAATGTAAATAAATATATATATATATATATAAATATATATTTTTTTTTCTACACGTTTATTGACTGACAGTCGAATGATGAGGATTGTTATCAGACTGCTGCAGAGTGAGTTGGAGGTGGGAAACATCTAAAAAGTGCCCCCACCCCACTCCAGGACCAGAGTTTGACACTCGGACCCTCAACTACGCTTGAAACACTTCAACATTAAACTTGAAACTGTAGACTGAAAACTTAACCCCGACGTTAAACGGGGGGTTAAGCAGATACATTTAAATTTTTATGCCAAGTAAGTAAGTAAGTAAAGTTTATTTTTAAAGCACATTTAACCACAGCTTGCACTGACCAAAGTGCTGTACATAGTGCATAGGCTAAAACAGGTTAAAAATAGAATAGATAAGTAAAAAAAATAAAATACACATACAGCACAGTGATTTAAGCTAAAATGATAACAACACAACACTTAATTACAGACAGCAGGGTAAGACAATTAGGGCACAGGGAAGGCCAATGTAAAAAGGTGCGTCTTGAGCTTCGTTTTGAAAAGTGTTATTGAGGGGGCATTTCTGATATCAAGTGGCAGTTGGTTCCATAGCTGAGGGCCAGCAACAGAAAATGCTCTATCACCTTTTTGTTTAAGCCGGGACCGTGGTACATGGAGGAGGCCTTGGCTGGAGGATCTGAGGGACCTGGGGGCTACATGGGGGTGAATGATATCAGCTATGTAGGTGGGTGCCAGGCCATGAAGAGCTTTAAAAACCAACAGCAGTGTTTTAAATCGTATTCGTGACTGGACTGGAAGCCAGTGCAAGGAGGCTAGGACAGGTGTGATGTGTTCATGCTTTTTTGTGTTGGTGAGCAACCTAGCTGCTGCATTTTGGACCATCTGAAGCCGTGCCACCAGTGTCAGAGGGAGACCAAGATAGAGGGAGTTACAATAGTCTAGACGGGAGGTTATGAAGGCATGGATGACTTTTTCCAGATCATTGTATGATAGAACAGATTTGAGTTTGGAGATTATTCTTAATTGATAAAAACTGGTCTTGACAACAGATGAAATTTGCTTGTCCAGGTGGAGATGAGAGTCCAAAATGATACCCAGGTTACGTGCATGGGATTTCACATAGGGGGCAAGGGGACCAAGGTTGGCAGGGATGGAGTTTTTTGATCTTGAAGGCCCAAAGACAATGACTTCAGTTTTGTTATTGTTTAACTGAAGGAAGTTGTTAGCCATCCAGATTTTTATTTCTTCCAAACAGTCTAAAAGAGGCTGCATGGAATTGCCAGACTTCAGTGGGATGTACAGCTGGGAGTCATCTGCATAGAAATGGAATGAAATATTGAATTTCCTGATGATGTTACCTAGGGGGAGCATGTACAGGCAGAACAGTACTGGACCCAAAATGGATCCCTGGGGGACACCATAAGACACAGGGGCGGATGATGAAGTGTACTGGCCTATGGATACCGAGAAAGTTCTTTGGTGGAGGTAGGAGTGAAACCAGTTAAGAGCTGTACCCTTAATGCCAACCCACTGTTCAAGACGCTGTAGTAGTGTGCCATGGTCCACAGTGTCAAATGCAGCGCTGAGATCCAACAGGACCAGAATGGCGTTATCACCTGAGTCAAGGGTGAGCAACAGGTCATTTGTCACCTTCAACAGGGCTGTCTCAGTGCTGTGGCGCGCTTTGAAACCAGATTGGAATGGCTCTAGGATCTCTGTTGAGTTGAAGAATGGAAGCAGCTGTGTAAACACCACCTTCTCCAAGATTTTCGAGAGAAATGGCAGTTTTGAGATTGGCCGGAAGTTATTAAGACATTTTGCATCCAGATTATGCTTCTTAAGCATAGGCTGGACAACCGCATGCTTGAAACATATAGGAACTGTGCCGGTGGCAAGGCAGGAGTTGAGGATAAATTGGATGGAGGGACCAATAGCATCAAAAGCATCTTTGGTGATCTGTGAAGGGATAGGATCGTGTGGAGCTGTTGATGGTTTCATGTGGTTTACAATGTCCCATAGATCAGTGCAGGACACTGCTTGGAACTTGTCAAAAGTAGCTGTAGTAATGGGGATATGGGGTGGAGTGTCTGCTGCAGAAGGTGTGAACTGTGCTCTGATGTGGTCAATTTTCTCAATAAAAAACTTCAAGAACTCTTCACAGCTATTGGGAGATGCCACGACCTCTGGAGAGACTTGGGGGTTTACAATTGAGTTGATGGTGTTAAATAATATTCTAGGGCGATTTGAATGTTTGCTTATGATGTTGGAGAAATGCTTAGCCTTAGCTTTTTTTGCTGCAGTTTGGAAGTCAGCCAGGGAATTTCTGAATAGTTCTAGAGAAACTAGAAGGTGATCTTTTTCCACTTGCGCTCAGCTCTTCGGCAAACCTGCCTAAGATGGCGGGTGGAATCGTCAAGCCACTGTTGAGGTTTAAAATTAGGGCGTCTGAATTTAAGAGGGGCCACAGTTTCAAGGATAGCTGAGCAAGATGTGTTGAAGAGGGATATTAGCTCATCAGGGCTGGAGCAGGGATCATGGGCAGTGATAGAGGCAGTGATAGCATTTCCCAAGTAATGTTCAGAGAACTTATTTGCAGTAAAATAGTTGATATGACGAGAGTAGTGACCAGAAGATCTGGCTGTAGACAGTGAGTTAAGTAGTTGAACATCAAACACAATAGGCATATGGTCAGAGAAGGATGCATCCTCAATGCTTATGTTATCAATGGAAAACCCATGGGATAGAATCAGATCTAGGGTGTGGCCATGAACGTGGGTCGCCTGATTTATGTGCTGGAGGAGGCCGAATGACTCCATTACATGGCAAAACTCGCTAACCAAGGGTTTGCCTGGACAACAGACATGGATATTAAAATCACCCAAAATCAACAAACGATCATAAGATGATGCAAAACGGGACAGAAAGTCTGAGAAATCTTTTATGAAATGTTTGTCTGATTTGGGAGGCCTGTAAACAAGTGCGCACATCAGTGGTGCAGTAGCAGATTCTACTTTTACGCATTGTACTTCAAAGGAAGAAAAGCTCCCGGCAGAGAGTGTTTGTACCTTAAGCCGATTTTTAAAAATCAAAGCCACTCCACCTCCTCTCCCCGAACTTCTCGGAGTGCTTATGAAAGAGCCATAATAAGTCATTTTAGTACACAGTATTTGTATTTTTGTATTCGCGAAGAAACTGAAAAGCACACTGCATTTTTTTTCCCCTCAACATATTTAAAAATAACTCTATTTATACAAGCAATCATAATCCTAAAATAAAATGTGTTTGTCACCTAAAAAGTTTATATATATATATATATATATATATATATATATATATATATAAAAATAAAAGATAATCTATGGTACATTTTTAATTAAAAAAAAAAAAAAATCAGAATACAAAAATAACATTGAATGTACACAATCAGGAAAAAAAAAACCCCACAACTGTGGGAAGTTTCAAGCTAAAATGACCACAAAATTTTTTTAATAAGAATAAGATAAAAATGAGTGTAGAAGAACCTGCTCCGGCGTCAGCTTGTCCGCCTCCCAGTCGCTACAACGCAGTTCCAGCGACTTGTCCAGCGAAATGTTCAACACGTCGGCTGCCAGCGATTTCAGGCCAAGTCCGTTACTCACCGGCACTTGTCTGGGAAAGAAAAAGTCAAACACGCTTGAGGGAAACCAAAACAAATTGGCAACAAGCGACGGCGAACTCACTTTTGCCTCAGGGCGAGGTGGCGCAGGTCCACCGCGCATGTCAGCGACAGCCCAAAGTCCCGAGTCAGGCGCTTGCCGTCGTCGTGGCAACCGACGCCCGCCTTCAGCACGCGCGGGTCGCGCAGGACCTCCGCCAGGTCCGGCGGAAGCTGCGCGCCGTTGAACGCCAAAAGCCGTACCAGCAGGCAGCGCCCCGAATAAGACGCCAGCTGGAGCAAGGAGACCACCTGGGCGCGGCCGTTCACCGACACCTGCGCGAAGAACGACAATTAACTTTGTTTTTAATCTTGGGCGATTCATTTAATACACGAGCCTTTGGGGTTGATTTTCAATGAAATGTATTTCAGTGGACAGCACGGCCATGAGTCAGAAGAGTGAAGATCGTAACTTGGCCCAAAACGTGAAAGTAGATAAGCGCCTTCCTTTTCAAAACGGGACACAGTCCAACCAGTTTTTAATACTTCTCAACAAAAATTTTAGCCACAAATCCACTTTGGAAGTTGGCAACTGGGCAATCAAGGGATGGAAAGAGAGACTGTGCCGGCTTTTTTTTCAGGTTAATGTTGTCACGCACCCAAATTGAGAAGCGGGATGACGCACCGCACTTCTTGTACCTCAAAGTCTAGCGGGACTGTGTGATACAATAGCTGCATTTGATTTGTGGAGGACTGTTTTTAAAATGTTTAAAGTTTTTTATTTTTTAACTAATACTAAAACTAAAAACAAAAATATATTTTTTTAAAAACCTCAAAAGTCTACTCTGAAAACCAACTAAATGTAAAAAAAAAAAAAAAAACTCAGCACAAAATAAAGTACCACGAAAATTCCAAAATTATAATACTGTTTGTAACTTTTTTCTAACCATCACTGCAATGTTTTCTTAAATTTTGCAACTCTCCTCCACGAGCAGTGAATTCCGACTCAAGTTTGACACTTGTAAGATCGCATTTTCAAATTAGGACTCATTCTCAAGATTTTCTCTTGCGAAACGGCGGCTTTTTCTCCCCCAAGTTAGGCTATGTACAGTCAAACCTCGGTTTTCGTCCATAATCCGTTCCGGAAGGCTGTTCGAAAATCGAAATTGTTCGAAAACCGAAACCACGCTCTTTTGAAAATAAAAATGTTTACTGAACACGTCTGCTCACAATGGAAAGAAACACGAGGAAGCGTCACTTCCTCGTGTAAGGATGGCGACAGGAGTCAAATGGTGCATTCAAGTGCGCTCAGTTTGTTCGAGAACCGAAATTTGTTAGTCATCCGAGGCATAAAAAAACTCTACATTTTTGGTCGAAAACTGAATCGGTTGAGAACCGAGACGTTTGAAAACCGAGGTTTGACTGTAGTTAAAAAAAAAAGTATGTTTTCATGGAGGACTCAGAAATCTGAGAATCAATACAATTGATGAGACCCCCAAACCCTCAGTTGATCCTTCCTAAAATTCTTTGATGTTTACCCATTCGCAGTCGAGTCCCAGTACCGGGACGGCCAGCAGGTCCTCCCGCATCGGCGGCCACAGCTGCCGCCATTCCTCGGCCGAGCTCACCGTCACCGGCGTCACCGCCAGCAGCTTCTCAGAGGACGGAATGCACACCGGAGGGGCCGCGCGGGTCTTCTCACACTCTGCCGTCTCAATCTCGTCATGCGCGGCGACAGGAAGCGGCGTTTCCCTCTGGGTGGAGGGCGGCCGCTTCTTTTTGGTGCTGAGCGCTCGCCACACGAGAAGACCGCCAAAGGTGGCGCCGAGAAGCGTCGTGATGATGGCGAGGAGTGGCCCTTGGTGAGCCATCGCCAGGCGTGTCGGAACTTTCGAAACACAAAATGGCCGCCTTGAACATCACGTCTGTTTCCGCGGAGAGTTGAATTCAACTAAAAGTGACTTTCTAACACACACAAATGCGCAGTAAACTATTCACAAATTCACCCCATTTTTCCCCCCCTGCTCTTTCTGAAACACTACAAGACGACGCCAAAACCCCGTCTAATATCCTGGCCAAGTAAGTGGCCTTAAGAGCTGGAGTCTGGTTGGCTGTTTAGTCTGTATGTGAGCAGCTGTGAGTGAGTGGTGGCATATGACCGCTCGTTGCGAGTGTTGTCATTTATTCATTTCAATTCAAGGAAAAGTTAATTTCTGGCAAGTCCTGGCTATTCCCTCAATTTGACAACAATCTCACATATTTTATTATAAATATGTCTGATATGGTACCTGTCCTTTGTCAGTGGACTTTCAGCTGAATGTACTTTGGGAATGTGGAGCCACACTGCATCTCTCTGCAAACAGTGGTGAGACAATTTCAAAAGACGGGTGAAAAAGTTACAGGCTTTAGCTAGAGAACACACATTTTCAAATCATTGCAAATAAGACGAGAAAAAATAACTATACTTCAACTAATACTACACAAACATTGACATGTGTTCATGCTTTTATTAGACACGCTATGTAAACAGTTACAGAGTTGGGTGGGAAAAGTACTTAATTCAAGAGCTATCAGTCCAATCAGTGTGACGAAATGCAAAGTGATGGTTAAAGCTGCCTGAGCATCGAAAGTTCAACATTGTTGCTAATTTCCCTCTGGAGTGGCCGTCCTGGAAAGACGACTGCAAGAGGACGGCCCAGACGTCCAATGTCATCACATTGATTGAAGTCTTGGGTGACTTTTGACTCCGATTAGCCCTCTAGTGAAGTCAGTAGGCTTAGCCAGTGTTCACTTATTTTGTCCAACTTGCAGAAGGTCTACATGGTACGTCCAATAAAGAACATGCAATTGTGTGGAATTAATTAAAGCAGACTGTCGTTCATACTTGTTCCCCCTCCTTCTTCGAATTCTAATTACATAAAGGGTCGTGTTGTCCAAAAAACTGGTTGACTACACATGACTGTTTCAAGAGTTAAACAGAGTCATTTATTACTTATCTTTTGAATAATTATTTTCTTTTGGCCACCACGCCTCACCCTAATGGATTACTTCTTCTGGTGTGCTGTCAGAGATTCAAGTATAATCAAGAAAACCAAACACTCGTGACGACGTGGAAATTCTTAAGCGAAGCATGCCAAGAAATTCCTAATTGATTAAAAGGGGCAGGGGGAAACAATTCTCAACGAACGATCGGTCTGGCCAAAGTGCTTCGGTGTAGCACTACAGATCAGCAATGTGAGCAGGTAAAAAACTAAACATTTTTGTATTCTGGATTCATAAAAGCGGTTTTTTTTTTTTTTTCTTAAAACAAAATCTTTGCACCCCTCTGGATAATAGTTGACAAAATTACACACCTGTCGAGATAGCGTTGTTAGATACACAAAATATTAAAACGAGCTCAATGTAGTCACGTTTTCCACGAGAAAACGCAGCTTTAAATGTTATATTTACTTAACGTGGGCTAGGGGAAGGGGCGGGGGGGCTGCATCCATGTTTGGCAAGCGACGTTAGCCGCCAGCTAAGCCTCGAGTGCGTTGGCTTGTGCCAACGCAGCGATTGGGTGTAACAAAAAAACAATACAAAGAGCTATTATTAAATAAAGCAGGCGTACCTCGGTGCGTTCTGTTAAATAAGACTCCACCGTCTCCGGGCACACGTACATTTATCTTTTTTCTCACAAACTCGTCGGTGAGCTTCCGGGTGCTATTTATATCGGCACCAGAGGTGCTGCATCGCGGCGCTGGTGTCTCATTAGCGCCACCACCCGGATAGGAGAACTAACGATACAGTACAGCAGACGTAAAAATAATAGTCTTTTTTTAATCATTACTTAAACTAAAAAATCATGACAAGCAACGACAGTTTTTCCTCTACCACCATAATTTATTCAACCTTTTAACTTTCAATATCTCCCCCAGACGATTGGAAAATTCATGAAAGAATTACAAAATGGAAAAATAGATCAGAAAAGATTATATTCACAGGGTTTGATTTCAAAATAAAAAAATAAACACAACAAACAGCGAGAAATGGAAAGCATTAGTATCGGTTTGTCGTCGTTTCCCTTTTAAGCCTTGAGCAGTGGGCCGTGTCGTAAAAGGATTCAAACGTAAACTCGCCGTTTGTTGCTGCAGTTGACGCGAAGTCCTTGTTGATTGTTGCTGTAATAACGTCCTATTTACAGTCGCCCACAAAGACTAAAAATTAAATTAAAAAAAAAAACACACCAAAAAGTAAAGCAGCTGTCCCTTCACAAAATCTCTTTACATCACATTAAAAATGAGCACTCCTGTGTGAGACTCTTTATATATTTATATTTCGGTAAAATATACATATATATGTATAATATACATATATGTAACATATATTACAACCATACATATACACACACTATATATATATATATATATATATATATATATTTAGAGGTGTGACAAAAAACAATTTGAATCAGAAAATCATATTTGATTTAAAAGAGGTGAGTGGATCGAACTGAACCGAATTGTTCCACTATAAAATATATGGAGATGTGTGTCGAATCACCTTTTATTGGAGACAAATATCTTTGAAGGAAATGCCACAGTTACGATGGCCTACAGACAAATTCATTCATATTGTAAAATGACAAGAAACTCATTGCATCATACCCTACTGAACTCAGCAGTACCATATTGAATCGATTCGCAATCCCAGTGAAACGACCCAAATCAAATCGTTTCTTTAAAATAAACTGTCTATGAATTGTAACGCACCCCATGTAATGGGATACACATCAAATCAAATCATCCTTTATTGGAGAAATACACGGCCCATATAAATACAAAGTACATGTATAGACACACGCACACGCTCACGCGCGCACACACACACACACGCTAATTCGTCAGTATTCTGTGCCTTTGGCAAGATGACGGTTGTAATCTGTCGCTATTTAAAATATACTTAATGCATAAAAATAAACATTTTGGCATTGTCTTGCTTTACTCTTCCAGTCGGGTGAGGTTGGTGGAGGGTTGAGAATTGAGTGGGTAAGAAGCGGTTTACAGGAGGTGGCGGCGGCGGTGGTAGTTGTAGTTCGTGGAGTTCCACAGGATGATCAAACAAGCACAGAAAATGCTGATGAGAATCGTGAGGAACAGCAGCATGGTTTTTTTGGGGGGGGTGGGGGTTCCTCTGATGACACCACCCGCCACTGCCACCCCCCCATCGTCTCGTGACCACCACTACCCCGCACCACCCCCAACATGGAGAACATCCCTTTCCCCTCGCTTCCTCATGCAGGCACAGTCATCAGAGCTGGATCTCAAAAGTCTTGTGCAGCTCAGTGGAGAAGGGGTTGGTGGGAGACGGCGTCGTGCGCTGTTGCGAGCGCCCCTCCAGCGCCACCCACTGAGCCTCAAAGGCATCCTCCTGTGGCTGCTGCGGGGCGGCTGAAGCGGGTAAGGAGGTGGCGGGCGGGTGGGGGGTCGGAACAGCCCAATTGTTCGCCCCGTTGAAGTTGCCGCCGCCGTTGGGAGGGTGCACGCCGACGGCGGCGGGCGACGGCGGAGGCTTGATGAAGGGGCCCGGGATGACATGACCCGGGGGCGCTACGGGTGCCGGGGCGGGAAAGGTCTGGGGTTGCGTGGCTGAGCCGAAGACGTTGGCCACCATCTGCGAGGGGGTTATGCCCACCACGGGCACGCTGGGTTGTGGGAAGGACAGCCCGTTGGACATGGGATGGAAAGCAGTCTGACGCGGGGGCAGCAGGGGCACGTACGCCACCGGGGGTAAGGGCGCCACCGGGGGTAAGGGGGCCAAGGGAGCGGTGAACGGCGGGGCGGGCATTGGGGGCCCTGCCAGGATGGGGTCAGGTCGAGGAGCCCGCACAGACTTGGAAACCTCCTCCAGCCATTTTTCCGCTTCAGACGGGGTGCGTTTGTGCGACGGTAACACTGGAGAAGACGTGGGCGGGACGATGATGACAGGAGTGGACGAGGGCCAATCACCTCCTGTTTGGACAAAAAACAAAAAGACACATTTGTCCCCTTTCACGCCGTCAGCGGTTCTGTGTCAACGTTACAACGTGGGATGGGGGTGGCTGCGTGGAATGACGTCATTCAAGAGAGTTAACAGACTTGTTCTCAAGGAAGTTTCAACACTTGAAATCGGTTAATCGTGCAAAAGCAACGTTCACAGCGGGCGTAGTGCGCAAACAAGCGATGAAATTGTACAAAAAGAGTTGATACAGTAGCTGTTAGCCAAACGCATAGCATTAGCAGTAGCATTAGCGCTACTGGCTGCTACGTCTCATTGATCAATCCACGCGAACCTAACGTATACAGTCGAACCAAACTGTTTCAATGAGTTTCAATAGTGAACGCAGACGTGTGAGTGCTCATATTCGGACAGCGGCGAGCAAGATGACTGACATAAAAGCTAGAGAGGCAGTGCGACTGAATGTTGATGACGTGTGTAAACAAACACTTCAATGAAAGATGAAAAATGATCATTTTTTTTTAATTCAGAAAAAAAATAGTGTCCATTCCCCCCCCCCCTCATCAGCAATAAATCAATCTAAGAATTGTCGTGACAAGCCTACCTACTGGATAAACCCGCTCCCATCTACTCCCGCGAGCATTTTATCCTGTACGGTCCCAATCCCGCAACGTTGACTCTCATCTCGTTTGGAGTCTCTTTATCAATCGATTGCGTGACAAAGTGTTTCAAAGCTTTTGACGGGTAGTGGATTTTAAAAATATTTTTGAAAGCCACTGTAAAAATTAGACAGGGTTTGAATGTTAACACTAAATCCAAATAAAATATGTTGCACACAAAAGTAAAATATATAAATATTTTTTTCACCAAAGAAAGTTGGGAAGTTAAGATTTGAATCAAATTGTTCTTGGACAGTGATTCTTCCCCGTACCACTAGAGGGAGCCCACGCATACAGTACTTAGAGAGTCACCAGTCCACAGGACGTGCGCCAATGATGGTCATCGATAAAATCATCTGTACTTAATAGAGGAGTTCATGACAGCCCTACTCTACACTCATTTTATTTTTCTTAATGTCTCTTACCCGCCATTGCAGGGGTTGGGACCCCAGCAGAGGTCTTGGCCCAGGGGTTAGTGTCTCGAGCGGGCAGAGCAGGGGCCAACGCTGCTGAACTCGGAGCTGGAGGATTAACAGCAGCGGCAGTAGGAAGCGGGGGAGGAACGAGAGGATGAGGATGGGGGGTGGAAAAGGAAGCGGGAGCAGCGGCAGCGGAGCCGTTGACTACGGCGGAGGGAACAAGAGGACGACGGGGAGCAAGAGAAGGATGGTTTAGTGTTAGACATGCGAGGCACAAGACAACAAGCACATTCACGAAATGTCCACAATGTGAGCGATTGGCGTTGGAGATCATCGATATTTATTTAAGTCTTTATTTCATTCAATAGTATTTGTCTATTCTTTGTATTTTCTAATATTTTTATCGTATTATTGAGGGGGGTTTTTTTCTCATTTGTGTACTTTCCAGATATTTTTGTAGTTTTTAATCAAATTTAAATATTTGTCTCATGTTTTATATCCTTTTAATATTTTCGTATTTTGTTCAAATAAATGTGTATTTTATTGTAATATCTCTACACCAATGTTTTCAGTTTTTCCTAACATTTTTTTATATTTTAAAAAATATTAACAAACACTAAAAAACCACAGATTTCTCTTTTTTTGTATTAAAAAAAAAAGTGTGATATTTGATTAAGACTTGCTTGATTTTATACATTACTTTTTATGTGCACAATTCTTGTAATACTTGCCCTCTAATTTATGTCACTTCTGGTTTATATTTCTGGATATTTAAATAGATTCAAAAAAATGTTCCTAATATTTAGACGATTGCTCCTTTGGTTCTGCGCCGACTGTGCTAGTCAGTCATGCTTTGCGACGATACAGAGTGCGCCACGGTGTTACGAGCTGTTTGCGTGGGATGTCGGGGCGACGTTTACCTGGCACGACGGGTGACTGCGGCGAGGCGACCGCTTTGGGCATGGGCGCTGAGGAAAAGGGGTCCTCCGGGGGTCCGCTGAACGCCGTAGTAATCTGAGTGCACAGCGAGCTTATGCTATCGTTCTCTCCTTCCACCTCAGGCACTGAATGCGGGCGAGCGGAGGAAACGGCAATTAGAAGAGCAGTCCTGTGTGTGTGTGTGTGTGTGTGTGTGTGTGTGTGTGTGTGTGTGTGTGTGTGTGTGTGTGTGCGTGGCCTTAGCTCCCCGTCTGACCTGCATTCCTGATGGGGAAGTCCGACTTGCGCTGCACGGTGGAGGGTAGCTCGTTTATGCGCAGCGACAGCTGGCGCTTGAAGGGCGACGTCTTCTGGCTGAGCGCCGGGAAGCCGCGGAAGGAGCCCTGCCTGGCCAGCGCCTCGGCGGGGGCGTGCCGGCGGGGTATACCCAGGGTGTTCAGCGAGAGGGGCGGCGAGGACGAGGGCGACGGCGGGCTCCCCGACTGAACGGCGGAGACGTTGATCACGCCGCCGCCGCCAGACGAGTTCCCCGCCACCTTTGCGTCGCTCTCGGCTGTCGGGGGGGAAAAAAAACAAAAACATGGAGGACAGGAATTAAACCTTCAGGTCTTTTTGCGTGCGATACCACAAGTTTGCTGGAAGTCTCTTTGGGAAGTTTCGCACATTCCACTTTTCATGTTGTGATAGCGAGTGGGGAGTTCTTTAGAATTTTGAGGGAACAAAATGACATTATTTAACAAATTATGGGAAAATTGAGGCACTGTGAATACTGTCTGGATGTTTTATTTGAGAACTCGCATCATTAGAGTATAACAATATGTATGGACAATGACGCCGTGTATATAATTTTGCCGTTCAACAAAATCAAGATGGATTTAATTAGCAAAAAATCAAAGCAGTTCCACAAAAAATATGGCATTTACAATTCAAAAGTTTGAGTCGTTTTGTGCCGCAATTTATGGAACTATGGGATTTGTTTAAAAAAAAAAAAAAAAAGAAGACTATAAAAGTACTAACAATGAAAATAAATGATGATTAAAATATTAAAAATTTGTTAAATCATTTCAATTATTTGTTGTCTTTTTGCCGGTAAAACACGTGTCAGCTGAAGAAAATAATACAAAACTAGTAAAACAAAAATTTTAATCAACCTAAAAACAACTTTGAAAGATAAATTAAAAAAGAAATAAAAAGCGTTAAAAATGTATTATTATTATTTCCAAATAAGTACAAATGAAAGCTTTTCTTCGAAATACACACCTCCCACATTCACACATACATTTTCTTTTCAAGTAACCTCTTCCCAACCACCATCTCAATCAATGCCCTCCAGTCACCAAGAATAAACGCACGTCCCTGGAAAATCAGCACTTGAGTTGGGAACATAATCATCTGAGAGCCTAAAATGGAATATTAACTATGAGCAGCGACTTCCGTAGCGAAACAATCACGGGAAGTGCGGCAGTTTCTAGACACGCACCTTTTTTAGAGTCCTGCAGCTGCCTCATGACTTCCTCCCGTTCGGCCGCCTCCGTGGCCGTGGTGACCCGGAAGGAGCCCTCGCGGGTGAAGGTGGTGCGGTTGGCGTCAAACGTAGCGGTGACGCCACACTCCTTCTCCCGCTTTCTGCTTCCGCTCCAGGCAGGCGGCGAAGGCGCAGCCCACGGCGTGACTGAGCCGCTCTCCCTTCACGTACGGCATCGCGTGGTCATGTTTGTGTCAAGTGCTCCATTTTTTTTTTTTTTTTTTTTCCGTCCTCGTTCTCACCGAGTCTTTGACGGCCATGAAGCAATGGCAGATCCAGCGGCGCGTCGTCCCGTCGCGGCAGATGTATGAAAAGGCTCTCTCAAAGTTGCGGTCCGGCGCGCAGAATGACACTTTTTCAATCGTCTGGTCGAGGATCAGGTCCTGCGAAAAAGAGACATTGCCGTCTGTCAGGCGCCATCACCAACATCATCAACTCACGTAAGGGCAAATGGAGCGTTAGCCGTATTAGGGGAAAGAATGACAAAATGAGCTCATGTACGGGACTGACACAATTCAATAAAATTAATAGTGAGATATTTAAATACTGAAAAAAATATTGAAGTGATTTCCACAAATTCTTGAATTATTTGACCGCTAATTGTATTTTTGATATTTATGGTGTTACTTTTCCTTCATCCAAAATACAAAGTTGTCATGTTGATTAGATTTATTTTTTAAAGTTTTCTTTTTAAATTACTTCATGATTAAATTCTATTTATTACTGATTATAACATACGGCTGTGATGACATTTTGTTTTATTATGCAGTACAGTATTGGTATTTTTCTTTATCATTGGATGACAAAACACAAGTACATATTGCTACCTACATGGTTACATGACAATTTTTTGGTTTGGTTCTTTGTTTTTGTAACTGAAAAAGAAAAGAAAAAAATTGGGCATCAGGTGATGTCCAGACGTAGTTCATGTACTTCTACCATTTTTCCAGCAGATGTCAGTCTAACATTATGAGAATATGATTCTACTCCTGCAGGTGCACCTACTCAAGTGCAGAGCCCATTTCTAAAGTAACGACCTGAACTTTTTTTTTTTTAACTCAACTGCAGATAAGGACAGGCCTTTTTGTGGCTGTCCCAAAAAAAGCATAATGAAATAGCACTCTACAATATTGATCTTGAGAAAAACTTACTGTAACAACAATTCAATGGACATTATAGATGCTCCTTTTGGAGAGCGCCTTGGCCACCAGGGGGCGGTATACGGCAGACATACAGATAAAAATGTAGACGATCACAGCTCCTCCGTAAACTGCCGTATTATTATTAGTTGTTGTTCTTCAGAGACAAGAATATATGCCCGTTATCCGTCTACATATGCTGCTCCATAATTGGTGTTTAAATATCTTTTATTTCAAGAAGTATAATTCATTAGCCCGGGCCACAGCGTTTCGCATTGTTTGCTTGCATTAAACTAAAGAGACTTTCCTAACGCAAAGTTGGGACAGTCAATGCCAACAGGGACTGGCAAGAAAAAGGTGTGTGTAAAAAGGTGTGCTCTTGCACCCGACAAAGATGACCTGAAGATGACATTCTGTAATATTCCCATGTATTGGAGAAAAAAACAGCAATGAAGTACAAAGTAATAAAAAAAAAAAAAGTTAATTTCATATTCCCAAACATTTGAGCTGTGTATTTTTCCTTCTTCTTATTATTATTATGACATCCCTCACGTCCAGTGTTTTCTCACCTTTGTTTTGTCGTCGACCACGCGGAGACCGTCCGCCGACACCCACAGCACGGCGCGTATTGCCTTCTTCCCAGCCTGTGTGCAGTTAAAAAAAAAAAAAAAAAAAAAAAGACAAGAGACACGTTTCAGTTAACATACAAACACCCGTGACCGATCCACAATAAAGTTGCACTCAAGCCAAACGGAAGGAGAGAAACAAGGTCGGTGCTCGGGTGCCCCCTGTTGGTTAGAACAGCAATGACCACAGTGCGCGAGTGCGTGTCTGTGTCGTTTGACCGTCATTCACAACAAATGATTCCACTTTTTGGCTCATTGACGGAGAACAAGTTGTTAACACCACTCGCACACAAACAATTAAGTGCCCCGCCCTGATCTCAACCTTTGTCCCACATGCATTTGTGTGTTTAGTGTGTGCGTGTGCGCGCTCGTGATCTGTCCTTAAAAAAAAAAGGGTGACTTGTTAAAACGTGAGAGAGAGAGAGAAAGTGAAAGGCACTCGGACTGGATACAAATCAGCAACTTACTTTGGAAAAGAATCCTTTGAAGAATTTCCTGTTCTGGATGGTTGTTTAGAAAAAAACACAACAACAACAACAACAAAAACAGGGTAGGTGGGAGGGATGGGGGGGGTAGACAAAGTATGACAATGTTACCTGGAAGAAATCGTATGAGGTCAAAGGGGAGGGAGTTGATTGGGTTGTTTTATTATTGATTGACTGATTATGATCAATACTGATTGTACATCAATTGTGGTCAGCGTTAGTAGCACCACACACACACACACACACACACACACACACACAGGAAGTGCACAAATTATTTTACAACCTAAAAAAATAAACCGAGCAGGTTTAAGTGTCACGAGTGGCGCTTTGACAGAGAGCGCTCAAAAGTATGAAACCAACCTAACCAGTTCTGACTACAGAGGGTTCTGTTACTGTATTTTTAAAAAATAAATATATATATATATATATATATATATTTATTTATTTTTTACACACACACAATACACACACACGCAGTGGAACCTCGGGTTTGGCGATATGGCCTTAAAACCCTTGCAACAAGGAAAGTACAGGCGAGCGTTTGACGCATTGAAATGAACCCTGACGAGAACGCAACATTTGCTCCACGCTCGCAAATGATCACAGCTCAGTGGGATAGGGGCTTACCGATATTTGATATTCGCCATTCGCCATTACACAATTTTTTTTCCCCCTCCCTCTGGCAAAACACGCATCAACTTCCCACAGAAAAAAATAGAAATAAATATTTTATTTTCTTGGGAAAATATCAAACTATGTATGTAAATTTCCCGAGTTGAAAAATATAATCTAAAAAAATAAGCTAACAAACTGCATGGCTAGGCTGGTCAGTATGTCTGTAAGTAGCAACATGACAACTTAATAAATAAAATTAAATAAATTAATAAATAAAATAAAAAAATGGATAAAACACTTCAAATGGCTCTAAAATCCCCCATAAAAATTACATTTACTGAAATACTAAAGTACTGCCCAAACCAACGACTAAATGTTCCATTCACACCATTCAAATCGAGTCATTAGGAAACCGTTTGAAACAGCATGGCGATTTTGACGGCTCGACTTGAAGAACTATTCGGAATTTTTCTGATATTTTTAACTGAAACTGGTCAGCCCAACCAGAGAAGGGTATTTCCTGACGAGCAGATGAAACTGTCGAGGCGATGTGTTGAGAAATGGAAAAAAAATTCGACTGCTTCACTTGAATTTCAACGCAAAATCACTGAATTTTTCCTAAACCAATCATATGGTTCTTGTAAATTCTTGGTGCATTGTACTCAGGCTGAAGTGCCCATTCCAAGGTTTTATATATTTTTCCATGTAAAGTTGTCGAGTTTTGTCACGGCGAACACGGCGAAACTTTGTGCTGGGACGCACATACCTCTGGTCAAAAGTTTCTCATGTGGATAAACCGCCGCTTTTGCAACTCCGAAAAAGGAACCAAGAAGTCTTTGCCGAAAGCAATGTGAAAATGATTCTGCTCACGTTGTCCGTTTTCTTCGTGGGAACTCAAACTCGCTAGTTTCTGTTTTTGGAAAAACGAACTGTCAGTGGGGGTTGGAAAAGTCTCTCGATTGTTTTGCTGCTTTTGTAAGAGGTTCCACTGTGATCCCTGGTCAGATTCTTTCACAGGTGACAAAAACGGTGTGAATCTGATTTCTGAATGTTGAACAGTCACGGGGGGCTGGGTGAGTGGTTGTGTGTGTGTATGGGAGGGGGGGTCAAGTTGAGGCCACCAAAAAGAAACCAGATGCAGGCTAGTCTTTACTCTTAATCCCCACCCTCCCTCCCTCCTTGTGCCCCGCCGGTAAGCCGTGGAAAGGCGTGCCACTCTGCTCCTGTTACGCGCCGGCCGTGGTGGAAAACGTTTGAACGGGCGATCTCGCATGTTAACCGGCAAGTCGGCTTTGTTAGTGGCACATGCAGATGACGATGATGACGATGATGATGATGGCTATTGGTTAGCTGCAGGTAGCAAAATTGAGGGGCGGCGGCGTGGGGAAGATGAGTAAACGGCTGGGAATTGGAAGGGGGAGGGGCGGGACGGTTGAATTGAAGCGTTTCTGGGCAACAGCACAATTAAAACCTGCTCAAAAAGACAAACAAAATAAAACATAACACCAACATGAAATACAATCGCCTTTTTTGGGAGGTATGAAAGTGGGAAGGATCTCGGAGCAGGAAGGAAAGTGGAGGTTGAACAGGTGAAGTAAAAAGGACTTTATGAGACCAACTTATAACATCTTAAATCTTAAATTTTTAGCCTGTCCTACATAAAAGATTCTGAAATTCTTTTCAGACCAATATTTTTTTCTTTGCAGGTTCGCTGTGTAAATTAAGCAATTTATTCTACTACTGGTATTTAACAACACACACACACACACACACACACACACGCAAACGGAGCTTTGTTGACACAGAATGTCCACTTCGGCAACTTCCATCCTTTGCTGTGTTCTGTTTGAAAGGTGTGTATAAACTGTGGATTTTCTCTCCTTCTGGTGTACATATTTCTCGCTGTCAAAGATGTTGGCGCATTCTACCAGAACAGATTTGCAACAACGGGGAACTCTTTGAGCTTTGTTGGCGCCAAATCCTAATTAGGGCGAAATCCAACCTTCGCTTGGTTCTGTGTAAAAGTCGTAAACGATATTTTTCATTGATTGTCCGTATAATGCTTTCATTTTCACAGGGTAGGTTTCGAGCTCGAGCCAAATTTAGCCTTGACCTTTGATGGCTTTACATACCACAAACTCGGACCTTGACTTGAACAAAATACAGGAAGTGACGTGACAGTCGGGGGCAGTATGGAGGTCGATTCAACACAGATCACGGAGTCGTGAGAAAAATACCGCCACTCGTGGGGATACAATGGAGTCACTGTCAGACCTGCGAGACGGCTAAGCAACGTTAGCATATTAAAGCATCTATGAGGATGAACTAGGATGATAGAACTACATATCAGCCAGTTTGGGGGGTGGGGTGGGGTAACACCTCCATCACCTCTGACTTTGTAACTGGGTAAAAAAAAAAAAGTCAAGAACTTTAAATGGCTTCGGTGACATACATACATACATACACACACTGACAAATGGACTAAGAGACACGAGCACACGTCTACGCACACACACACACACACGATGCAAATGTCACGAGTGTACTGTCCATCCACCCTGGGCATCCCAGCATCGGCGCGAGCCAAAGAAATGTCATTAGGTTGAGGGACGAGAAGACGGTCAGCGGCCGCCGGAGGAGGGGGAGGCTGGCTCCATGTTGTCCGACCACGCCAAAGCAATAAAAGAGAGACCTCGGGCTTGAAGTGTCCTTGTCAAGCGTCGATGCGTATGTGCTGCTGATGCTATATGTGTGCTGGCGGGGCGGACATCGTGTAGAAAGCATCCATACGCCTGAGAGTGTGGGTGATTTTTTTTTCCGGCCATGGGATGTACTGTGCATGTACGTACATTGTCATCGCTTGCTCTGGCGCGCACAGACAGACAGACGAGATACCGTCGGGCCATACGACTGCGTGTCTGTGTTGATACGGACATTTATGTTCACCGCTGTCCCTTTTAATGCATTCGCAAAGCTTTAAATGTTGCCAACTTTTCGCCTTTGAAAGCCCGGACGATGGCTGCGTTCAAGGGAGTTCTGCTCGAAAGGACACACGAGCCTTTTTTCATTTTGGCCAGCTCACCTGGCTTTGCCAGCAAAATGTTGACACTGAACCTCATTTGCTGAGTTTTGTGTAAAACAAGCAGAAGCGGAGGGTGTTCCCCTTTTATCTGGGTTCTTAAGTGCTAAAAAAAAAAACGTTTATCTCCATCTCTTCACAACTGAGCACGACACAGTTCCTACTTAGCGCGTTTTGAGCTGTTACCTTCAAACGTGAATACAGTGGGACGTCTACTTACGAACGTCTCTTCATACGAAGTTTTCAAGTTACGAAACGCCTCAGCAGGAAAATATCGCCTCTTGTTACGAAAGAAATTTCAAGATACGAAAGGTAAAAATACAGGATGGGCTGTTACTCGCAGCTCTGAGTTTCCTCAACGCGACTTACTTAAAGCTGCTCTGCCATTGGTTATTACCGAGAATCTTCCTGGCATCCCATTGGCTGAGAGGGACCTCGACCGTTTGAGTCGATGTGTGTAGATCTAGATAGATCGATATGTGCCCATGCAGCATCCTCGTATTTCGCCCTGCGGTGTTCATCAATCAGGCAATCGCTCACTATGCTGATATTTGCCTCTGACATTTTCGGAGGATTGTTAAAAGCCGACAAAAGCCAACCTCCTCGGATCAGTTCTTGACAAAACGGCAGGCAAAAGCCACTTATGAGCGAGAACATAAACTAAAGAGGGCAAAAAACAATGAGGATGCAGTTAAAAGTGAAAGGACCACCATTTTTATTCTTTATTTTTTACATTATACTATATTACAACTCTCCTTTATCTATTTGTAACATGTATTTGCTTTAGAAAACATTTATGTCTGAATTTTGGGGGGGCTTGGAACGGATTAGGTCATTTACATGGAAAACGTGTCTCTACTTACAACATTTTCTAGTGAAGAAATTTCTTCCAAAAACAATTAATTTCGTAAATCGAGGTACCACTGTATTGCATTTAGAAACAAAACTCACTCTTTTTTTTCCCTCTTCAACCTAACTAATTAACTTTTTAACAGGCTCTTTAAAGTTGGATTGTGGATGCTTTTAATCCTCCTGAGCGATCACAGTGAGAAAGAGCCCCGAAGACGAGCTTTAGTCTCCAGAGCGGCGATGAGTTCACGACAGGGTTCGGGAATCTCGACCGGCAAGATTCCCCTGCCCCAAATATATGCGGCCGACAGAGTGAGAGGGAGGAAAAGGGAATGTTGGAGCAGAGTGAAAGTTGACGAAAAACAGCTTCTGGAGCGGGAAAGAATCCCTGGAGTACACAGACAAGAGGAAGAAGGGGTTTCTTGTTCCAGTGGATTTTTTTTTCCCAAGGAAAACCTACCGTCTTCAGCCGCTTGACCGCGTCCTCGCAGATGTGCATGCCCCGCGACTCTTCCACCTCCACGTGTCCCAAGTACTGCAGGAAAGACACAAACACACACCAAAGTGAGTTATGGTGCGAAAAAGGCTCCCCGAGGCGCACCGAGCGTGATTAAAAAAAAAAAAAAAAAAAAAGAGGCCGTGATCATAAAAGTGTACAACGAGGTTGGTTATTTGAGTGAGTCTTGTACGCCCCCTGGCAATCTTGGCCCTGCTGATTTATACACATAATTAAATGCAATCGCAAGGTCAGTGGCAGTTCAGACGATCCCTCGCCGTTTCTGAAGGAACGAGGGACACAACGGAGTCGCTGCATTTGGCGAGAGCGTGAAATATGAAAAAGAGTGAGGGCGTGGAATGTGAGCGTCTGAACTGAGCAGACCGGGCCCCGAGTACAATGGGCAAAGAACATGATGTCTCATCTTGTGTCCTCTACCAAAGATATGATTAATCCTAATCCGGGATTAAAACAAAATAGTCTCTTTCCCGCAGCACTTGGGCAGGAGATGCATCATGGGAGGAAATCTCCACAGTGCGCGCCGGAGGAAAATCTAACGTTTCAAACTAGAACGGCACGGGGCAAACTACCCTAATCCATCGTGACGTGCGCTGGCTGGACCGCTCCAGTAACAGAACGCTTCACAAATTTAAAACAAGGCAACTAACAACTGAAGTGGCTAAATGAAGAACCAACGACAAAAGAACCAAATGAATTAGTAACCCCCCAAAAAAACCTAGCATAGAATTAACTGACTTACTGATCAATTCCAAAAATAACTTTGCAACTCAACAAACTGGCTGACAAACTGAAAATCAAACTACAAACGCAGAGATGTGACCTGGAAATGACGATCCCCCCCCAATGTAAAATTGACATTCATGTCACCCGCCAACCCACAGAAGACGGAAAAACGAAATTCCACTCTTGAGGACGTGCACATTCATGAACTCATTCTTATCTAAAGGTGACCCGCCGCTGCACTTTGGCACTATTCCAACATGAGACAGAGCCAACTCCTCAAGACTGTTCCTGCCCGGTTTCCTCTGGCCGCGCTGCACCGCAGGCTCAGGCGCAGAGCGTCAGGAACGAGCCCTCGCCTCTGCCGGCCTTTCGGCAGAATCCCATTTTCTGCGTGTCACTCGGGAACGTCAGAAGCCATTGTGCGCACCGGAGAGGAAGTCCTTACCCTTTCCTCGCAGATACGAGGCGAGCGACACTGACCCGAGGGCCGGACCACCCTGCCCTTGGAGGGCCGGCGGCGCTATTTCCAGAGCGTGACGCCGCGCTCGTGACGCCGCGCTCGTGAGTCACGGCGCAGCTCCGTACGCACGAGCCGCGCGTGTGCGCACGAGGATGCCGCTGATGTGAGGTTGCGGCCGTGCGCGGCGAGGACAAATGGGAAGTTGCCGATCGCTGTTGGAAAGGGACTCAGACGCCCGTGTGTCATGTCAGGCTGGTGGACTCGTGACAGACGCTTCACTCAAGTGTCTCTCACGGGCCGACGTGAGGACGTGCGGAGTTAAGAATATGGTGTAGTCGGGACATAACGTCATTGAAATAGTTGCCATTATTATTTACAGATGTTTAAGGATCAGAGAATGTTGGAATATTTCCGATACAGTGCGGAGAAGAAGGAGCTTTTCAGAACTGATATAGTTTTTTGACCAAAAACAAACAAACAAACAAAGAGACCCCCTTTTTATTGTATAGCGTATTTTCCGGATTATAAATCGCATTTTTTTTTTTCATAGTTTGGCTGGGGGTGCGACTAATACTCTGGAGCGATTTATGGTGACATTATTAACACATTATTATATCATTTCACATGTTATTTCCACATTTAACCACAAGAGGCCGCTCTAGACCTGTGTTGATAAAACCACGACGAGTCTGACGTAAGCGACGGAGAGGAGGAAGCGCTACATCTTCTACCTCCGGTTCGACAAATGTAAGGGGAAAAAAAACACGAAACAAACTTTCATTATACATTTAATAATCATTCTTGCTAAGTTCCATATCCAAAAATCCAAATGGAGTCATTCAAAACCTCTTTTTTTAAATTTTTCAAGCAGAAACAAAGCAGTATCTGAGTTCTATTAAGGATTCCAAAAACAAAAAAGCTGTTAAGACTCTGGCTATATGCTCCTTATTTGAAATTTTTATTTAAAAATCCCCTGGCTTTCCGTTTTTGTTTTAATGTTTGTAATAAGTACATGTATTAATAACGAGTTCGTTTTGTTTTGTATTTACTGAGAATTGTATTGTGACTTGTTCAATAAAGATTGTTAAAAAAAACAAAAAACATCCTCTACCTCCGGAATTGGTGGAGTTGTTTAAAAGTGACACCGAGGATGATGATTTCATTGGATTTAGTGATTTGGAGTGACATTAATGGTTTGGTGAACTTGTTAGCATGTTCTTTATGCTCTAGTTATCCTCTTAACTCATATGTTACCTGAACATACCAGGCACGTTCTCAGTTCGTTATTTAGGCGTCATGCAAGGTTAGCATGTCGTACATTTTTTCAGCGTGTTGTTTTCTATTTTAATTTTAAATTGCCTTTCAAGATGGCATGTATGTTCTTGGTGTTGGATTTTATCAAATACATTTCCCCCCCAAAATGCGACTTATACTCCAGTGCGACGTATGTATGTTTTTTTGTTCTTTATTATGCATTTTATGGCTGGTGCGACTTATACTCAGGAGCGACTTATAGTCCGGAAAATACGGTAATTTCTTGATTAATAAATAGAAAAGACAAAGAAGTCCTTGTCCTGTTGTTTGCGTTCAAGACTCGTCGTTACGCTGGCCTCAAAGGTGTTGTTGTCTTTGTTGAATAACACCGACACCGGCAAACTTGACCAACCAACCAAAAAACAAACTCATGCACCAAATCCACACACTACTTAGCCAACCAATAAACTCCCGAACCAACTTAACACCTCTCAATAAAACGGTTCTTGTTTCGTGCTCACTTTCCTTGGCCCTACAATGCGCAGCGGCGTGATTAATCCAACTCTGTGAGTAAGCAACTCCTGTGATTGCCACCACATCCGTCCCCATCCTTTGGCAGCGCGGCAAGCCATTATAATGAAAGCACTTTTTCTAAATGGCCTCGAACGGTGAGTAAGACGTCTAGCAAATGTCAGCGTGACGCTGACGCACCGACGGCGGCTTCATTGAAACACAGCAGACCGTACCACCGTGCTCCTACTTGATCCGCCTCCTCCCTTCCTTCCTACCGAGCCACCAACCCTCGGTGCGGCAGACGTGAGATATTTCCACATGAGCCGGTGGAACGATCCCACATACCGTTCCACTCTTTGGAGGTAGCTCGAGGAGGCGCATGAGGGAGTAATAAGAAAGGAAAAAGAAAATGTCAAAGTGTGACCGCTAAAGCACAATTTGCCTTGGTTTGTATTTGCATTTTCAGAGGCACTTTGAAGGATTTGAACTTGTGCTGAATATCAAAATCTGATTTTCTGGTCATTTTCTGCGAGAAGGGAAGCGTTTTTATTATCTCTTGATGTTCCAGTTTTCATTTCTGTGGCGATGAGAGGAAGCGAGCTGTTGCGCTTCTGTTTGCATAAGAAAACTTTTGTTGCCAAAATAGTCGACTCTCGTCACCTGCAGCGCCGATGAGACAAATTGTGTGTGTGGTTCGGGGGTTTAAATAACATTTTTAAGTGAATGACAGATTTACATTCGACTTTAAATTGCCATTCATCAAGGAATAACCTCAATAAAATGTTCAAGAACAATTAAAACAAAACAAAAAAAATTGAAATAATCACTGGAAAGGAAAGAATAGAAACAAAAATTACTGTCCCATTTCACATTATTCTTAAACTATTTAGTTTAGTAAGCAAAAAATAAAAACAAGTAAATAAAAATAAAATGGAAAAAAATGAGTTAGTTGGGTTTATATCCAAATGATTTTTTTTTTAATTCTAAATTATGAATTGGAAATATATTTTTCAATGTCAGAGTTTTACACTTTATATTTCCAAGCCATCAAGGAGACAGCAAAGTTAACCGCCAAAACAATAAATAATTAAAATAAATAAAATGCAAATTGCTCATGCTATGAATTTTTAAAACATTTTATATGACCATACCCGCGACGAAAATCATTCATGGATCTAAATTAAGCTTCCTTAATTCATGTCATTAAAACAAAAATAACCTTGTTGAAAATAACACGAACTAAGAAAATTAAGTTATTGATTTTTTCTTTTTGTTTTAACAAAATACACCAAAATAAAAGGTGAAATCTTCCTCCACTGACTCAGACAAGAACATCAGCAACTAGAAAAGCGTGGCCAGAGACAACCGATTGGCATCTTCTGACCGTGACGAAAAAACTTTTTTCCCCTTTAGTTGCGGGGCCTGTCGTCATCGAGTCCAACGAGAGCCGGACAATCACATTATTTGGCGTGCGCTTACACAACACAACGTTTCGGAGGGTACAAACACTTTCTGAAGGCTAGCGATTAAATCACACGTTCCATCCTGGAGTCACAAAGCGTCGCTCCCCGGGCGAAATGTGTGTGTGTGTGTGTGTGTGTGTGTGTGTGTGTCGCAATCAGGTCAAGGCGGTAGGAATTTGGGAGTGCGTGTTTACGCGAGTGTCACCTTGACCGCAAAGCTGCATTTCCCGCTTCGGACCGCCTCCTCATCCGTCTGCCACTGGTGCGGCCGGCTAGACTCCGGCACGTAGATGTCCTTCTTCCGCCGGAAGCTCTGCCGTAGCTTGTTCATTGCGGAGCTCCCTGCAGGAGGTCAGAGCGGTTTCGTTTGATTATGCAGTTAGGAAGCAATAAATTCATCTGTGATACAATCAAATAGATCCGATTTATTACGTATAAATGTTCCAGTCTTATGAGTTAGCCTCACGCTAAAATAACAGCAAGTGATCCATCAAATCATTTGAAAGGTGATTTATCTGCTTCAATTAAAAAAAATATTATACATAATTATAATTAATAATAATAAATAATAATAAAAATAGGCCCGGTAAAGCACATCGGCTTCAATTGCAGGGTACCGGGTTCAAACCAGCTCCGGCCTTGTGTGGAGTTTGCAAAATTGTACATTCAAAAACATGCATAGGCTCGTTGGGCACTCTAAATTGTCCCTAGGTAAAGCGTGGATGGTTGTTCGTCTCTGTGTGCCCTGCGATTGGCTGGCGACCAATTCAGGGTGTCCCCCGCCTACTGCCCGAAGACTGCTGGGATACTCCAGCACCCCCCGCGACCCTAGTGAGGATGAAGCGGTTCGGAAAATGGATGGATGGAATAATAAAAATACAAAATAATTGGGGTGCAAACTTTACAAAATTGTACCAAGCATAAGTCAGTAAATCCTAAATTAGACAACAACAATAATGTCAAGAACGTTAACATGTGCATTGCACCTCTTAGTCACTGAACTATTCAGACTCGGGAGAAGTGAGTTTCGATACCCGGTTTTGGGTCAATACCAGGATGATTTCAAAGTATCGGGTACTTTTGAAGAATTGATACTAGCTACGGCTACCTCAAGAAAAAAAAAAACTTGCAGAAGTGTATCTTGGCAGTAATTGTTGCAACACTGCTGCTGGCTGTCTGACTCGTCAGTGAGTCATCAGGTGCGTCAGGAAGACAAAGGTTTTTGGTTGAGAATTACCTGTCATTGTGTTCTCTGAAATGTGATGTATCGTAAATGTGCGTGGTATCGGTACTTGGTATCTATATTGGCGGTTACTCAAGAGGAAACACTCGCTCGGACTGGTATCAGCCTTGAAAAAAAAAGTGACATCGGACATCCCTGATTAGAACGCTATATAAATAAATAATACATATCTCGGGGAGGGCAGGGGTGTTGATTGACCAAAACGAAACCGTTTTACGGCGCACACACCTCGACGTTTATTTTGTTCGATAAGACACGTGACGAGCGATGTTACGTGCCATTTCGGATCAATCCATATGTAGCTCCCAACGCAGACTTGAGACTGACTGAAAGAGCAGCTGACTTGATCGGGGAATGGCGTCGCACGGTTAATGATCAAACGTGAGCATTCGTGTGGGACTTGAGGGTCATCTCGAGCAGTATTGAATTCCCGACCGCTCATCAGTTGGGCTGCCGGAAACGATCCAATTGTGCTTAATGGGTCGGAAAGGATTCATTTTCTTTGTTCGGTTGGTTTGTTTTCCTCCCCGTGTCCTTTATTCATCTATGACAGCAACATTTGCCTGCGAGCATCATCATCTGTCGATGTGTTGCGATGTTTATGATGGCGGGAAATGAATCCACCTTTCAGGGATGAAACTGTTTTGGGTTTTTTTAGGAAAGTTGTGGAATGTTGCTGGAACTTGTAGAGGGCCAAGAACTTTTTTGTTGGTTCTTGGCCCAAAAAGTTTTTAGAACCACCGCTCGACACGATTGTCCTCTCAACTTTGCGGGGAGATTAGCCCGGCCGGCGCCAAAGAGACCCAATTAAAAAGCCGCTGATCCAAATGAGAAGTGAGAGGTGCGGCCATATTTGAAGGACCGAGCTCATGTTTGGCTCGGCCTGCTCGTAAACCGGAGGAGCGGAAGTCAGTGAGCCGTAGCATTCCGACGTTTTGCGAGCCGCTAACTTTTTTTGAGCGGATGGGGATCTGATGGGATTAAGAGATTTTTTAATCCAGGCAGATCTGACTGTCTGCGCACACACACCTAGTAGTACACGACGCACACCCAACGAAACTCTTTGTGTAATAAAACCCGTTCTACGAGACGGGCTGTGGTCGTCGGGGGTTGGCGAGTGTTTGAGGTGAGGCGCTTGCTCTTATCTTCCCTGGCCAGATTGGAGCACTGCACAATGGAGCATTCGACCCTGACACACAAACACATCAAACGTCTTACTCAAAGGGAGGTGGGGGGGGGGGATGGGGGGGGGTTTACCAAGGTTGGACCTGTGGCCTAACGGGATATCTCCAAAGTCTCAACATGGCATGTGCATTTTGGAGCTTTTTGTGAAAAAGGGGTGCTTTTAATCTTCCCATTCCGATTCGTGTTTGTGGTACTCTTCAAGCACTTTGGATTGAGAAATGTCAAACTATTCTTTTTTTTTTTTTTTTAACATACACATTGGGTACGGCCACCCACAGAGTCGTAATTTGGAAAACAATATCGATTTTAAAATATTCATTCATTGAATCCCGGCCATTTTCACTGGAGCAACCCCCTCACTCCCAGCGTTTTACTGGATTTTGACTGATCTCGCAAAGCCCACAGAATATTTGGTTCTACTGCTATATAAACATGGAGCCTACCAAAATAAAGTTTGGCCTCTCTTCTTTCAGCAGAAAAAAAAATGTGTTTCTATCTTTTTCCATTCTTCTACAATCGGCATTACAAAATGGCTAAATTTCATGAAAACGGCGATTCCTGGGCAAAAAACGGAGAAAAAGAGCTTTTTGTAAACGCATGCATTTCAAGCACGTGAGGCACCACTGCCACCTACTGGTCACTTTTTTACATGAGTTACAATGCAAACGGCTTATTGTCATTCACAGATTGCATCAGACCCTCCTCCTCTCGATGACGCAAAAAAAAAATACTTGGACGTACAAGTACGTCCTTGGTAGGCGGGGCCTAATTTTAAAAAGACATACAACGTACAAGTACGTCTTGTGGAATGAAAGAGTTAGTACTACATTTTTTTTTTCTCCCAATGCATTTCAAAGCCCGTCAATTACACTGGTCGATAGCAAATTTTAATCAAAGATGGCTTTCGAGTCGCCCCAAACTATGAGGAAAAAAACCGAGAGCAGATTCAGAAAAGAAAAAAAAAATCCACCTGGAAAATTCTACTTGCATTTCTGATTTGACCAGTGTTTTGCTCGACTATCCTGGCTGATTATCTCACGTTGAAGTCCTGCAAAAATGAATTCTGCATTCAAACATATGCTTCAACTTGGCACCGACTTCTGCATACAACTCCCACATCCCAAAAGCAACATTTTGGCTCTCTAAAACACATTTACACCATTTATGTTACTACTTTCATGACATCTTTCAATTTTTTTGGTCATGATAAATACAAAACACACAAAAAAAACAAAAAAAGCCAGAAAAGTGTTTCTGTAAATACTCCCCAGCGAGCGCCAGTAGATCTGGGCCCTGGGCCTCAGGATTGATACTTGTAGTTTTAATTATTAATATCGGCGATTCTAAACTTTTTGTAGGCCAGAGCATGTCGACTAATCGATCATTTTTTGCTATTTGCAATGTTGTTCGGTCCCTAACCCCCAAGAATAGCCCCCGGTTCACCGTGACAGGGCTTTCAGGAAGGCGAGAAATTGGAAGTCAGGCGCCGGCACAAGCACGTTCCACTCCGGCGTTTGCAAACAAGATGTTCACAGGTCGCCTCGCACCTCCCTCATAACTCGTTTAATTGAGGTCACGTCATATTAGAGCTCGGTGCGGCGTCGCTTGCGAGCTGCCAACACGCGGAGCCCGTTTGTATGCGGTCGCAGTTATGTACACGCGACACAGCCACACTTCCCCCGTGGCGTCGCGGGGGCTTAGAGGTACGTCTGCGAGCGACAGGATGATGGTGTGCCCTTCCTTCCTGTACAAAGATGAAGATGCGCAGAAAGACAAAAAGCAGATTTAGCCAAGGAGGTGGACGGGAGGGGGGGGGGTGAGCGCCGGGCTTGGCAGGTGGATCGGAATGAATCATGTGAGGAACTTTGGCCGTCGGCCATGCGGCAAGAGGACCTGTTTAGTCACACCTGGTGAGGGGGGAAGTAAAATAAGAAAAGCAACGAAGGCATGAAAAAGGGTTTCGGCTCAGGCTTATCTTTACATTTTTTGTTTACACCCCAGGTGTCAAACAAAAAGCCGAGGGGGAAGATCCGCCGTGCCATATTGTTTTCCAGTACCTTTGGCCCACAGCCCAAGAAAGCAAATAATGGGCCCTCGACTTCATGTTTCGTGCAAAATGGATTTGCTCTTTTTCATTCCAGCTGAAAATCTATACCGAGGAGGCCATTTTTTTTATTATCGCACTTATTTTCACTAAATTCCTAAATTATTTGCATGCCGCTATTTTCCATGATTTCAAACTCAATTTAAATTCAGTTTGATAACACTCAGATTGGATATATACAGTGAAACTCCTCTACAACAAAACCTACATGGGTGAAAATACTCATTTGTGTGAAAGAATGTTCATGCATGAAAGCCATTCCACTTTTCTGCTCCCCCTATGACGAAAAGTCCCCCCTGTTCCGTCATACAAAATCTTTTTCTCTGCTCTTGCCTCGCAACGAGATTCACTACAACGAAAACAAGCCTTCCGCCACAGTCTAATCCAAGCTCAGCATGCCACAGCGACCTCTACTGCTTCGTTCGGAAATGGCAACAGCAACCACCACGCACTGGTTTACACGTGCGCAGTAGTCCAGGAAGTATTTGCTATTGTTAGTTTCAGACACAGCGCGAACGTTGCATTGCTAAAATGGCTACGAAACGGACCTTTGCAGACCAAGGAGTTAAGAAAAGTAAAGCATTCGCGCTTGAAGACAGGATAAAAGTAATAAAAATGAAAGATGGAGGAAGCAAAGTAAAAGACATTATGCAAGAAATTGATGTAAGTGAAAGTGAATGCTGATCGTAAATTTCGCAATTTCTTTCCCGTTTTTTTCTTTCTACACTGACTATATGAAGTGTCAAATAACTGTATGCTCATATCTATGCACTTAGAGTACACACATACGTTGTGTGTGTGTGTGTTTACATTTGAGATACAATTTGCTACAGTGAAAAGCCCCCTGTTGTGAAAAGTTTCTTGCTGCAAACATGATTTCGTTGTAGAGGAGTTTCACTGTAGTACGTAAGGAGGTGACAAATATAACCACGGCTGAACAAAATGAGAGCAACAAAAAAATTTGCAGGATATTTCTCTGGCTTCACTAGGAAGAAACGGTAGTTGATGATAGTTCCGATTCTCGATGCAACAACTATTTGAATAATCTCTCTTGGAATAGAAGGCTGATTAATCCTTGCGTAAGATAGCCGGGGGATAAATGCGGTGGCCGCCTGGAGATCAGGAGGTTACAATTGCGGCTTGCCACGTTTGCGGGCTGACGCGATCATTTTTAACGCCCAAGAAAGGACGCGCGAATACAGACAATCCGTAAATTGAAATCGACCCCTCTCGTTGACCAATGTTGTGTCATGTGCAGCCCTTTGGATGCGGCGGTGGTTCTTTTAAGCGCTCTATCAAGTTGAGTTGAGCAACATCATGTAAGAGGGAGCTTGAAACTGTCTCGAAAGTGATCTGTGCCCCCCCCCGCCCCCTTTTGCACAGTCATGTGAATCTCGAAAGTTAGAAACAGTCCTGAGAAATGACGGCGTTGGCACCACATTTGCAGAGGTTCCACAGAAAAAGGCACCTGCTGGTTTTTGAAAGGTCATGAGGGGGGGGGGGGGGGGGGGGGGAAACGGCAGACGCTCAAAAAAATTAAACCGCAGAGGAATGCGAAAATCGGCAAAACTAAATACCTGCGGCGTGGCAAATGAACACTTTTCCCTTTTCTCTGAAAGATTAAGGATTAGTCATCCATTTGTTAATGCCAGTCACGTTGTGTGTCTATATGTGCTTTACGAGCAGGGACAAAACGGTTGGCGGTAAGATGGTGGAAGGAAGCGGTGCGGGCGACTGTTTGGAAGATGCCCCGGGATAAAGGGAAAGTCGATCACTAATTTCCCAGCCGTCAGATAAATTCACAGGTCACGAACAATCCCATGGTTAAAAATTTTGTTAACGGTCTAGATTACTAGTTGAGTAACCTAAACCCGATACTCCAACCAACGATACCAAAACATAAATAGCATTTCAAACACATCTGACAACATTTCATGTATAGGTTCAATTATAATGTGGATAGCGGGTGTAGGCGGGGCCAATGGCCGCCACCGCATCATCATCATCATCATCTTATCCCCCCCAGCCATGACTCAGTCAATGCTGATAGCCTTCTTTTTCCAAGTCAGACGAGGGGTTCAAGGCGATGTCCCCACGATTTATGTTCCCGTATGACTCAAGCTAGAGCATCCATTTTCCGATCCGCTTTATCCGCACAAGGGTCGCGGGGGTTGCTGGAGCCTATCCCAGTCGTCTTCGGGCAGTAGGCGAGGGACACCCTGAACCGGTTGCCGGCCAATCGCAGGGCACACAAAGACGAACAACCATTCGCAGTCACGCTCACAGCTCGTGTTCAATCAGCCTGCCATGCATGTTTTTGGAATGTGGGAGGAAACCGGAGTACCCGGAGAAAAGCCACGCAGGCGCGGGCAGAACATGCTAACTCCACACAGGTAAGGCCTCTAGCCGGGATTGAACCCACAACCTCTGCACTGTGAGTTCCACGCGCTAACCACTCGACCACCAGAGCAAGTACAAAAGGCTGTCGGGTTACAAGCGGTCGATTGGTCGATTATTTTAAGGCGGCCTTATATACGGCGGACCTCGCCGTCGGACGTTTAGCCGTTTAATGAAAGGAAATGTCAAACACACAAATATAAAAACGAAAGCACGTCCCGGGGCACGAAGAAACCACTCACGCTGAACTAACCGCACGCCAAATCATCGGCCGGATGCTGGAGTCACAGCTTATGTCACTTACTAGGCCACGCGCACGTCGCCACACAAATACTACAGCCGGTTTCGCCAGCGCGCCGAAGAGCTCAGCTTGTGAACATCACATGACCAAACCCGGAGAACGGGTGAGCCGTGACGGTCGTTCCCTCAAAGCCTCGGGTCTGTGACGTCACTTTCAGTCGACTGCAAGACGCAAAATGGCCGTCGCCTAAGATGGATGATTTTGCTGCTTCACTCATATTCTACAAAACACAAAAAAATACTCGGCATAAACTGTTTAGACTACTGGAAACACTTTTGAAGTGACTTCCCCGGATACCAAAGAAGCTTTCAATCAGTTTTTCCCCAAACATCAACTCCCGTGGGAATAATATGAATTTTAACATGCGGTTAGTGGAAAACAGTCCAGTGTCAGTGGGGACGCACCTTGAACTAGCGAAACTGCAAAAAAAACAAAAAATAATAATAAAACAAAAAATGTTTTTTGATAACGTTTAATTGACCAATCAATTGATCGATCAGCCCTCCTTTATTCACGAAAAGCCAGTCAATCTTCAGCTCGGCCTCGGGAACCTTCAATCCATCCCCCTTTTTTTATTACTCCTGAAATCCACTTAGCTTCTAAAAAAAAAAAAAGACAAAGCACTCCTGCTTCTCAAGGCCTCCGGCCCAAAAAGTCTCTCAAGCGTTATTCAAACTTTGTCGAGAAAGCAGCACAGCAGCGGCTGGCTATGCTCCGTTAGCGTAGCATTGACCCTTCGGAAGCCGAGCCACCGTTACATATTGACCAAGGCGGTGTGGCAACGTGCGGTTAATATGTGATCTATTAATTCCACGTGGGCATGAGCACATTTTATAGAATCGTCCAGAACAAATGCTGATGCGAGAGGAAGTTTTACAATCCAGGGTGGCTTGCTGACTTGCAAGGGGGCTATAAAACGGTAAAGTAACTCATCAGTGCGTCGCTGATAGCGGACACGTTCACGCATGTGAATTGGTGAGCGGGGGTGAGACTGACGTAACAAAAAAAAAAAAAAAAAAGCCTGTCTTGTAGATAAGTAGTGTTCTGGATTTAGGGTCAATTGCTTGGAAATTTATAAACAGTCTTTCCCCAAACGCAATAAGCCACATAATGGATGATTGGCCCTGTAGAGGGAATTGAATTCGACATTATCATGAAGCAAGATTATGAAAGCTAAAGAAAACAAAATAACAAAATCTAAAACATTTTTGTTAGTGGAACATAAAAATCAAAGTGATTTTTTTTTTCAAAAAAAGTAATGAACAAAAAGTACAGCTTGCATTCATAAAACTAACTAGAACTACCGATATTTATAGCCCCCCCAAAAAAAGTCCTTTGCTCTCATCTTTGTCAATTTGTCGGGTCTCTTTCTAAATTTATTCCATTTCAGTATTACTGTCATTTTTTTAAATTTTGCACGTGACAAAAACTCAATTTATAAAGGAAAAAAAAAACTAAAACTAATATTAAAATTAGTTTTAATTTACGTGCTCAATAAAGATTTTGTAATTTTTTTTTTTAAAGAGTGTGGTTTCGGTTTTTGAACAAATCGCTTTTCGAAAAGCCTTCTGGAACGGATTATGGTTGAAAACTGAGGTATGACTGTATAGTGTTAAACCCATTCTAACCATTTCTCGTTGCCCGATTTTTGGGCAAATTTGTTAGCTCGCGAGCTAGCTAGCTGGAATATATCCCTAGTGGGATATATCGTAGCCACTGGAGGCTTTTAGTGGATATATTTTCAATCATGTGGGGATCTGCGGGCGTGAGAAACACAAGACGAAATAGTCTGAGAGAAAAGCTTGAATTTCCCTGATTTTTAAGTCTCATTCTGGATACAGTACTCTGCGATGAACCATTCACTGTGAGGGTCGCTAGTTCAAAACCATCCCCCATACTTCTTCATTACAGTGACTTTAAGTTCTACGAAATTTTTGTTATCACTTCTTGTAGTTGAAATGTTTCAATCAGACATGTTCACGTTTCGGGCGCTTCGGAATGAATTTGCGCCTTTTTTGCGAATTTCTTTGAGCAGTCGAAACACAGTGGGCCTCTGGGTCATAGTTCCATGGTAAAAATTCCAGTTGCAGCAAATTCCTGTCTTTTCTGGTGTCGGTGTGAAAGGCAAATGCTGACTGATGCTCTTCCGCTTCAGCTCTGATGGAGCAATTTCTGCGGAATCTCTGTGCGGAAGAGGCTACGGTGGTCAAAGGCGGAGATGACGAGGCGGAAAAACAAGGCCTGCTTGGGGCGTGCGCGCGCGTAGCATTATCTGTCTAAGCAGCAGGAGCGACGAGAGGATGGTAGAACAGGAAATTCACGCTGAGCGAGCATACTCGCAATCTTGCACCATCCCGCTAACCTGGCCGAGACCCATGAAAGCGCGCTTTTGACTCTCGCCACACTCGTCTTTGGGTGTGAACTCGGCAAACAGAAAAGAACAACACGATTGCATGTCTGAACGGAAAAATGGTCGGATTGGTTTTTTTTTTTGTGTGTTGATTTTTTTTCATTGTAATTTTTAAGAGGGGTACGGAGTGCAGCTGTTACGCCCCTCGTGTATGTCAGGAATGCCGTTCACGTACTCGAGCGCTGCTCTCATCCCACCCGGTGCTATTTGTCAAGAGGCGTGACATCTGCGGAATTTAAATACTCCGGCTGATTTACGCCGGGCTGCCAGCACTACCTGGCCGTGCGACGTTAGTGAGGGGGTTTATTGTAAAACCTCGACGGTACTCTTCGATGATGTACAGTCAGTTGCTGCTAAAATAAACGAGCCAAAATCAACGTGGAAAAATGTGAGGAATGTGACAGCTCAAGGAGGTGAAAATTAAGGCAATATGGAACCCCCCCCCAAAAAAAAATTATGACTAAATAAATAAATAAATAAGGCCTGCCCCAATGTGGATTTTTTTTTTTTTTGTTAGGCCAAGTCCGATATTTGGCAGAATAAAATCGTGGCAACTGATTAATCAGCAGATTAATCCTATTTAAAAAAAAACGAACACTAAATCTAATAAAATAACTTTGTCCTTTACTATTTGTTTAACTTTACAACAGATTTCGCCAATTTTTTTTCTGAGGCTGTTGGTTTTTTTTGGAGGGGTGGGGGGCGTTCGAACATCATCAATGTCTTTGTCTTATACTGTATTGTAAGGCGTGAATGTGTTTTTAAAAAATAAATATATAATACTTTTTTTTTTTTTTACAAATCTGCCATTTTAAAAGAGCTAACATCTGTAGATTAAATCGGCCGGGCCCTAAAAAAAAATATATAAACTCAATCAAACATACAGAGGCCCAAATCTGAGGATGGACCAGTTTGGGAAAACTACCAGGGCGGCACAAGCTGCCAAGGCACCTTTGATCCACTACGGCCCGACCCGCCAATTAATGAGGAATTACTGTTCGCCCCACCCCCGAGGGGCCCCCGGTGAGGCGCAGCCGCTGTGGGCAGGAACGGGTCGGAGACCGCCAGGCACCGACCCGGTCATCAACACGCCTCGCCGAGCAAAAAGCCGCCGATGCCCCTCGCTGAAATGCGGCACGAAGGCGGCCAAATGGACAGCGGGCACAGCGGGGCCATTGTTCCGCACACTCGTGGGCCAGAAGGGCCTCTTCTTTGCTCTGCTGGAATGCAAAGTACCTGCTCGTCGACATCGTCCACGCGGGTTTTGTTTTTCTCGCCTGTGAGCTGGGGGGATTTATTCATTTTATCGATTCATTTGAGTCCACTGTGAAATCGATGAAACCCGATCTACTCCGATGGATGCGTTACCGACTCATCAACAATTGGAAATACAGAGACAAGAAAACTTTTTTTTTTTGGGGGGTGGGGGGGACAGTTAAACTTATTAAAATATAGTTTCTAACGGCACTGCAAGGCATCGTTTGATAAATCATCAACAACAACAACAAATTGTAATTTGATGACAAATTAGAAATGGGTTTTGTCCATAAAATCTGTCAGAAAATCTGCAAAAATGTACAGCATTGTTTTCCAAAGTAAAAGCAGTGCTTGTGATTGTATACAACTCCTTCACATGCAAATTTTTTTTTTGGGGGGGTGGGGTCAAATTCTGCCTGGCCCAGGGTTATGATATTTGTAGATTTTTCAAGATGGTTCGTTTTTATTCCATTTTGACTTTTGCTTTTCAATCAAGCAAGTTTTAATTAGTATTGAAGGTGGATTTGTTAGGTTTTACAGTCAAACCTCAGTTTTCGAACGTCTCGGTTCTCGTCCAATTCGGTTTTCGACCAAAAATGTCGAGTTTTTTATGCCTCGGATGACGACCAAATTTCGGTTCTCGAAAAACTGAGCGCACTTGAACGCACCATTTGACTCCTCTCGCCTTCCTTACACAAGGAAGTGACGCTTCCTCGTGTTGCTTTCCATTGTGAGCAGACGTGTGCAGTTCACATTTTTTAAAAAGAGCGTGGTTTCGGTTTTCGAACAATTTCGATTTTCGAACAGCCTTCTGGAACAGATTATGGACGAAAACCGAGGTATGACTTTGTTTTAGTTTTGTTTTTGTTTGATTAGTATTTGTTTATTTTAAATGTAATATATGAAGCATTTGTTGAGTGCAAGTCAAAAAAATGTCACAATAATTAACAGGTAATAAAGTAAAGTAGGCTACAACGACCTTCCTTCTTCTGTATAGCTGTTCAGTCAGATCAAAATAAATATATGTAAAATCTCCCCCCCGCATGAAAATGACACCAGTTTTCATCAACTATCTTCACCTTGGTTTGGTCATCTCACTCGAAGGTGCATCATTCTATGTCGTTTGGTTCCCAGGAAACAAGTGTCCCGGTAACCCGGACACGTGGAGGGCGGGGGAAAAAAAAAAAAAAAAAAAAAAAAAAGAGGGGAAAAACAGCTATTAAGCAACTAATTGAACAGCCATTTGCCTAACGAACCAGACGTCCCTTGCGAGATGACGTCGAGGGGCCATCCTGCCGAAGCAACTCGTCTTAATTACAGATCGGTGGGTATGAATAAAGCATGAGGAGGGCTCAGGTATCGCACTATGTAGGGTCTGCCCGGGGACAAAAAGGAGAGACGCCTCAGCCTCCTCCTGCACACAACCTGAAAGGCGCACACGTACAAAAACGCACACACACACCTCACAGATTTAACAGGCGGCGACATAAGAGGAGCTCAAAGCCCCTTGGACCTAATTAGGAGCTAAAGATAAAAGTCCCAAATGGGCGCACTCATAAAAAGATGCTTCTGTTGATTCACTTTCTTGAAACGAGCATGGCCAAAAAAACAAACAAACAAACAAATCAGTCCACGAGCGGCGATGAACTAATTTTGCCGATCGGGGGCGATCCTGACATCATGTGGTCAGCGGCGGCGCATTTGGAGACGGACACTCGCACGCTACGGGCTTGATGAACTTGTATTGAAAGCTCATCAGAAAGAAGAGACGTCTTCCCCCGCGACCTATTCTGAGCCGGTCAGGAGTCCGGCCAACAGCGTTTTTACAATCAAGATGACCCTGATTGGATGCGGCCAGACCAAAATAGGCTCAGATCGGCTGCGGTTTCAACGCGTCGCTCGCGTTTGTGGGCGACACGTGAAATGCGGCGGCTTGAGTGACCACAACGATCACAGGAGGCTCAATTTGCAACAACAACGTGAAAACCAACAAAAGCTCCGTATGAACTGCTAATCGATACCACCAATTTCCTTGCAGAAAAACAATGCCTAAAATGGGTTTAATGTGAATTACTTAAATTACAAAGTTGTTTTTTGTGGTTCTTGTAAGCATCAATATTTCAGACAGTGTCAATCCCCACAGTGCCTTTGGTGAATATTTTGATCAGATTGCTGATTGGAAGTCGCTGATCGGCCGCAAAAATCCCGATCCTGTAAAGGCAAGGTTAAACTGTTCATATCGACAGTTGAACATTTTTAGATGATGGGGGGGGGGGGGGGGCGTGTTTTGTTACAAACTAAATTTTTACTATTCGCGTCGGGGCGTGGTCCCCTAAACCCCGCAAATAGAGAGGGTTCGCTATATCCCGCTGCTATCAGTTGACGAAACTAAAAGTGAGGCCCCCGTGATTGCTTCATGGTCGCAAAGCAAGTTTATCAACCCGCGTTGCGTCACGGCTCGGGCAGAATTCAACATGTGGTATCAACCTCTGAGCCTCTCACTTCATGCTGCTTTTTTCCACTCATTCGTACGACGCTGGCTCATCATCAGCCACATAAATAGATATCATATTTATAAACCTCACCATCCACACATAGCTGTGGCATTTTTTACAAGCGCGCGCGCGCACACACACACAGTTGCACTGCTACTTACATACACAGTACACAAGCTACATTAGCGGGGGAGGGGGTGCAGTGTGATGCATTGGGTCCTAGGGAACATGCTTTTTTTTTTTGCCATACAATAATAAAGTGTCATTGCACATCCACTGCAGTAGGTGGCAGTGGTGATCTCATTCATTTCTTTATTGTAATTTTAGGCAAATCTTATCTGGGACAAACTAAACCCATGTTAAAGTTATTCCATGTTGTGAATTGATCTGTATTTATTGTTTGTTTTTGTTCAACGTTATGCATAAGTGTACTTATAACAATTTATTGACAATTTTTTCTTCTTTAGGTGGGGAGTAACAGGAAAAAAAATTAGGAAGCACTGCCCACATTTATACAGAATATTACGATTTGTTCATGTGTAAACACACACACACACAGACATTGACACACACTCATAAACATTTACTTGCACGCACGGTGAGTAACGACGTCACACGACCCGGAAATCAGGTGATAAGTGAAGCATTCATGTCCCATTAACAGCTCACCTCGTCCAGGTAGATTACTTGAGATAACCGCACGGCACAACCGTATCGCCCCTATTATTTGGTCGTTTAAATGAACTCCTTGGACATTTTACACAGCAAAATCAGCTGGACTTGTATGTCGACTTAGCGCGAGTTTGTCCTTACAGACATGCGAACTGGGTGGCGTTGAAATTAAGGTTTGGAATGGAGCGAACGTAGCCCACATCCGCAGACACACGCTTAGCTCGACGTGCTAGCGAGCTAATTGAAGAGACAGCGACAGACGGGGAAGCGTATGAATACAACGCACCTTACCTGTGACCACCAGGCCGAGCCAGTCGGTACGCCGTCACGAAATCCGCCCCCTCCCCGCCGCGAAGGCGCGTGCGTCGGCCCCCTCCGAGGAAAAAAATAATTCAAATTCCACAGAAAGCACTGCGAAAGACTCACGCAGCCCAATCACTTCGGCCACCGCAGCTGAATGGCTGCGAGCAAGCGGCTCAACCAAACTTCCTCCTTAGCAACGGACCGCCCCTTCACATTCTCATTGGTCCAAGGCAGAGTTTGTGGGATGATGAGCAGGTAAGGAAGCAAACCTGGAACAGACCATGGCGTTCCTCTAAAACCAGCACGCACACGTGTATGGAAAGATATAACGCCCCCTGGTGCATTTGACGCGCAACTCCGTCACCGCATGGTGCAATCATGGCAATGGACCAAACCAATCAGTGGCGGTGGCGAGAGATAATGACTATGGCAAAATTTCATCAAGTATATCATTATGATGAAAGTAATTATGGACATTATTATTCATCATTCAGTGAACAAGGTCTTCACAACAAATTACATAACATTTACACTACAAGTAAACGTAATTAAGATAAAAGGATAATGTACTAGTATTTTTTGATTTTAGACATTTTTAAATGGTAACACGATAAAAGCAATTTGTTATAATAGAAATAATAGATAGTCAACAGGTATGTTATAAATAAAAAAAATAATGTAATATATATTTTATATAATAATATAAATAAAATAAAAACTAAAAATTTATAAATAATCATGACAGGGATTTTATTGTATTTAAATTGAATAAGAATCATGTTATAATTAAGTAATGTATATGAAATAAAGATAGGGGTTGTCATTATTTTACTATTTAAAAGTAAGTTTGTGTTCTATTTAGTCCTGATTGTTTTTGTTGTTAAATTCTGCTATGTATTTTTGTGTTCATCATACAAATTTTAGGTATACTGTGGGGGAAAAAAATCTATATATTCATTCATTCATTCATTCATTTTCCGAACCGCTTCATCCTCACTAGGGTTGCGGGGGGTGCTGGAGCCTATCCCAGCAGTCTTCGGGCAGTAGGCGGGGGACACCCTGAATTGGTTGCCAGCCAATCGCAGGGCACACAGAGACGAACAACCATCCACGCTCACACTCACACCTAGGGACAATTTAGAGTGCCCAACGAGCCTGCCATGCATGTTTTTGGAATGTGGGAGGAAACCGGAGCACCCGGAGAAAACCCACGCAAGCCCGGGGAGAACATGCAAACTCCACACAGGGAGGCCGGAGCTGGGATCGAACCCGGTACCTCTGCACTGTGAAACCGACGTGCTAACCACTGGGCTACCGGGCCGCAAATCTATATATATAAATACTAAATATCAGAGATTAATGTATGACAGAAATATGACAAAATGTTTATTGTATCTTCATTTTTACACATGAAGTAATTAAAGTGATAATAGGTAATATTAACATTCATTCATTCACAATTTGGCTACAATTAAATATAGAAAAACATAATATACTGGTAAAGGGCAACATTATTAAAAGTAATTAACTGCATATTTAAAGTATTTTAAAAAGAACACTGAAATAACTCAAATGAAAAGGGTCATAATAACAATGAAATAAAATGTGTCACAGAAAAGGAAAAAAATATTAAAATAGTATGAAAATAGAAAAGACAGCCTTCTTTGTTACTATATTTTATTTGTCAGGTGTACTTTACACACACACTCGCACACTCACACACATCAAGAAAATATCAAGCAAATATACACGTACAAGTATTTCCAGCACATGGGTACAGTATGACAAGACAGGAAGGGAAAAAAAAAAAAAACATTCTTTGGGTGCAACCATGCAGAACAATAAATTAAAAAATTCACCTGACCACAGCTTTGTACCCATCAGCCCTCTTACATTTTGTTAAAGGAGACATATTATGCTTTTTTTTTCTTCACAATTTACCCACTGAGAATTAGAGTGGCCTCACTCCATTACTGTCATTTTGCATGAAGTCTTAAGGCTGTTTTTATATCGTGCTGAATCAGCTTCTCCAGGATACATTTTTGTGTTGTGTTTCCCTCAGATTTTAGTTTATCCCAAACATCTGTTAAAACAAAAATTATAAATAACATACACTAGCATGCAAATGCACTGGCACTCAAGCTAAGCCTGGTTTCACGCTGCTATTTTGGAAATAAACTGATGTCAAAATTGAAACCAAACCTCTATTTACCACTAGCATTCCTTTGAATTGCAAAAATGGAGTGAGGCCACTCTCAAATTTAGTAAAAGTAAATGACGCTAAATTAAACTTCTCCCTTCAGCTCAACAGTTCCTTGGCTCCAAGATGCTACAAGATGGCGCCCAAGTATTATTTCAAAATCAGTGGATCACAGACAATTGATCACCCTAAAAATTCGTAAATATGCAGGGGTTCACTGCACAAACATGTGAAAAAGTCCAATTTCCATAATATGTCCCCTTTAAGGAATTAACAAGTACAGTAAATGTAAAAAAGAAAAAAAAAAAATTAAAAAAACAAGCAAGAAGTTAAGGTTAGAAGAGCTGCAGCCTCCTTTAAAGATGGAGCATCCTACACTGCTTCAGAAGCAAGGCCAAGTTAATTCTTTTGTTGCCGGAACCTTCCTTTGGTCCTTCAAGTGATGATCTGAGGCTCCCAGGCCTGGCTGGCCACCAGAGGGCGGCACTGTGCAATGACAAGCGGGCCGGCTGTGCTCTGACTGTCCAGGCACAGTCCGCTAACCGTGTGCTGCAGGGCCGAGCCTTTGGGCTTCCATTTCTGCACGGGAAAAAAAACATGAGTTGCCGTGAATCCGTCCACAAAAGCGTCAACAAAATGTTTTTAGTGAGAAAATAGTTCAGTGTTACATGTCACTGTCAGATGAAAACCCTGTATAACCAAATATGGATTTCCCGGACAATTTAATGAGGGAGAAACTGATACTGGAATGCAAAAACAAGAGGATGACAAATGCAATATTGTTCAGTCTCCTGTGGGACAAACATCCAATGCGCAGCCAAAATGGCCACCAGCAGATGAAGGAGGACGCGAGCGGCGGCTCACACATATGCTTCCACTTAATCGCGACTCCCTTCTCGCTGTTGTGAATCACCGGGCGGACGCGGGTCAGCGTGGAAAGACGGTGGGTTGGGGTTGAGAGGTCACGGCCCACGTCTCCTGAACGCCGATGACACAGCCGGTCTTACGACGGCCATTTTGTGTTCATTCCACACTGATTGTTAGGCCCATTAATATGTGTCGATGATTGACAGGATGAGAGGAAAGCCAAGAGTTGCGCTCAAAGCCTTTGAAATCACATCTTGTCCTCGGTGCATTTTCTTTTCAAAGGGAATCAATCTTTAATTTTGTGTGTGTGTGTGTGTGTGCGTGTTATTCTCCGTTTTATACCCTTGTCAATTTTAAGTGAACGCATATGTGTCATGAGTATATTAAATGTTTGGGATTGAAATCTAATTTGAAGCCTTGCCCTTGTCCTCAGACTTCATTTTGAAACCCCGGCCTAAAACTCTCATTTGAAACGTGAAATCTGTTTTAAAACCATATTTCCAAAACCTGAGCATGTTTTAAAAGATATTGAACCCTATTTTAAAACCTAAATCCTGCTTTGTAACCTCAACGCTGTTTTAAAATCCTAATTTAGAACCCTAATATGGTCACCAATCCCTAACCCTGGGTTAAAAGAAACTTAACACCTGAATTCAAATTTCAAACGGAAACCTTGTCTTGAAACAATACTTCGAAAATTTAAACCTTAGGACCAAAACCGTGTTTTAAAAACTTAATCCCGGTTTGAAACCCGAAATTTCTTTGCTGGAATCCCTAAACCAGATCGCAAATGTTTTGTTTGACACCCTAATCTTGGGTTAGCGTACTGACCTGTCGAGGCTCTTTGGCGTTGCAGGGCTCCATGGTGACCTTTGACCCCGCGGTGAAGAGCGTGATGGCCAAGCAAAGGTCGCGCTGCCGAATCAACGGCTCGATTAACTCCCACCTCTGAAAAACAAATCACACACACAAACATCACTACCAAGCAATTATTTGTGGATTTAAAGAAAACCTCACCCAGGCTCCAAACCCTACCAAACAAGGCTTCAGATCCCTAATTAAATACCCTCACCAGTATTTGAAACCCTAACTTTGGGTTGAAAGCCTGAATCCAAACCTTTGCTTGAAACCCTAACCCTTGACTGAAACCCAGAACCTTGACTGAAAACCCTATTTGGAAACTCAAATCCGGTATTGCCATGCATTGCCAATTTGAAACCCCAACATTTGCTTGAAGCCCTAACCCAGATTTGAAAGTCTAACTTGAGACCTTAACCTTTACTCAAAACCTTAACCCAGACCCGCGCCTAATTTGAAACTCCCGACACCGACAACCTAATCTGGTACCCTTTTGGCCAGGCTGATTTAAAACCCAAGCCTCGGGTGAGGCCCCGCCTCCCGCCGGCCCCCTGAGTGGACGAGCCCTTACCTGCGCCTGCGGCCTGCTCCCTCTGACCACTTTGCACTCCGACAGGCCGAGTCCGTCCATCCCGCGGGTCTCCAGGCACAACGTTCCCTGTCGGAGGACGCTGGACACGGCCTCCTGCTCGGGAACCCTTGAGGGAGGGATTGAGGCCGGTCAGCAATCTTACTGAAGAAAGACGCTAATCGAACGCCACCGCTTCAATTGATCATTGAAAGTCAAACTTCATTGAATTCATGCTTGAATTTAGAATTGTGTTCACAATTCAACTCTGAGGTATGATTCCATAAAATACTGTTCAATCAGTCCTGCCAAAGTGTTAAGGGGGCTCAGGTCCCTCTTAATCCTCACCCTAGGACCACCTCTGTATTCAATTGATTATTTTATTCATAATTGTCAGTTCATTTATTTAAAATGCATAATTCAATTTTTAATCATATTTATAAATGAATGTAAAATTATAACTGAATTTAAAGTACGTAATTAAAAAATGTACGCATAATGTAGTTTGATTTCATGAGAATGTAATGCATAGTTTACTTACGTAACAATGAATAGAATTTTATTTATAATGTCATTTCCACAAATGTATAATTTAATGACTCTTTTTTTTTTCAATCATTTTCATTGAATTTAATAGATTCATAATTTCATGTCCGGGTTGATCAATTCTATTTAATTTTCCATTTTCTGTATGTCGTTGTTTATTTTATTTTATGTACTTCACAATTTCACGAAATTCAGAATTTTTTCATCACTTCAGTTGTAATTGTATGTATTCAAAATTCCACTTGCAAGTTCATTTTAAAATACATGATTGTATTCGGAGTTCAATGCGTATTTGTATGTATCGTTGAATTTGTCATTGAATTCACAACTGCATGTTATTTTATCCCCACGTTTTTATTTTATTTTAAAAGTAATTCACGCCGAATCAAATTTGTGAATAAAAACCGAGCTGATGTGTATTCCAGCATGAATCATTGACCTGATCATTTGTGATTCAGGGTGTCATGACACCGCGTGCGTTTACTCTCGCTTGACATGCCAGGGGAAAAAAAAAAATAGAAACCTAACTTTACAAGCCGGCGCCCCCCCCCTAAATTTATCTTTTGGTGATTCACCATTTTGGCTTCTCGACTTAATTGGTCCAATGTGTGAGTACACGAGGGACTCGAGCGACTGTGGTTTAATGCAGCGTGACGTGGTGCAGCTCAGCATGCGGTACAGCTAAACGCACTCATAAAATAAAAACATTTAAAAAACCCTCATGTCTCTTTGTTACACGGTTAGATGAAAACTAACCCACGTTACAAGGATTTTGTCTTGAAGAAATATTGACAGATCAAGGATAGCCCACCTGAGCTCAGGGTAAACATTCTCCATGTACCAGCGGAAAGGTTTGCAGTTCAGCTTTCGGCGCAGCGTCAGACGGTCGGCTATGCTGCAAAGAGACAAGTAAACACGCCACACACTTAATGACACAGTGGTCTCTTGATATTCCCCCCCAAAAAAAAAAAACAAGCTAAACCCCTGAGAACTACTTTCAGTTTGAAAATGTTTATGTACAGTCATTAATTCAGCAAAAAGCATTTTTTCTGACAAATTGAGGGTTATGGTTCCCTGGGACAAATTTTGGAACAAAAACTTTTCTAGAACAACAGTAAAAAAATTTCCCTCAATAAAAGCGTCTTGTTTTTTTTTGTTTTCCATGGTAGAATTCTGTTTCCAACAACGTCCGCACTTTGTTTCGTTGTGAACACAATTTCCGACAAGGAAAGAATTTTCATTCCAACAAAGTTAGCTTTGTGTGTTAGCTTATATGTGTATATATACACACACACATATATATATATATATATATATACACATATATACATTTTTTTTTAACCTCTTGTATAATCAAGGTAAGTTTCTTGATGTGTACGATTCTGACAATCTACTCTCCCTTATATCGTACGGTAACAAGAACGTACCTGCCGAAAGCTTTGCCTTGTGCTGAAGGCCTGGCCGAGTAGTAGTACTGCTTGTACTCGTCCATCCACACCTCGGCGGCCCGCCGTGTGTTCCTACGCACACGTCACACATCACAGTAACCTCGCAAGTACAGTACATCCGAAAAGTATTTGCAGCACTTCACATTTTCCACGGTTTGCTGTTTTAAAACCTCATTCTTAAAAAGTATGAAAAACATGGCACAATTGTTTTTTTGGTCCCCTTTCCCTAGATCTGTGCCACCGGACAATCTTTTCTCAGAGGTATACAAAAAAATTCCACTGAGCGTTTTCCAGTTTTAGTATTCGATTCCATCAGGGACTCACTTGATGTAGGTGAGAGCATTGCCTTCTGGGAAGTCGTACGGGTGTCGCTTCCGGAACACATGACCCACGCGACTGCACGGCAGGATTTCCAGACTGCCGCCGCACATCCATACGCGGAACGACAGCTCTGGCAATGAGAATAATAAGAATATTCTCCTCTTCATCATTATCATCATCATCATCCTACGGACATTTGAGTGTTGAAACGTGTCACTGAGCTTCACTGAATGCTCCAGTGCTGCACAAATGGCAAGGACAGGATTTAAAAAAAATTTTTTTTGGGTGTGTGTGTGTGCAATGTGGAATGCGGTCATGTTCAAAACTGTCAGGAATGTGTCCAGTATGCATCACCCGATGACATCATTTTCATTTCCCTGATTTAATTTGAAGCATATGTCTAATGTAGTTAATGTGGAGTAAAAACACATGAAATCAGATATATATATATATATATAAGTGAGCAGGCATCTTACCAAAGTTCTCCCCACCCCAGATGTCCATGTGAGTGTCGTACTGTCCAAGATGGTTGAACCAACTCTTGTCCATTGCAAATATTCCTCCCGCAATCACCGGAGTTCTGGAAAAAAAAGAAAAAGAAAACATTTAGCGCCATTACCATGACAGTCACTGTGTGAAAGCCGGGACCCAGCTCTTAGCATTTTGCTTCTGGCAAGTGTGGCATGATGGCAAGTTTGCATTTTGTCTCTTTGTGAGTTCACTGGCAAAGTTATAATTTTGGGATGGTTGTTGGTCTGTGTGTTCAGGGTTCAGGGTGTCCCCCGCCTAAAACGGCTGGATAGAGCACCCCCCCGCGAAAGGAAAGCGGAAAATGACGGATTGGATCATTTGTTTTTTTAAACAAAGTTAACATTTTCTTTACTTGTGAACTATTTTTTTTACAAAGTTTGCTCGCACTTTTTCAAAAATAATAGCATATTGTTTCCAACAAAGTACAGTCAAACCTCAGTTTTCGTCCATAATCCATAAAGACTGTTCGAAAACCGAAATTGTTCGAAAACCGAAACCACGCTCTTTTTAAAATAAAAATATTTACTGAACACGTCTGCTCACAATGGAAAGCAACACGAGGAAGCGTCATTTCGTCGTGTGAAGGAAGGCGAGAGGAGTCAAATGGTGCACTCAAGTGCGCTCAGTTTGTTCGAGAACCGAAATTTGTTCATCATCCGAGGCATAAAAAATTCGAAATTTTTGGTCGAAAACCGAATTGGACGAGAACCGAGACGTTCGAAATCCGAGGTTTGACTGTATTTTCTTTCTTCATGAATGAATTTTCAACACTGTAAACGTTACAATTTTGGATTAATTTGAATTAATTTTGAAGAACAGACTTAGCATGATGCTTCCGACAAAGTCATCATTTTGTTTCCTTGTCAAAAAAAAAACAACAACAACAAAATTACATATGACAGTTCAAGTTGACATTTTGTTCCCGCCACCGACTGTGGCCGCCATCACTCGAACCTGATTGGCTGCGTGGGGTCACTCCTGGCCATTTTCTGTTCAATGGGAATCTGCTCCCATTTAAAGTGGAGACTCCAGTCAAATCCTGGTGAGAAACAAGAGACATCCGTCAACATAAACTTTTTTTTTTTTTTTATCATTTAAGTGTAACGGGAAGGGGGACTTCCTCCTCCTCGCCAGCTGTGCTCGCAGCTGTTAAGTTCCAGCGACGGAGGATCGCGGCGTATCCTCTCACCTCCTCTCAAATCGGCTGAGGCGGCCAAGTAAGCAAAGTTGTCCAGGCTGATGACATCGATGATGGGGCTCACCACTCGTGTATGGTCCTGCAACAACGTGGGCATCATCGCTTAGTAGCTGTTTTCGAAATATTTGGATCTGCGGTAAGGGAGGCTTGGCTGCGCTCCCGTGCCCAGCTGTCTTTGGTTACGCCTGTTGTCCCATTGTTTGTATCAGGCCATGATCCAAGCGTGGCCAAAACACTCATAAACATGATGCGGATGACATGTTGCGCTCTGCTTCTCGTTAACGTTCCCTTTTCAAAAGCGGGATACATTTCGACTCAAGGGGAATATACTGACATGGGAAAGTACTGCATTCGCACCATTTGGTCCCAGCCCCTGGGGAAAGGATTTTATCGTCATTAACTCATTCAGTACCAGCCAATTCTAGACCAAGTCTGAAAAGACGTTTAAACACGTCTTTGGGAGTGAATGAGTTATAGCCAGATCAAGTGTCATTCCAATTCGAGTTTTTTTTTTCCTTTGACAATGCCTCTCTAAGCAATGTAAAATTTGTTCGGACTGTGTATCATGAGTATTCTCACCAAAAAAAAAAAGTCTCAAAAGGACACGTTTGGAAAGTCAGTTTTGTTTCAAAGTGTCCACATTGTCTTGATAGTACCCTTGATAATTTAATGATTTTTTTTTTTTTTTTAATTGAAAGGTGGCATGTCTATCATGAATAGACTCTCCTGAAGACTCAAGATATCATCACAGAAAGTCTACTATTTTGGTCCGAAATGGATGAGCAAAAGGTACTGCTAACATTTTTTTTTTAGCTTGCTTGCTGGGACTGTCTGGAATTAAAAAAAAAAAATGAATAAAATTATTTTTTTTTTTAAACATACACATTTTAATCACCTACAAGACCACTTAGCAAAGGTTTACTATGAGTAGACATGCACAATAAGTCTCACTTATTTTGTATGTCTCTGGAGCCGCGTGTTGCCGACCCCCGTGCTATACAAATACTCTCCCCAGGATGTTTTCTGACAACAATCCCTTCTTCTAACAATAGCCAACTTAAGCTGCTTCTCCATTTGTTTTCTATGCATGGACCGTGTGTGTGAGCGTGTGTGCGCTGGGGGGAATGGTATTCCCTGGCGGACTGCCTAATCCAATTGTAGGGATTCTTTCTGCTGCATTACAGAAAGACAGAAAAAAGAAAACATGCAGCTTGCAGAGATATGAACTCTGTATCACTACACAACCCACAACAGAATATACCATAGCCTAACTGTGTGTGTGTGTGTGTGTGTGTGTGTGTGTGTGCATACACTGTACCTCCTTGACGCGCTGGATCATTGGTTGCAGCCAATCAATGTTCACCTCACAGTGGCTGTCCAAGAAAGTCAAGATGGGGGCCGAGGCGGAGTTGGCCCCTCGCACGCGGGACCTGATGAGTCCTGAGGGAACGAGGGCGTTAGCGCTTCGTTTCATTCAAGAGGTTTGGCGTTGGGGTGTGACAACGCTGTGAGGATGTGTCGAAAGGGGGATGCGTGTCTTGAAAAGCTCAGGGAGAAAAAAAAAAAAAATGGCTGTCGAGTTGTGAATATTTGGTCTATTATGTGCCTGTGTCGGGCTGCGTTAGGAGAGCACCGAGGCCTCCGGCAACACTAACACGTGCTGACATGCTGTCGCCTCTCGTTTGTGAGGCGCGAGAGCAGAACCATGTTTGACACCTTTCCCCACCTTTTTCGCATGAACAGTGACACACAGTTGCCAAAGGTCTTTTCCATTAATTTTACACACACACACACAGACACACACACACGCACACTTACCCTCTCTCCTGCCGTTCCTCAGGCAGCGCACTTTGGGGATCTGAGCGAGCAGCTGGCAGTCATCGGCTGAGCAAGTCAAACAGATCGTGTCAGGGCAGACGAAATATACACACGCATTGAGTCAACCGCATTGAATACCGCTTCAATGTGGACAAAAAGTCTGCAGCAGCATCAGCAAAGTGAGCATTTAGTGTTCGTTTTATTTTATATTTGACAAAGTTTCCTCCTCCATGAAACAAATCAGGAATAATGGAGAAAAAAAAAGCCTAACTTTATACATGTTGTCTCATGAACAAAGTTAGCTAAAAACAGACACACACACACGAGCAGCTTAGCATTAAGAGCGCGAGTGTGAACCGGCTGATGCATTGTGGGTATGTCCTCGTCCTCCCTGCAAGCGATACATCCTCCCACACTTGTAATCCTCACTGATTGAATGAGATGTACGCACACTACTGTTTTTTTTGTTTTGTTTTTTTTTTTAATACCGCTTATATCACGCAGCGCGTAGCGAGTCGGCGCGTATGAGCGTGAGAAAGGAATGGAGGATCCAGCAATACTCATACTGTAAGCGTGTGTGACAGCTGGCGCCGTGTGTTTGTCCTGGTACGCGCAGCCACATCAAATTCTTACTCGATTGTGTCATTTCATAAATACTAGCAAGGAGCGACAAACCATGAGTAATAAACACCCTGCTTTGAAAAATGTTTATCAGTGTCTATATTAATAAATTAAACGGCAACAGACCACAAATTATGATCTGTAACGGAAAAATCCCAGTTTAATGTCATTTTGAACTCATTTGACAGCATTACCCATGAAAATAAATGACTTATGATTTTTTTTTTTTTTAAAGCAACCTTTGTACATGTCCATGTGGCGCAAATACACACACGAACCCCTCCTAATACTAAAACTGGAACGACGTGGCATGAATCCATTCCAGCTCCGCATAAACACCTAAAAAAAAAGTCAAACGTTTTTTGGGGGTTTTTTTTTAGAAGAAAATTAGCACTTTGCGGTCTATTTATAAAAATATAGTCATAACCTAACCCCCCCCCCAAAAATGGTCTATCATGATTTCATGCTTCACTGCCCATTGACATTGTGCTCATACAGGTGTGTGGGCCTTAGCCACCAGGGGGCAGCATAATTCGCACCATACACACAAAGAAGAATACACAAAGAGGAGTTTCACAATTCAGTAAGCTGTCATTTTTTTGAACAGAGGATAAAGAATCCATGCCTGTGAGATATATGTCGTTTGCCAAAAAAGAGAACAATGGAAAATATTTAATATTTTTTCAATTTTCTTTTTTTTAAAATCTGTTAATAGGTGAATCTGTGGGTGCTGAACTGAGTGTGAAGGATTACCGCACAAACAAAAAAAAAATTAATAATAATTTCATAAAATGTCCCCGTTTTGGTTAGATTTTTAAAAAAAGTATAAGTACGATACTGAATGATTAAAACGTTTTCAACTATTTTTACCCTTGTACCGTGAAGCCAAGTGTTGCTGGTCTTAATCAACATCAGCTAACGGCGTAACGAGTCGGCGGCGTGCCAATTTCATTGCCATTGCACAGATCACAACGGTGTGCTAATTATTCCTCTCTGCAGTAGTTGAACATGAGCTGATGGTTCACACGCTCTGTAATGGCCTCTGCACGCATGCTGAGTGCGCAGCGGAGTTACAAGCGCACACGCTGGGAGGTGACACAGCCAAACACACGTTTAAACACAATTGTGTTTAACCAGCTACGATTACTGGTGGGTTTATATGGAAATAACAACCTAGGCAAAACACAATACTCACTACTGTTAGTATTGTTTTTTTGTTTTGTTTTTTGCTTCCAGTTTGCATACCAAGGAGTATTACAACTAACGCTTTTCCAAGAAGAAACTCTCAATATTACAGCAGAGAAGTCGTAATCCAGCCAGTAAAAACTCAAGTGGGCTAAATTTGTTTTTGTGATTTTTTATTTTGAAGGTGAGTAATTAATCGAAAAAAAGGCATCGGTTAAATTTGCAACAATTAAGAATTTTTTTTGAGAAGAAAGACATAATTTTAATGGTAAATAAATGTGAGGCTTTGTTCAGCACTTTTGGCACCGTGTGGAGGAGATGAAACGTGCACTACGGTTACCATTTAAACATGAATGCTGTCGTTTAAGAATTCATTCTAAAAACATGAAAGTATATTTTGTATTTCATCATCAAATACGAAAGCGGTCTTTTCAGGAAAATGCCATTTTAAGAGGAAAACTGTAAGTTATCCTGTCAATACATTTATCACGTCATTTAAAAAGTCGTAATTTCACGAGACTCTTAAAAAAACAAAAAAAAAGCTATAATATTACAAGAAATATATCGTAATTTCACAAAACAAGTCGTACTGAAGTCGTACTTTTACAACGGTAAAGCTGCAATTTCGTGATGAAAAAGTTGTACGAGAGTACGTGGAGAGAGCCGGTTGCTGAGCTGATGTTGATGAGATGTGAGCAGTGGAAGGACAAAAGAGGAGAGACAACTGGGGAGAGAGTATAATCCTGTTAAGTCTCCACTTAATCACCAGGCTCTTCCATCCAGGGCGTGCCTTGCCCTCCCACCGCACATACTAAGCGCTACATGCTAACTTTCTTATACACTGGCCTTCAGCAGTGATCTTTTTAACTGCAGAAAGTCTTGGGCGGGGTAGAAATGAAACAATTGTTATTTTTTAAAAACATTTTCCCCCGCAAATAAATACTATAAAGACGATCAGTGTTAAACACAATGTATAACTAGAGTTGTGAGCGGCTATAAAGCGCTCGCACAAACAGCGCATCGCCACGGCAACAGCGTGCTACAAAATCAATAGCGATCCAGACTCTTTTATTGTACGCATGATTGAATCAACTTAATATCACTTTTTTTTTTGTGTGTGTGCACAGTTTGGTGAGTTTTTTTGTGAATTTGTAGAGCCCCCAAAATGCAAATCCATCCGTTATCCGAGCCGCTTATCCTCACGAGTGTTGACTTCATTATGGAAAATGATAATTGCTTATTATAGAAAATTATAATTGCTACAGAGACCAGAGGGACTTCGCAGCGGTCGCTGCTCGAGCCTTAACGACTCCACCCACGTGCACGGTTAGGCCGTGCTTTGTGCTTTCACGCAAGACTCACTGATCTGAAGTCCGCGTCAAACTCACCGTCGGCGCTGAAGTCGTCGATGAGGAGGATTTCGTGAATGAGCTGCGGAGGACTCCGCATCAGGACGCTGATGGCAAACGAAGATTAAACTTTGCCCAAACGGCCGTGGCTAATGCTAAACATCAACGAGTCGCTGCGGCGCCATTACCTCTTGACGGTGCGGAGCAGCGTGGAGCGGGCCTCGTTGTGGAAGGTGATGATGACGCTGGTGGACGGCAGGTCGACGTCATAGTTTAGGGAGGCGCACCTGAAAAGAGGATAAATTAAGTCATAATTTGGTACGGCTACATTAAACATATCTTACAATGTGATGAGTTTCATCTCTAATAGATTGTCCTGCCGTTGTTGTCATCTAACTGGAGTATAGCATTAGCATCGCTGTTGTGATTAAAAACTCATTCACTCCCAAAGACGTTTTTAAACGTCTTCTCAGACTTGGTCCAGGATTGGCTGGTACTGACTGAGTTAAAGTGTAAAATTGTTCAGTTTTCAATTTTGCAATTGTTCACCAACCCCACCCTCGTGTGCTGTTGACACCCAACTGAGCTGAAACATCAATGAGATGGTGCGGCGTGGCGTGTGCCACCTGTAGTGTCTGGTGTCCCTGAGCGGCCGCTGCGCTCCCAGACGGTGGCTCTCGATGAGGTTGAAGGCGTGCTCCCTGTACGGGTCGTCTCCGGGCTTCAGCTGCTTAGCGTCCAAGTACTTATTCTCATTCAGGCCACCCAGCAGAAGATCCTGATGCTCGCCACGTGGGGGCTGGCTTACCTGACGACCACACACACGCACGCACGCAGATACACACACACGGAAACAGAAGCTTTCAGCTTTCAATAAACCCACCACAACCACAACCACAAACAAGAGTAGAAATGTGTACAAGCAGACGACCGCATTGTCGCCCAGCGGGTATGCGCCGACTGTTTACGAGCTAAACTAAAAAATTAAGACACGTCATTCAAGTACATGTGTCATTAAGGGAATCTGTATTTATTTTTTTTAATGCTTGGACCATCTGACACATTTTTCCAACTTTTTCGGAAAAATTCATCTTTAAAAATGAACCAAGCAACTCGCTAGCTAAAGAACTACAAAATTAATGACTACATTGATGATTGTCCAAACAAAAGTCACTAATTAATTAATACAGCTAACTAGTTCATTCATTAGCTCCTTTACAACCCAACCCATTGAACCAACAAACTAACTAGCTAGTTGACAGATCCACCAAGTGAACCAACCAACTCTGTCCAACCAACTAATTAAGTACCAACAAGCAAAGAATCCAACTTAGAACCCAACTAATTACACCGAGCAACTCACTGTTTAACAAGCTAACTCATGAATAGACGACCCAAAACGAACAAAACAGATTAACTGACCAACTAATTCACAAATTTAACTACCTAACTAGCTGACGATCTAACTCATTCACTTACTGACTTACTAATGAAATGGATAAACAGCCAAACTAATGGGAAATTAACTAATTGGCTCAGAAACGTAACAAACCAAGTCACCAATGAACGGGCGAACAGACAGACTAGGAAATTTACAAACTACCCCCCAACAAGCCGACTAACCAATGAGCTAAGGAGCTACGTCGCGAACAAACAAGCTAAATAGCTAATTAGCTAGCTAAATAACTACAGTCCCTCACTCACGAATAAATAAATGCAACAAACAGTGCGGAAGTATTCAAATGTAACTGCTTGGTGGACTGAAGTTAAAAAAAAAAAAAATAAACACGGTGGGCATTATGTGACTTCAAAGCTCATCGAAGACGGCGACACAAACTTTCAAGTGAGAATCCCAACATGACTGAATGCCATTTTTTTTTAAGTCCACTTGAAAGCAGACTGCGGTTCATGTTTCGGGGACGGTTACGATAAGGTCACTAGGGGACGTACGGCACTGAAAAGTGCCCGACAGCCTCACCTTGACGTTTTTGTTGGAGGATGGGTGCCGGTTTTCTCGGTGTAGTGGCAAAGTTGAAGGACCTCAACAGCGCAGAGTAAAGAGAGCGCTCGCTTTCCAAAGGGCAGCTGTGGTTGCATAAGGTCTTGCACACATTCCAAGCGGCTGTGAGCAAATGCGGGAGATTCGCATATTTGCTGATTTTTTTTTTTTAAAGCATCTTTTTATTTTATTTTCCTCTCCGTCTTTCGTAACATATTTATGATGTTTATCAGTGTTGGCTGAAGAATTGTTTGGGTTTTTAAAAAAATGAAAACATTTCCCCGCTGTGCATTTTGCGCATCTATTCAATCATTTATTTTAGTGATTTTTTTTACTAACTTATAGAGAAGTATATTTCCTTATTTTAAAAAAAAAGTTTTTTCGGGAGGGAGTGGGGTGGAACAGATGAATGGCATTTCCATTCATCTCAATGGGGGAAATCTATTTGCGATACGTACTGTTTTTGCATATGAAACTCTTATCTCAAGGCACCACTGTATTACGCTAGAATGCTGCCTAAATATTAGAGGCCAACCAATTAATCGGGCAATATTAGCGCTTTTAAAATAAGCAAAAGTTGGTCAACGTTTTGCTGACGTTTGCCTGTTTTTTTTGTTTTTACATCTTAACACAGTAGCATAAAAAAAAGATAATAACATTCAAACCCCCTCCACCAAAAATGGCACCAAAAAAAAAAAAAGCAGATTTTTGCCAATTTCTCTGGCCAGCTCCACATCTCGGGAAAGTTTGTGATACCTCTTATTTGTACATGGATGCAGTGTTCTGAGACCCTTTGAAACTCTCCCACAAGTCATTAACTGCATATTTAAAGACTAATCTTACAATTGATCCAACCACAAATTGTAAAATGATCCGTCTTCAATAAAGAACACTTGATTCTTACAATGTCAATCAAAATCATGACTTTCACACCATAGCAAACTAACAAGTGGCTGGCATGAAATAAAAATCACACATATCTCAATCTTGCCCGACATACTCATAATACAAGCAGGAACAAACCTAAGTAAGAAATGAAGTGATGTGTACAGGAGCGCATGACCACCCCTCCCTCACTGTCATGTCACCCTGGAACAAAACCCACTGAAAAAAATTCCATCTACGCCCCTGAATCACCGACACCTGAATGCAAGGCGACACGCGGACGAAACAATCCACCAGCTGGCCCTGCGTGCAACCCGAGAGGCGCCCACCACACCACCACAGCATAACCCGAGGCAAGCAGGCAGGGAGCTCCTAGACTTAGGGAAAGCCTCTTATGCAGGTGCTTGCGGGAAGTGCACCGCCATCACCACGCAAATGCAGGCACCGCCAAAAAAAAATAAAAAATAAAAAAACATCACAATCACGCATGCAGCGCACACCTTCCCCGCAGCGCAATCCCAATAACGGCCCCCGACTCACAATCAGCGGGATGGTCCGGTCGTCTCGGTGGATCTCCAGGCGCCCACCTCCCTGGTGGTGATTCCCCGCTGACGAGGGAGCAGACGCCGCCGTCGCCGGCTTACTGTCCTGCCACAGGTAGTAGAAGGTGCCCAGGATCCAGGCGACGGTCAGGATCGCGATGGCGTTGGCCCGAATCCTGCGCATGGTGAGCCCATACGTAGAAGCGGACCTGGGCGAAGGGGGCGCGGCGGAGGGCGCTCCGGGGGGCCCTGGTGCCGACGAGGCGAGCCCGTACCGCAACCTCCTCGCAAGTCCTATTCGAAGAGCGAGAGACAGAGAGAGGGGTGTCGATGGCGATGAAGAAGAATGGAGAAGAAGGAGAAGGAGGAGGAGGAGGAGGAGGAGGAGGAGGAGGAGGAGGAGGAGGAGGAGGAGGAGGAGGAGGACGCTCGCTGCCTCCCTGCAGGGATGGAAGGCTGGGCTGGATGGAGGGTTGCGCGGTCCTAGCGCCGACAGATTACAGGCAATGATAATGTACACGCCAAATAACAGGTTTTTGTCGTACTAAAAAAAAAAAAAACGAGCTGAACAATTGTGCAAACATTATCTCGCATAAATTAATATGACTAATAATGTACAATTTCCAGGGTATTTAAAAAGGGAGTCCGCACACACCTGCCAACATTGATATTGCCTTTAATTCATAATCAAGTAATTTTCAGCTCTTCCGGTAGGCCGTAATGACATTGTTTGCTTTCTAAACAAATGCATGAACGTTTTCTGTAACACTCACTACAGTGCCAAAGTTTGATGTAGCCATCCGCTATCTTAAAAAGAGAAATAAATAAAACTAAGCAAAACAGGTTGTGTGAACTTCGGCAACAAGCCCGGGTATTATTTTTAGTTGTGCATTTTACGCTTTTGGAGATTTCCATAAAGGGAGACCACAATAAAGCATGTGACGACAGTAACATCTGGAAAAGCCCACTAGAACAGGTAATGTGTCACAGTATCGATATCTGATTGGACCGTGTCGCTCACGTATCACAAAAAAATAATGATGACATAATCACAATAATGATCCAGCGACCAGCAATATTGATAACTTCCTGCAAGACAAAAAAAAACGATTCAGTGCAACGACAAATGACGAGGCGATAAATCACAATATCAATATTTGATCTGGCTGTATCAATTCTGTATGGAAAGACTCACGATACTGTGTCACAGTATCAGTATCCGAGTAATTAATAATGTACACAAGAAATTGTGATCCATCTCAGTATCGACATTTGATCCAGCAGTATCAACAATGTATCGCAAGAAAACTGATATGGTGCCACAGTATCGGTATTTCAATCAACTGTATCTATACATTTTAAACGCAAAATATAACAATAAGTGCATCACAATATCAATATTGTTTCAGTTGTATCAGTCTAATGTCCTGCAAGAAATAACAATAGAAATACAACATCAACATTTGATCGGAATGTATTGCAGGCCCAAAAAAAAAAATTCTCTTTTTCTCGGTCAGCCTGTTCGGGCGTATCTCATAAAGTGTCTGGTGACTGGTTTGGACATTTCCACACAACAGATGAACTCATCTCAGTGGAACACTTTATCTACTGACTTATCACTTTCATTTATTAAAGAACATGTTGATTTATCTGCGGTTTGGCAGCCAGCTGTGGAGCACGCAGAGGTCATCCGTGCACATGCAGTGCGCACATTTCTGCTCTGTGAGCCATTGAGAATTTGGGGAGAGTGGGCGAATTTTGTTTGAGTTTGAAGGCTGCCATAAAATCCTGGAAAGTCATTTGTTGGTGATTTCTATGGCAAGGATTACATTTTTTTGATTGGACAGAAAATGTGTGTGTGTGTGTAGGGTCTGAGATTTCTGCGTTTTGCATGATTGTGAAGAGATATCAACAATCTGTATACACATGCTGTATTGTTAGGTTTGTGGCACACTGGTTAAAATCTCCCAATTTAAACTCTGAAAGAAGGGGGGGAAAAAAGAGAAAAGACAATAAAAGCAGCAACGGGCAGCAAAGGCGGGACAGGAAGGAAAGCCAAGACGTTCCCCGCTCAAGATTACTGGGTGCACGCTTGTGCGGTTTGCAGCGAGGTCAAGCCCCAGTTTGCCATCAGTGTCTTAACATTCTCGTTTCAACTGACATCAATGCATTCCTACACAAGAAAAAAAACCAAGTTGTACATTTTAAATCGGAAAAGAATGTTGGCCACCGAGTGGCTCGGATTCTTACCACACTTACTCAAATGCTTGTTGGTAGGCGGAATTTTTGCTTATGAGTAAAAACATGGCCAACTATAAACATATCATCACTAACAACAACAAAAAGCATGGTTAGAAAGTACAACAAAAACACAGCAATTTGTGAAGAATTTTTTTTTTTTTTAAAGTGACAACAAACAACTACGGCAACACCAAAAACATGAATAAAAACAACAGTACAAACATCATTCAAATGATAGTAACACCAAATCAAAATACGAAACCAAATCTTTTCTCCAAATCTAAATACTGTAACACCAAAAGCACGCCCTTTCAAAAAATAAATAAAAGCAACAAAAACATAGTCAGTAAAAGAAAGGAACATTTAATTTTAACAATGCCCCTCCACAAAACAAAGACCTGGACTACGAGCGGCAGATGGCTACTTGCGGCCATGATGGCCAGGACCGCCCCGGAAATACACGGGCCGTTCGGGAAAGTGAACATATTTTCAAAAAATTCCCGATGGCCACCCCACCCCTGAGAGCGCGACAGAGAGAGCGAGAAAGAGAGAGAGAGAGCCAGAGAGACAGAGCGAGCAAGAGAGCAGAAAGAGAGAGAGAGAGCGACAGAGTGTGAGAGAGTGCGAGAGAGAGAGCCAGAGAGAGCGAGAGAGAGAGAGCAACAGAGAGTGAGAGAGAGAGAGCCTGAGAGAGCGAGAGAGAACGAAGAGATACAGAGTGAGAGAGAGCGACAGAGAGTGAGAGCGAAGCCAGAGAGAGTGAAGAGAGACAGAGAGAGAGAGAGAGCGACAGAGAATGAGAGAGCACGAGAGAGAGAGAGCCAGAGAGAGACCGACAGAGAGCGAGAGAGCCAGAGAGAGTGAGAGAGAGAGAGAGAGAGCAACAGAGAGCGAAAGAGAGAGAGGGACAGAGAGAGAGACAGAGAGAGAGAGAGAGAGCAACAGAGAGTGAAAGAGAGAGAGAGAGAGGAGAGAGAGAGGGAGTGAGTGAGTGTGAGAGAGAGAGAGCGAAGAGAGAGAGCGAGAGAGAGAGTGAAAAGAGAGAGAGAGACAGAGTGTGAGAGAGCCTGAGAGAGCGAGAGAGAGAGAACGAAGAGATACAGAGCGAGAGAGAGCGAAGAGAGAGCGACAGAGAGTGAGAGAGAGCCAGAGAGAGCGAAGAGAGACAGAGCGAGAGAGCGAAGCAGAGAGAGAGAGAGAGCGACAGAGAGTGAGAGAGCATGAGAGAGAGCCAGAGAGAGAGCGAGAGAGCGAGAGAGAGCCGGAGAGAGCGACAGAGAGTGAGAGAGCACGAGAGAGAGCCAGAGAGAGAGAGAGAGAGAGAGAGAGAGACAGAGAGAGAGCGAGAGAGAGAGCAACAGAGAGCGAAAGAGAGAGAGAGAGAGAGAGAGAGAGAGAGAGAGTGAGAGAATAACGTTGAAAAGAAATGACCTCTGGATAGTCAGTGGGGTTGTCCCACCTTGGAGGAACTGCGCGTGCGCGCGCACACACAGCTACAGACACACACAAGCTGACATGGAATTCCTGTATGATAACAGTGCAAAGTCAGCTCGGCAATATTTACAAGTTCTGTCTTGTGTTTGTATGTGTGTTAAAGAGCAAGCGGTAATTTTTAGGCACAAAAAAGCTTGCTTCCCCCCCTTGAAGTCATCCTGTGCTGCACACATTTATTTCGCAAGGCCGCTCGAGCTGACATCAGAATGCGACATTGGAAGTCACACCAGAACCAGAAAGACACGTCACAGACAAAGTGCTCGTGTGCACTTTTCTCCATTGAAAAAAAAAAAAGGAAATGGAATCAGCCAATCAAAACAAAGTAAACATCTCACCAACAACAACAAAAGAAGGCTTTCAATCTAAAAACAACAACAACCCCCAAAAACAACATGGCCGAATGAATTAAAAACAATAATATGGACTATTAAAAACATGAATTAAATGATTTTTTTTGGGGGGGGGGGGATTCTTATTTCCCCAGATGTGTTGGCACGTCCTCTCCCCTCCAATTGGGCTGGTTTCGGCACCTTTCCGCGTCTGTCTGCGTGAAAGTACATGACGCTTTGTTCCCAAAGACGTCAGCGTTTAGGGCGGGGGGGGGGTCCGGCGTGTGACCACAAGAGGAGTTGTGCACACTGGTAAAGAAAAAAAAAAAAAAGTAATTTTATGAGAAATGCTTCGCACACAAGGGCGTGATGCCGTTTTAAAGCCTGTTAGGACACATCCGATATAAAGTTAAAGACCTAGCTTACCGTAGATAACCCTGATCAAAAGCCAAGATTTTGTCATTTGAAAAAAATGAGACCACGATACATGTGTAAATTGAGGGGTTCGTTCTTCTTCAGTGGATAGTTCTACTTTACGAACGGCAAAAGGAGAGATGGAATCCTTTAAATGCAGTTTTATTAAAAGGACAAAAAAAAAAAAAGACGTTTGCGCCGTAGCACGTTCGAGAACACAACCCTCGTAACTAAAATCACTTCCTGCTTCTCTTATTTTAACAGCCAATCAGAACTTATCAACGTAAAAACATGTCTAAGCAATTATTAAACAACAGAATCTAATTGAGGTATGCTTAACATGAAATAATATGATGCTCAAACATAAAATGATCATTAATAATATAACATAAGCTTACACATGTGACTACAGAAAAAGCCTACTAGAACAGATTAACTTTATTTAGCGTTAATCGGAGCCAGGAGGGAAATATGAACTGTTCCAAAGGGCACTCAGTAATAGCGCAAATCCGTCAGGCCTTTGTAAGAAAGCAAAATAATGTCAGAAAAGCCTTATTAGAACATTTTTTTAAATATTTTTTTTACGAAATGCACTAAGGAGTGGCACCCAAATTTCGTTGTAAGCTTATACAATGACAATAAAGGCGATTCTGAACTTTATTTGCAGTTAAACATTGTTTTTCCTCAGCGACTTAGCCAATTTGTAGGGAATTTTGAACAGTTCGAAATACCAGTCCGAAATAGCAGTCAGAAATAGCGCAAACTTTGCAGGCTTCTTTCTGCTAGAAAGCACAAATAATGTCACAAGAGCGCATTAGAACAGCTGTACTTGATTTGGGGTTTACAGTATCAGTTTATCAGTTTGTTTTTCCCCAGCCGCACTTTCCTCACATTTTGTTATGTTACATGTTTAATCCAGATTGATGACAGGCTGGGAAGTGCAGACACGCTGGGTCAAAAATCATGGCCTCTTGCTGGTCTCTGTGCGAAAAGCAAAGGCAGGAAAATCCTGGCTGTTTCGCCAACGGTGTGGAAACGGATTTAGGGATAGAAGGATCGTCTATGAAGTGATCCCAATGAATCATGGGCTGCTTTCAGCACGTGTGGAAACAAAATTCCCATAGAGACAGGCACACAGACACACACATTTGTGCGCACCGGCGCTGACATATACACACACACGCGCTTTTCCAACACGTGAGAACATCACTGCCAGTTTTCCCACCATTGACCATCTGAACGGCACCTGCTGGTTTTTTGCAGGACAGACAGCAAGACGTCAGATTCCACACGAGGGCAACAGTCGGCAGGAAGTGACATCATCGGTTGCCGGGGCGTCCAGCGAAGTGTTGTGTGCGCGGTCGTGTAGGTCCAGCTGGCCCGCATCGGCGACAGCTGGGTGGTTGCCTTCGAAACCGCCACACTACGATGATGATGATGATGATGATTTGAGCACGAGTGCTGACTCATGGGAACCACGTTGCTTTCGAAGCGACATGGATTTAAAAAAAAAAAAAAATCGTCTGTGAATTTAGTCGAACCAAAAACAAGATTAAAAACCAAAACGGACATAAAACACACGAAGAAGCAGACGTACACGTACACACACGGTTCCCCACACAGACTACACTGTAATATTCACAGACAAGCCAATTCACTCTCACACAAAAAAGGCACAGATTTACACTCTTACACACACACACACGCACACTAAAAAGCAGACTCGCGTACGCAAGAACGCTCTCTCACGCGCACACAATATCACACTTAAAACTGTAAAATATTTACAATCTACCTTGCAGTGTCTATTTTCGCCGAGTGAGAATTTAGTTGGTACAAAAAAGGTAATGCACTTCAATTAATACAAACTTTTAAGTTGTATTAGCATTCTATTTAAAAATAAATAAATAAATGGTTAAAAAAAATTTAATGGCGATGAAAATGGTCAAAATGCTCAGTTGTAGATTTAAATGCTTTATTCAAGTTATAGCATTAACCTACGGTAAGTCCACAATGTCCATATAATAACATAGTGGTGCTAGCGAGCTAGCTAGCCAGCTAGCACGAGAGCTAACTAACAAGCTAGCCGGAGAGTTGGACAGAAGCATTAAATTGGTCCCATTTCCAACTAAATTGGTCAACATATCCCCAAGTAAAACTCAAACCAAAAAAAATTCCTTTTTGTATTTGTACATGAATAACACGCAGCAAGCAATCGGTTTGCTCCGTTACTTTATTGAGTCTGGAGGATAACACAACAGTCAAACATCCTGCCGCAAAATGTTTTATTAGGAATTAAAGGCAGACAAACTCATTTGAAAAGAAGTTACAAAAGTGGCGCAGGACGTGTGCAAACATTGACCGTAGGCGTGTCGGATGCAGTGATGGCAATTCAATGAAACATTCAGTGCTTGTTTTGTTTTCTTATCAGTGTGTTTTTGTTTTCTTGTTTGTTTTAAATAACAATCACACTGAAATGCAAAAATGAAACATTTGTAACTCAAATTCCATGTACCTCTCTCCAAGCAATAAATAAACTTTGTCCACCCTTCAAAGTGCTCCACTAGAGTGATCCTGCCGTTGGGTTTCCTTCAAAGACTTTCCAGGGGTAAAAAATGTACAGTTGTGATTGAAGGTGAATATCTTAGCAGGTCCAAAAAATTAAAACACGATTCTTCATGCTAGCAGACAATAAACCGCCTTGCGTACAATCTTGAGTCCGAAAAAAGACGTTAACAGTCGAGTGTCTTCGTTCATTTTCCGTGGCGTCCTGTTTAAGTCATGATTTTCACTCTTCCTTTTGTTGTACGGCTACAAATGTCCACAAAAAAGATGGAGGCAGCGGGAAGGGGGGGGGGGGGGGGGAAGCAGGAAAAGGCCACCATGTTCTCCCCAAAAGAGAACATTTCTCGTGAAATTCCAGGAGCGTTTCCACAGGAGGGTGGCGATGGGGGATTGAATTTTTATTTCATTTCTTAGTTTTTCGCGAAACAGGACGACGTGTTGGGGTGTTACTCGGTGGGACATGCGTTGCGGTCTTTGCAGCAGAAGTAGTGCACCACCACGCCGTTGGGATACCTGGCAAACGCACTGCGAGACACAAAGACAGTCGCTCGGGAATGTGGGAAGTCGCGAAATGGATGGGTCGGTAAATTGGACATCATTCATTCATTGATTTTCCGATCCGCTTATCCTCATGAGGGTCGCGGGGGTTGCGCGAACCTATCCCAGCTGTCTTTGGGCAGTAGGCAAAAAAAATAAAATAAAAATTAAAAAAAATAAAAAAAATGGTGAAGCAACACATGTAGCCAGACAGACTTACACGGCGGATGAAGCACTATCATGTCAAGGCGAAGAGATAAGCAAAGCTGTGTTTGCGTCCATTAGCTTAGAGAACAGGGTTACCAGTTTTAGCTTGCGTGAAAATAAAAAAACTGCCATGCCATGTCATGTGCCACGCCGCTGGACCTCCATCCACCAATTGTGGCACCATGGAATCTCTCGCGACCCACTACTTGCATCCAAAGTTATTAAAAAGTCACGATGACCAAATGTGACTTTTTTTTAAGATCAAATTCCTCAACAAGTGGCTATAAAATATTCTTGCATTTCAACGTGAGTGAAAAGTTTACCTGGTTCCTATCTTCTTCTTGCACACTCTGCACGTCTTCTCCTCCGTGATGACACATTTGATCTGCTGGTGGAAGATGCGCTCTTCCTGCACCTGACAGACATAAACAAAAACTGTCATGTTCACTTCTGACCCAGAACGATTTATTTAGAGGAAATAAAAACGGATTGAAATTATCAGTCAGATTTGCGTTAAAAAAACCAACCACAACAACAAAAAAAACAACCCCCCCCCCCCCCCCCCCCCACCAAAAAGGATTTTATTTTAAGGCCATAATGCACAGCGCTACGTTCAAATGAAATCAACAAGATCGGCGAACACCTTTTGAAAAACGCTCCCAATGGGAGAAGCTGGTCTACGCTTACCCTGAGGAACTCCGCCTGCAGTAGACTCTTGAGCACCTGGTTGCAGCGTTTCCTCTGAGCCTTCTCCTCGAGCACACTCTCCAAGAAGCCTCGAATCTCGCGGATCTGAGTGTTGGCTGGCAGCAAGTTGATGGCCTGCATACAAGAACAATTAAAATAGGAATCAAATCTTGAATGACACTCGTGAATAAAAAACAAATACAGTGCAGTATATTCAAAATATAGTTGACACTCCCGGAATGAATACAAGCAGGTTTCCTCATGTTCTACCTTGGTGGTGTTCAGCTTGCTGTGGTGCAGCTCCAGGACCTGCAGAGCGGCCTGGAGGTTGGCCTGGGGTTCCGACAGCTCCATCTTGATGGGCCCCAGGCAGTGCGCGTCCGGAGGGGACAGGTACATCCTCAGCAGGGACAGATACACCTGCGGGGGGGCACGGAGCGCGACTTTGTGACAACTCTTCTTTTGCCATACCGGATCATTGTGGCTACCCTCAAGGAGTACACGTCGAACTGAAAATGAAAACCAACTCACGTCTTTATCGGCTTCCACGGAGCTGCTGTAATGGGTGTGACAGTATCTGTGGAGAAAAAAAAAAAAACTTGCACTATTTCTACAGAGTGTGTGTGTGTGTGTGTGTGTGTGTGTGTGTGCGTGTACTCACTCCTCAGCCATGCGAGTGTCCTTCAGGATGTGCACATAGATGAAGAGCGCCTGCTCGTGCTTTCCCATGCGACCCAGGAGCAGGGCTCGTTCCTCCAGGAGACCTTGGGAGAGATTAGACATCTTGTCGCTGTCGGGCAAAATCCTCGCATCGCAAAATCATTATTTTTCAAAAATAAATCTTCTTTCTTAAGTTAATCAAATAATGGACAGCGACCACTGCAAGGTCCTTTTTGTTCTGTGGAAATTATTATTATCCATAATGATTCACATTTTTGAGGGCCGAAAAATGAATGAAAACATACCAAATTTTGCACACACAGCCCGGCAAAAAAAAAAAATGGAGAGAATTTATACGATCGTCTTCAAACTTTGGGCGTTTCATCTAAACATGTTCAAGATGAAAAGTTATTCAAAGTTTTTGTTTTATTTTGTTGCATGCTGTTGCCATGGCAATGCACTGTTTGCAAAGAAGAATTATCGGGTTTTTTGAGGGTGTAAACTTGGGCAAAAACTCATGAAACATTTCACATACATCCGGCGTTGTATAAAAATCAACAATTTAGAGATTTATTGTGGAATGGAAAAAAAAAAAAATGGCAAACTAGGGCCCCCTAAAAAAAATTTTGACAATGCTTCACAAAAATTTGGGAAGCATGTAGTCGCTGTCCTATGAAAAACACATAGGACCATTTTTGTCGTTTTCATTTTAAATTACCGTAATTTCTGGACTATAGACCGCACCTGATTATAAGCCGCACCACTACATTTTTAAGGAAAAAAAAAATTTTGTACACACATAAGCCGCACCTGTCTATAAGCCGCAGGTGCCCATATTGTTACATGAGATATTTACAAAGAAAGACGGTACACAGGCGGCCGTTAAAAAAGTCTTTGAAAAAGGCCGCTTCATTAAATAAGCCGCAGAGTTGAAAGCGTGTGACAAAAGTCGCGGCTTATAGTCCGGAAATTACGGTAATCTACACACAAACCAAACTTTCAATCTTGAGGCAACAAAATACCCAATGGCTCCCGTGGAGTAAAGAAAGATGCGGCGTTGTAAACACTTCGCAGACAGTTTGAGGTAAAAATGTGTTCCGCCCGCAAAAAAACGCGAACCATATTTGGACATTTCCGATCAATATATATATATTTTTTTTAAACGGTGACACAAAATGATCTATTTTTGCTCCGCTTACCGTCAAAGGGGAAGTCGCTGATGAGTTGCGCCGGCTCGTAACTGCTGGAAATATCCAGAAAGGACAGCAGCTTGTTTCGAAACTCTCCTAGCTCGCCTTGCTCCATCCCCGCCGGCACAGCCGCAACTCCTGACATGAAATTATATTAAAAATTAAATTGAAAAAGTTGAAACTAACTGACTGCGTATCAAGTGCGTAAGGCTGTTTTTAGGTGTTTGGACTGAGACCTTCCGGCAGCGAGTTGAGGTACTGCTTCATCAGCCCTTGGACCCTCTCCAGGTAGAGCTGAATGAGGGTGTTGTGAAACTCGGGGCCCTTGTCGTCCCACACGTAGATGATGTGTTCCAAGTATGGGATGGCCAGTTCCTTGAAGCCCTCCTTCAGGAAGTTGAGCACCTTGTCTCGCGGCAGCGTCTCCACCTCGGTCAGGTCCTCCGTGAAGATCTTGGGGGGGGAAGAGAAGATGCTTCTTTGTGAAGAGTCGAGGAAATCAACAGGTTGCATAAAACGTACCTTCAGTCCATCTTCAGGACAGATCTTCAGCACCCACGGGGAGAACTCAAAGATCATGCCCAGATTTTCAACTCCTGTGTGACGGGAGTCACAGCAAAAAACAAAAAAAATACATGTCCATAAAAATCCATTTTCGGGGTCCCCATTTCCAGATGTCTTCCAAACATAACCTTGTCCCTTTACTATCGAATTAGACCTACGTCTTCAAAAGACGACAAATAGGCAAGGTTAAGTCTTCAGGGTCTGTATGTCGATTGCTGCCTGTCACATGGTTGACTGTGTGAATTCTTTGTCAAAAATAATCAACAATGAAACCAAGACGAGCGGCCCGGTGGGGCAAGTGGTTAGCGCGTCGACCTTACAGTGCAGAGGTCGTGGATTCCTGTGTGGAGTTTGCATGTTTGCCCGGTGCCTGCGTGGGTTTTCTCCGGGTACTCCGCCTTCCTCCCACATTCCAAAAACATGCACGGCAGGCTGATTGAACACTCTAAATTGTCCTTAGGTGTGAGTGTGTTTGTCTGTGCGTGCCCTGCGATTGGCTGGCGACCGGTTCAGGGTGTCCCCCGCCTACTGCCCGAAGACGGCTGGGAGAGGCTCCAGCACACCCCCCCCTTGTAAGGATAAAGCGAATCGGAAAATGGATGGATGGTAACCAAGACGCTCACCCAGCCTCTGGAGGTACTGCACGGTGCGCTCGTGGCCCTTCAGAGGCGAGTTGGCCTTGGTGGACTGGTCCAGAAGAACCTGCAGAGCTGATGTGAGGAAGTAGAAGAAGAGGAGGAGGAGGAAGCGCTGCGTCATCTGGTTGTCATTACACGGCTAACTCCGTTTAATTGGTGCAGATGGTTCGAATCAGCGGCGAAGTGACGGGAGAATGATGTCACACGACGAGAACATGCAAAGGGGGGGGGGGGGGGGACTCCTTGGAGGTTAAACAGATCCTGATGGCCTCCATTCAAAGCGAAAATAAGGTGTCTATTAAATGTCGTCCACTGAAAACAAATTAGAGGACATTAGATGACCCAGAGTGTATTTGGGAATGCTCTTAGAGGATATGGAATATTGAATACATGTGGCAAAAAAGTTATAAGGACTGTATTGTCCAGTTGGGATGAATCTGAATCTGAATCCAAATCCATGTCGCGTTGACAGTACTTGTGACTGCGTTGTCGTGCGCTTGAGTGAGGTACCTTTCTGGTGCAGGCCTTTCTTCTCGTAAAGAATGATGAGCTCGCTGTATTTATGCGCCTTCTTGAGGACGTACTCGCTCTCTTCGATGTGGCAGTGGTTGTTCTCCAAGCGCAGGAGGGGCGAAACCAAGGCCACGTTGGTCTGGCACACAAATTAAAAAAAAAAAAAACGTTTTACATCAGCGTTTTTTTTGTTCCACCCCCAATTGGGTCGTGACATAAAAATCGTAGGACGCAAAAGGCACATTGGCACCTTTAATTTGACTCAAAATGGCTCCAAAACTTCCACAAATCAAGTTCTCACAAATTTGCCACCACGACCGTGTCTAATATGGCGGTATCAATTTTTTTTTTTCCACAAATCAATACTATTGGTCATTTTTATGCATAGTGTCAAAAAGAGTTCCAGAGCAAAACAAAGAATTCTTTTGGGCACTTGAACGGTCTGAATAGTGTCGTTGAAGTCCGCCTCTTTTTCACTACCACGGAGCCGTGCTGCATTAACGTCACCTCAAGATTAAAAGTCTGGATGCTTTAAATTTCTTTTTTTTTTTTTACTTTAAATTTTTTTAAATAGAAATTAGCGAGTAAAAATACGGTCGTTAGGTTCGATACATTTGAGTAAACCTGTTTTGTTAAAAATAGCTAGCTAAAATGCTGCGGTGAAGAAAGAAAGCATGTCAAGTGCATACAGATTCATTTCTGCCTATTACACGTCTTAAGTCAGCTCCTTGTTTTATTTATTGCATCACTCATGGGTCAAAGACTGTGGAAAACCACCTTGGGAAGATGACGTAACCACAGTTCATAGGCTAGGAAATGGAAAATGGACGGCCAGCCGGTGGTTTGGACACCCTCGGCTTTGTGCGTTTCACCTCCCGGAGTGGAAGCAGGTGACTTCTTTGATTGCTTCACACAGTGCGCTGCTTGTTGTCTACATAATCAGATGCAGACTCCTGATGCGAGCCTCCGGTAGCCTCCGGCCCGTCCTCTCGGATTAGATCGGACTTTGTGGGCCTCTAAAGAGAAGCATCTGGCCCAGGGCAGAATACAAAGACGCGGCGGAGTCGCTTGGAGGGCGCTCAATCAAACTTTTGATTTGATCCCGTGTCGAATTCCAGGGACACCTCGCTATCTTTACTTGGGCACCTTTATCGTCTTTCCATTGCTGGGCTTGGACCTAACAATTTGTACTTACGTGCAGGTAGCACTTCAGCAGCGTGGTGTCGATGATCTGCAGCAGCTTCTTGCGGCTTTTGATGGTGGGCGTGCCCTCCATGAGCGGCGAAGTGGTGGACGGGTCCGAGTCGTTGAGCTGTTTCACCAGGTGGCTGCGTTTCTGCCACCACATCGAATGACAACCCGTCTGAACTGACAGATATTTTTTCCGCAAAAATCCACATTTGAATTGATTTTTGCTTCCTTCGAGAACGAGGAAAATCGACCGTTACATTATTTTTTATTTATTTATGTTCAACGTGGATCAATCACTGGGTATGTGACAGTCATAAACGTGTATTTTGTGACTTGCCAATACAAGCGCCTCTTAATTTGCAGCCAGGTTGTTAATGGAAGCAGAGCACGTCAACGGTGGACACGCGTTAAATTACGGAAGCCGTAAAAAACTACCGTATTTCCCGCACTAAAAGGCGCACTGGATTATGAGGCGCGCCTTCAATCAATGGCCTATTTTGTCATTTTTTTTCATATTTGGACGCACCGCATTATAAGACGCAATCTACAATGCATCCACTAGATGGAGCTATGCTCAAGGAAATGCCAACAGAACGATCAGACGTCAGCAAAACGTTTTATTTAATAAAGCAGGAAAAGGCGCGCTGTGAGCTTTTAAGAAAATGGAAGGCTTTTAGGTGCGCCTTTTTAGTGCGGAAAATACGGTACTGAACTCGGCACGACTGCTACTAACATCACACGCACACACGCACACTCAAAAGACAAACCTGGGTGAGGTAATCGATGAGTGCCAGGTGAGCCTTTTCCAGCTCCACCCCGGACAGCGCCGGCAGAGGGTTGGGGTAGTGCAGCTGCCTGCGGTAATCGGATGGCAGCAGGTCGGGGTACAGGCCGATCACGTGAGTGGGATCTGCACAGAGAACATCCAAGGGGAAAGTCGGCCTTCGTCAAAACAAACGTCTAACGTCTTTGGTTTAATTTATTGGTTTATTGTTGTAGGATTATTTTTGCTCCGTGTACAGCATTTTGTATATAGCGGTTGAGTTGAGTGAAAAATTAAGATGTAATAAAATCCAAAATAAAAACAAGGTAGAGTTTTTTTTGTTTTGTTTTTTTTAAGCGGCAAGTCCCACGTACCTGTGCCCAGTTTGGCAAAAACCTGCATGGAGTCGTCAAATCGCTTCTGGCAAAAGAGATTGAAGGCGTACAAGTTTTGGATGTGATGGATCTGCTGTTTCTTGTCACCGTCCGAGTCGTCTTTCATCTTCTGGCAGGAAGGAGAAGGGGGGGAGGGGAACAAAACAACTGAATTCAAGCCGGTAGCAGTAATGAAGAAGTCATAGCACCACTTTTCATGGCCAATCTTCCAAATGATCAAATTTTGAAGCAAGTGAAAACGCGTAGCAATTTAGTGGTGTGCATCTTTCATGGATACTTGCTTCCGATTAAGACTCATCTGGGCTAATTTCCAAAAAGGAATTCATCAAAGTACAGTCAAACCTCGGTTTTCGAACGTCTCGGTTCTCGACCAAAAATTTCGAGGTTTTTATGCCTCGGATGGCGAACCAATTTCGGTTCTCGAACAAACTGAGCGCACTTGAATGCACCATTTGACTCCTCCCACCTTCCTTACACGAGGAAGTGACGCTTCCTCGTGTTGCTTTCCATTGTGAGCAGACTTTTTCAGTCAACATTTTTATTTTAAAAAGAGCGTGGTTTCGGTTTTCGAACAATTTCGGTTTTCGAACAGCCTTCTGGAACGGATTATGGACGAAAACCGAGGTTTGACGGTACAAGGCCTGGAATCGAACCAAAATGTTCAGTTCTGGGCATGGGTCCTTGTTTTTTTTTTTTTCGTGCGTCCTATTATGACTGTCATCTGGGCCTAATTATTTTCCATCTTTCTAGTGGGCTCTCACAATCCCTTTAGAAATGTTTTTTTTTTTTTTTTTCTCTCACTGCCAGCTGAAGAGCCAGTTCAAACTGCTTGTCCTCGAGCAGCTGCCGGATCTGCGTGGCGATGGAGACGGGCACCAGGCGCCACACAAAATGGTTGCTAGCCACGTACACAACGTCTGGTCTAAGAAAAGGCAAAAAAAAAATTTGAATTGAATTGTTGATGATGGTACTATGTTCTGGGCGGCTTTCTTCTCAGTGGCGCAACGTACCCGGCGGACGTGATGAAACGAGGTCTCTGCAGCTCAACGCTCTGCACCAGCAGCCGGGGCTCCAAAGTCCGGATTTCCACATAGCGGGGCAGCACCGCGATGATGTACGGTGGCTGGTGCTCTGGAGTTGTGGGTGTGCAAATACACTTTTGGTTAGCGGCTAACACATACTCGGTCAAACACGATACGGCACGTGAGGCAAGAAATTGACTTGTTACACTGCTAAGTGTTGACGCAGCGTGATGTGCAAGGATTGTTGTACTGGGTCCATAGGACCAAAAATTTGACATGACATTTTCACACTCTAACCGCCAAAAAGTAGAACTGATTATTTAACCCCCCAAAAATGTAAATAAGAATATAAAAAGCAGATTTTTGGTCGATTTTTGGCCATTTCCTGAGTTCCCGCACAATTTACAATTTGCCTATTCGCAGATTTTTTTTTCCGCCCCTCAACATGTTCATACACTGAAAAACTCACCTATTTGCTGATTTTGTGCTCAGGGCAAAGCAATACAGTGGAACCTCAATTGTGCGTTACATCAAAGTACTTTTTTTCATGGACTAAAATCACCCAATAAAAAAATTATTGTCTCGGTCTATTTATGTGGCCAATTCTATCACCATCAGACTTAATCAGCTCCTTTCAAAGAGGCATTATGAGAGGACTCGACACTATTTCCTGAATCCGAGGCTCTCTATGGTTCCGGGTTTGTTAAATCAATGTTCTATGGTATATTCTTGATACCCTGTGACAAAACGACGGCTATTACTGCATGGTCACAGAACAAATTCAACTTCAATCACAAAGTATCACTTTATGTGAAAGCGATGCAAGATTTTAACATTTGAAATAAACTTATGTGCCCGACTGGGTCCTCGGGTTCCGAGTGTACTGATGTGTTCTCACCCATCGCTATGGGGATATCGGTCCAATTCAGGGCGCACTTCTGGGTGCAAATGCCCTCCTCGTTCAGCACCACGGTGAGGTGGTCCTGCCCGACGGCGACCTTGCCGTCGGCCAGCGGGGTGACCAGAGGCTCCAGCTGTTTGCCGGTAGGAAAGAGCTCCTTGATGGTCCCCCGTCCGTCCATCTGGAGACAGCCATGTCACTTAATAACGCGCATGGACACTGGGGCTGCGGGAGTCATCGATTTTGGACCATTCATTTGAGTTTGATTTGTCAGAATTGGGTTTTTTATTTATCGTCGAGTGGCTTTGGTAGCTTTGAAGAGCTTCTCAATTGAGTCACTGTTGCCAGATAAGGAATTTGGTCAAAGGGCTGATCCCAATTCAGATATTTGTAACGGTAAAAAAGGGCCCAACCGATTCATCAGCAATCGATTTAATAGTCAATAATAGGGGAAAAAATAGAAACAGCTTGAAAACATTTAGGTTTCTGGAGTCATTTAAAAAAAATCATTTTTGAATAACGTCACTGTTTTTTTTAATAAGCGAAGGAGCGTAAAAAAAAAAAAAAAAAAAAAAAAAAAAAGGAGCATGATTTTTATGAAAGAAAAAGAGATTTTATTGGGATTTTTCCTAGCCCGAATGGATACAATGGAAACAAGTTTAAGTATGCATACCCGAATGAGGTAATAGTCTCTTTTGAAGCCGACGCAGATGGAGTTCTCGCACCAGGCCATAGACTTTGGAATATCCGGAGCACCAAATTCACCCTTACAGATGCAAAAAAAAAAAAAGACAGGTTGGAAAAGAATCTAAAACCGACCGCTGAGATGTTTCACGTTCTACCTGGAGCTCATGGAACTCTCGATCCTTCCAGTAGTACATCTGCAGCTTCTTCTTCACAGCAACACACATTCTCAGCGTCTCTTCTCCCGAGCTGCTTTGCTGGAAACCAAAAGAATCCCACAGAATAATAGGTCATTGTAAAAAAAAAAATATATATATATATATAACAAATGGGTAATTTTGGTGCAAAAAGTTGAATCTGTCTAATGTGGAGAATCCCCCTCCGCTTTATTGTGGAACTCTGGAGTTGATTGTCACTGTGAAACGAGGCCACAATTTCAAATCCTGCCAGTAATTTCATAACTGCAAACTCCCACTTTTGAGTGGGAGTTTTACCAACCTGGAGGTCGCATACAAAGAGCGTGGCTCCCTTGGCTTTGGACACCACGGTGATCTGCTGGAACGTCAGCAGGTCGTGGACGTGGATGTTGTTCTCTGCGGGGAAAATGTCGACAAAGCGAGAGTAATGAGTCATCAAAACTACACAGGGAGAAATTCAAAATGGAAGGTCGGCGTGGGTGTCTTACCCAGAAGACTGACAAGTATTTTGTACTGCGAGACGACGTAGAGCTGTGAAACGGGGGCACAGGGTGCAAATGAAGTTCGAGTATTATTGGCCGACATGCTGAAGCTCATCACTTACCTGCTGGATCTTCTTGGAAAAGTGTTTGTTGGATTTCTCAAGCGTGACTTCGAAGAGATTGGTGGCTAGGAGGAGAAATGATTGCAATCACACAAGCATTTGTTGAAGGAGAAATCGACTTCTTTAAAAAAAAAATTTTTTAATGAATTGTAAACTGCTAGGGGGGTTAAAAAAAGTTGATAAATATGACAACGTGAATAGCCTTTGCTTTTATGGCAACGGCTTTGGTTGTCATGGTAATGAAGACAGTTGGGAACTGTTCCAAATTGGCGGGGAAAAAATATTCTTACATAGTATCCAAATTTAATAACCATTCATATTCCCACCTGGATCCTTTTTAATCCGGTACAATAGGAGATGTCCGGGCTTGGTACCGACAAGCAGCCAGTCCTCTGTGGGAAGAAAGCAATGCCACCTTGGTCATTTCACTGGCGTGGTACGGCACTTTCCAGGAAATTCATTTCTTTTGAGTGAAATTTCCAACCTCGACAGCACAGGTAAATTATCCATAGGAGTGAGATGATTTTTATATTTTTGACTTTGTTTTTCTTAAATTTAGTTCGTTTTAATCAGCTTTTAGATCAGGTTTGTTCGTTTTATCATGGCTGTCACGAGCGACCTTTTTAGGAATCAATTACTGTATCTATAATTATTGTCGATTAAACCTTTTAGAATTGAGACATTGAGTGTGGCTATGCTTCCACTATTTGTAAAATAGCTCCACCTCACTCAGAACCCTTAAATACAATCAAGCACCATTTGTTCGGCGTGGCTGAGGGGTTAAAACTCACCCCAGGCCGCCATACAGTCAATCTGGAGAGGGAGCTTCTCCAAAATCGGCACCGGCTCGTAGGCGTCGTGCATCTTGACTCACAGCGGGTCTCCCCGGTGCTTCCAAGCCGGAATTAAGGCGAGGTTCGACGGCCGAGTGCTCCACTGAGTGGCCGCTGGTCACGGTGGTAGTGGTGGCGGTGCCTTCATGAACCAACCTGGGTGGTTTAGCCTTCACGAACACACCGGAGTCGTTTTTGAATGTTGACAACGCACGCAAAAAAAAAGGCAAAACAACACGGCAGAATTTCTTTTGAGAGTCAAACTATGTGCAAAATCAAAACAACTGTTAGCTCCCTAGCTAAGAAGTTGCGAAAATCCCAGCGCCTCGTTCCACACCAACTGTAACATTAAGTCCAGCCACGAACTTATGTCCACAACTACAATCACGAGTGAAAATCCTGTCAATAATGTCAATAAAAAAAAGAAGCCAGACTAATGTTGTTGTTAGCAGGCTAGTTAGCCACGTTAGCTCGAAGCTACTTCCTCCTGACTTCAGCTGACTGGAAGCAGCACGTGACTTGCGTCACAACTCGCTCACGAGGAGTGAATTAAAGACGCAATCTTTACACATGAGCTGGTTTTGACACCAATATGGTGTCAATTTTGAAAGTACGTTTTAAAGTAACAGCAAATCTTAAAATTTTGCTTACTTAGTGTTTTCTTTAGTTGTGTCAAAAGCAAGCTTTTTAATACAGTACAGTACTGTATCGCGATAAGCAACGGAAACCGTTTAGTCCAAAAATAGTGAAACGAACGATTGCCAAGTTTAATTATTTTGGCGAAAATGTCGTTTATGTTTTTATCATATATTTTGAAATCACCCCCCCCCCCCAAAAAAAAGGTCACATTGTTAACTGCAATCTGTTCCTTACGTACTGTTGCATGTTTGGCGCGATTTGCTTAGCATAAGAAGGCAACGCATTCGCGCATTTCAAACACAAGAGGTAACTCAATGTGCTTCACATGGGAAAAAATAAATCGTTTTTAATTTGGATTTAAAACAACTTACACTTGAGGTAACTTCACTTCTATTGTCAGTTTACTCCATTTGCGTGCCGACATCATGTTTGCTTTGAACTTTGGGCTCCACTTATTGACCCGTCTGCTGACCTAGTACTCTAATGGGTTGAAATTCCAAGAACATTTCCTTCATGTATTCAGGACCTAAACCATTCAGTGGTGTATAGACCAAAAGCCTAATTTTGAAATCTATTCTAGCAAGTGGTTGTCAAACCGAGAATACACCGAGCTGCAAATTGTGGGGGCTGCAACATAATTCGAAGTGAATTATGTTGTATATTTATAGTTGATACAGTGAACACCTGCATCTTCACCGTTTGACATTGACAAATGTACTGATTTATTTATTAATAGGTAGGGGGTAGGCGAATCGGATATATACTGCCCTATTTTCATGCTCAAGCCAAGCCACGTCTGATATAAAAAAAATTCTTAGGGAGGAATTTTTGTGCCAAGCAAATACCGTATGTTGAATTTATGGGGAGGAGCTTCATTTCGTCAGGCCAGAGTTTTAGCTAAAATAAAAAAAAGTGTTTTGCCACTGTCTTGCAGCAACTATAGGCAATTACAAACCTTTTCAGGTGGCCGTCATTCATTTACAGATTTTCTCTAAATACTGTAACTGCACATGGGGGCCGCCCAATAAAACAATGATAAATCAGTAATGGTTTGACGCCATCTTGTGGCATCGAGATGTAATTAAAGTTTTTAGGGGGACGCGTCAATTACTCTTCGCTCTTCAACTAGAAGGGGATTATTGTATATCAACAGCTCCTCCTTTTCTTTTACAGTATTTGGACCATTGACAAGCTCTAATAACTTTACATAACATGTACTGTCTCAGAAAAAAAAATTACACCAGTGTCGTTATACACCCTTGGATAATTAATTCTGTGATGTTTTTTCATATACCACCCGAGGGAGTCCAAGGTAAAAATTTGTCAAAATCCAAAGTACACAATTAACATCACTCAGTACAAGTGAGACAATTTCGTCTGGAATGTGAAGAGAATTCAGAACAGCGCTACAATTTAAGAGTTAATTTCACAACCCATGGAGGAGAGTTAAGTGCAGACGTACAAAATGGACTCACACCTTCACAGATCTTTCAATAAAAACTTTATTAGCTGGACATTTACTGCTTGACATTACACAGAGCGGCATCCAGAAGGTTACAAGATTTTAGACAAAAATATATGATTTGAACAAGGACGAGTAAGCATAAATTAAGTCATTTGTGATACACACGTCAGTAGATTGCACAGTGATGTGATTGGGTCAGACACAGAACAAAAAATGATTCTTATTTATTTTGCTCTACTGAAATTCTAGGTGATTCATGGAACAGTAAAGGATAGGTTCTTCAGCGATTCTTTTTTTTGGGGGGGGGGTGTATAATTGAGGTTTTGAAATGATTTCTGTATTTTCCTTTTTTGTACTACTTATCCAACCAAAAAAACCCAAACTATTCATTCATGAATTGATTCAAAACCTCAATGTCATACTTTAAAATAATGTTAATGTGCGAAATTAAAAAGTAACATTGTGTGCAGTACATCTGGATTTGAGTACTTTTAGATCCTTTAAAAAGACACGTGAAACATATTTTACTTTTCTTTTTTTGTGTGAGAGTGTGAGTGCGGTGGTGCTTACTATGTCATGAAAAGCCGTGATAGCCACTCATTTGATATCGCTGACATCCATTTTCAGGGCCGCGTACTAGTATGCAAATTTGTGCACTAGTCGTACTAGTACGCAAATTCGTGCACTAGTCAACTGCATGCTACTAGTACTAGTAGTGACGCCAAAAAGTTCTACAAATTAACCTTCAGCGTTTCACTGGTACTAGTACTTGTCTTATTTCTGGGGACAAAAGAGCATACTAGTACACGGACATTGGCTGGATATCAAATAAACGGCTGACATTCTCATCGAGAGAGCATCGGTGGATAGATGGCCCTCTGATTTCATTGATATGCTTCAAGTATGCAAAGACAGTAGCTGATTACTTGTGTGTACTATAGTGCAGGTTTTGGTGTATTTACTTATTTAAACATTGGTTCCTTCAGTTAGCCCGTATCAAATATTTATAAAATGGCGGGAAACATAATTGGCTCATTTGCACTGGATATTCAGTCGTCGAATCTTATATGTTTTCCCCTCCACCTTATTATTTTTTTGGGTAGGGGATGGTTGGAACGTGGGTGACGACCGTGGAGCTAAGTCACGTGCGCACCGAAACATTCCAGATGGCTCTCCCCCTTCCCCCACGAAGCTTTGGGTCACTTTGGAGAGTTACCCATGTCCTCCGGTAGTCACTCCATTTTGGATCGCTCCATCTTGGTTTTCAGAATTTCCTGCAAGAACAACTCGGAGGGGTGAGTGATGTCAACGCAGGGAACTAACGGGAGCAGGGAAGGAATTCTGGGATGCTCATTACCTCCTCCTCATCCAGCATTGCGGGGAGAGCTCTGCAGACAGAACGAGCGAAAAATCAAAAGGCAGCCATTTTGTTCGGTATTCAACTCACAGATACCTCCCATACTTTCGATACTTCAAATGTCATTTATCAAAACCACAAAAAAAAAACAACAACTTGTGGACAGAGACCACACGTGATGGTTCGCTGATGTATCAAATTGCCATAGCATAGCGCCACCTACCGCAAAGGAGGACTTAGTCACTGTCAGATTAATTATTTTTTTGTCTTAACCATCAATGAATGATATCAGCAGCCTTCATACCAACACCTGGTATAGGTACTTGCCATTTAGGGTTTAAACTATTAATATAGGCAATTAAATATGTTTTTGGGAGGGGGGGGGGGGTGTCTATTACTCTGTTTTTCTATTCGCGTCACTAAAAAGTCACTTTTCCACAATCAAGGGCTTGCACGGTGCATGTAACTTACACATCAGCAACCGTTGTTGGGATGTTCTCCTCAACCCATTTCAGGTCTTCATCCTAGTGTTGAAAACAAAACACCCCCCCCCCAAAAAAGTTTTTAAAAAACAGATGAAAAATGTGCCATACACTACATCTTGATATATATATATATATATATATATATATATATATATATATAGCGCTTTCACAACAGCTGCGTGACAGCACCTCTTTACTCAAGAGCTTCTGAGAGCCGTTGGCATCCGGTTTGGATCCTCTCATTTTCATCCCCTCTTTGAACAGTCAGGAAGAAGAAAAAAAAAAAAAAGCAAATCACATTTTCAATTAAACGACTCAAATAAATACACTTTTCCACCACAAGCGAATGGATTGCGATGCACCTGTGTATCGCGCAGCTCTTACCAAAGGCTTCGTTCAACATGGGCTCTTTGACGTCCTCCTCGTCGTCATCCTCATCGTCGATCAGAGGCGAGTGGGAGAACCTGCGGGGAAGGAAGCGCAACAAAAAGGCACGATGATGATGATGATGACGATGATGATGATGATGATGATGAGATTTCGTCCGATCGTGAGGAACGGAGAGGAAATGCCGACTGGGACCTCTGGTTGTTGGCGGAGGGCCGCAGCAGCACCATGATGACGAGCAGGATCGTGGAGAAGAGCAGACGCCAAAAGGCGTCGTCCACCCATAAATCCCTCCAACTCTGGAAGGCGACAGATTATTTGCGATGTTAGAATGTTTAAAAAAAAAAAAAAAAAAAGGAACAGTTCGGAAAACTAATACACACCTTCTGGCAGTCCACCAACTTGAAGACTTTTGTGGTCCAGATAATGAAAATGATGGAGGCTGCGGACACATTAGGACAGAAGCAGGTGAGACACGAAAGCGTTCAACACATTTTTAATATTTAAATATTGTTCCAGAGTGTTTGCATCGCTGGCAAATGTCAACACAGGTTGCGCCTCACCCAGCATCGAGAAGATGAGCGTGTTGGTAAAGTGCTGGTACAAGGAGAGCTTGACCACATTCCGACGCAGCTTCAGCAGACGAGTGGTTTGCGACAGGCTGATGAAGATGTGGATGGACGAAAGTTAAGGAGGACTTTGGTGGAGGAAAAAAAAAACAACAACAAAAACCAGCATCAATATTCATGTTGAGCGTGGACCCGCTCTTGGGGGTTTGATGGGAGGATATCCACCACATGACACAGGAGTCGATGAGGGAGAGACTGAGGTTGGCAACCAGAGCCACCGTGCCGTAGAAACCCTGGAGACAGAAGATCATTTTGTACCAACAAGACTAAAATACACACAAAAAATAAAAAATAAAAAGGAGACATCATCAGAAAAGAAACCAAGTAAATTCGTCCCAAGGAGAGGAACTAAAAGCATCCTTTTGACGTAGATAATAACACAATTTGAAAATGTAAATAAGGAATTCCGATTTGATAGTTTCTGGACTATAAGTCGACATTTCGTGGGACTGAAATGATGTACGCAAATGAAGTTTGGAAACTTACGCCTGTCACCCTGAGCACACCTTCCACAGATGAGAAAAGCAGGTAAAGCAACCCAACAGCGGCCAGCCGGTGCACCGTGGTACCCAACCTGGGCCTGAACAAGATGCAAATATACAAACTTTGATACGTGCTCATTAGCTGGCTTATGTGGTTAGCTCATTACCGGTATTAATATTATTTTTTTGGGTATGATACAAGGTCAATGAATCGTGTACAGAGTGCAAAATAAAAACACACGTTAGAATAAACTCTATTCTGAAATAAATGTCGATGATTCGACTATATTTGTTAGTTGAATATCAGAATTGCCCAAGTCAATTTGAATTTACAATGACGTCGGTAATAACACCGGTGGGATTGTCACATGGTTGTTGTCCTAGTCTTACTTGACGATACCGTAACCCAGGCTGACGATGAGCACCAGGATGCGAGCCAGAGATCGCTTCAGCGCAGACAGAAGCTCGGCAAATATCACGGCACCTTCAACTGGAACAGGGAAATATTAGAACACTTGTCAGCAGTGAGTGGGACCTCGTCTCCTTTGCCCCCCCCCCCACAAGTTAAATTCTCAAATTGATCATCAAACTTTGATGCCATGCTCCATCCACAAGAGATGATGTAACACCCCCCGAAAAAAAATTTCCTGGTAATTTTGAGTCATCCATCTGTCTAGGAGACCTGCTTTTGATCGGGGCTCATTTGAGCCATAAATTCTCTCTGGAATTCTGTTTCAAACCAAAATGACCAAATTCTTGTTCAATTTCAGGCATGGGTCCTTAAGACATTTTCGTGTTTCGTGTTATATTAAACATGTTCACCTCAATTGAATGTGAATCGCTAATTCTGAACACAAACCCCAAGAGGGTGTGTGCACTTATGCAATCACATTAGCTCAAATGTTTTCCCAAACTTTTTTCAAGTTTTTGAATTAAGTTGTACATGTTATAGGTCCAACCAATGGTAAAAAACAAACAAACTGTTTTTGAAATGATTTATCTTGGTCCCATTTTTTTTGAAATCACAAAAACCTAGCATTTGAACAGGGGTGTGTAGACTTTTTATAACCACTGTATTGATGTGTGACGCGGCAGGCAGAACAATACAATGCTCTTCCACAAGGTGTCAGAAAGTACATAATAGAATTGTCTGTATATTCACTTTTTGTGACACTTTTGTTTTTGTGGTGGTGTGCGAATTTTGTTTAATAAGAAAAGGATCGATATTAAAAACAAACAAACCGTAGTCTCCTCGGTAGCGGATGTTCTGGTACTCAGAGTAGAAGACGGCCTTCTCCAGCATGCCCAGGATGATGACGCCGCCGATCCAGAACTGGACCCTGAGCAGGTCTCGCCAGTAGCAAGCGCACCAAAAGAGCCAGAGGGCGCCGAAGAGCACATAGACGATGCACATGACCATAAAGAACTGCCAAAGACATCCAAAGACAGTTTTAAAGACCCTGAAAAATGAATTTCAGAGATGTGTTTCTAAATACATTATACATGCTTACGATAATTGCTGTAAATATGTGCAAAGGCTGAAAACTTTTTGGTCTTATTTTCAGAGATAGAGCGTTAAACTGTTCAAGTCCATACCATCATCTGGGGCCAGTCGGCTGGCGAGGAGTAGTCATGTGGTCCCTTCATCTCCACTTTCACTGTGCAAAATGAAAATTAGAACATGTCTTTTTTTGTTGTTGTTGTTGTTACTTTTCAAGGTCAGGCCACGTCATCCTCCTCACTGGTGAAAGCAAAGTTGAGCTGCTCGGCCGCAAAGTCCTCCTCCTCAACGCCGCGTAAGAGCGGCTGCACCTTGACGATGAACAAGTACGGGCTGTCCGCCCACGCCTTGGCAACGGCGCCCAAGTCCTGCCGCGATCGCCCCAAAAAAAAAATGACATCATTTTGGACACGGCAAGTGACACGCAACAAAGAGGCACGGGCGAAAAAATGTTTCTTACCGGCTTGTCGGGCCAAACAAAGCTCTGATTGGATGCGTCGCTCTGAAGGTGGAAAATTGAAGATCCGGGTTTTAAAACGTAGATTGTTATTTGAGATGAAATAATGAAGGGAAGAGGATTTACCTTTGGGCTGGACAGTGGTTGATATGGATTAAAATCTGCATAGTACACCTTGATGGGAGGGACATGAAGGACAGTGTGCTTACATTGATATATATATTTTTTGCAGTTTTTAAAAAAATATATTGTTGCATGACACATGTTTTCTGTTTCAGCCCCAAAAAAAAAAAATCAAGATTAAATGACTGTTGTTCCTTTTTCAAAACACCTGCTGTGTCTGCTTCCCCGAACCCTCCCCTCCCCCCCAAAAAGTGTCATGTCTTTTATTGACATAAAGAAAATAGCATCTAAAATGTTTCATTATAAAAGCATAACGTCATAAAAATAAATGAAAAGGAACCCAAGGAATTGCAGTTTGTGCATCGAGATGAATTCATTTCATCTCGTGACGACTCACGAGCCCGGTAATAAATTGAAACGCAGCTTGGCGTATTCACCGCACCGACCTTGGGCAAGAAGAGCGCCGAGCAGTTCTCAAAGTAGACGTAGCCCTGACTGTAGAAGCCGCTCCAGCCTTCCTTGAGCATGTGCTCCATGGCGAACATATTGATGGCCTTGCTGTCCTGTGGTGGAAGACACACTCTGAGAACGGTGGCCTGGGTGCCCAACGAGTAAAGGACATGGCGGGGTACTTACGGGCGTGTTGAAGATCTCGTTATAGCATAGGGAAGAACGCAAGTACCAGCTGATGTTGAAGGCCAGGTTTTGATCACATGCGCTGATGATACCCTGGACTGTCGGAGAGAGCAAAAAAAAACAAACAAAAAACCACAATTGTGATATCAGGGCTAGGTGACAAATTGTTTTTAATTGATGAAATCAAGTTTATTTGTTTATTTGTACTACTGTTTATCCCATTTTTATTAACTAGTGTCTGTAACTTTATAGGTGAACGCCTGTGAAAGGCGGGGCCGAGCCTGGTGAGTGACATGGGTGTCAGCGATTGTAACTATTCTACACTAGTGTTACAATATGTTCTAACTAGCGATGTTCGGCAAAGAATACTGTCTTATTAATTCAGTCATTATTAGTCTTTTATAGACTCCTCCTTACTCGTTGCCATCGCACAAACTACTTCTTGAATTAATCATACAAGGTGGTGTTTGCTATCGCAGTAAAATTAACCCAAGTGCAAAAATTAACCTTGCAAAAGCTTCGAGGAGAGAATTTGGTTCAACTTTTTTTTTTCCCCTCATGAAATTATTCGATGAGTCGTCGTTGGACGGCTGCTTTCAGCAGGGCCCGAGAAGTGAGTGTCAAATGTGAAACTTTACACCTGCATCACTACTCACACTTCATGAAGACAGTGGTGTTGGCGTACAGCGTCTTCCGGAAGACAGCATGCTGTGTCTGAAAACACAAACAATTCAGTTAACCATTTCCCTTCTACTAAGTAACAACTATTTTTCAAGAAAGCGTGTATAAGTATTTTTATAATAATAATAATAATACATTTTATTTATAAGCGCCTTTCAAGACACCCAAGGACACTTTACAATCAGGAACAAAAACAATACGGGTTGAGCAGCGGCAGCCAAACGCTGTCTTTTTTGGTTGTAATTTTAGAAACCTGATTTTATTTCTTCACTTTACTTTGAAATGTTTAAGTTGTCTGTCAATATGTTTAATGTTGTCACTGTATGGTAATTTTAGTAAATTTGTTTCCTCCGCTCTGCTTCTGAATGTCGTATTTGTTCTTGCTTTTCGGTGTACCTTTGCTTGTGTGAAGCGCATTGAATTGCCTTGTGTATGAAATCCATCCACCCTTCACCTGAACCGCGGTATCCTCAATGTACTATAGAAATAAAGCTCGACATATAAAGTTCTTTTAACTAGCGCCTCTTCTTTATCACAACAATCCGTATACCAGTACACGGTATCGAGGATCTCGAGGAAGTGCTCAAATTGCTTTCCATACGTCAGTGTGTTTGACAGTCAGACAGCCAGCCGGCTAACTAGCTGCCGAGCTAGCTAAAAGCTAACAGCGCTTTTTTTTTTTTTTTTTACCCAGCAAACTCTTCCACAAAACGCGGCAAGCAAATACGGTGACACTGACCGAGTTGACGTCCACGTTCCACACGGACACCTCGGCCGTTTTGCCAGGACTTAAAGCCGCTGCGAGAAACAAGAAAAAGCGCAACGACCACTCTGCGTTGCTTGGCATCTTGGTGTCTTCGAGTTTCTGCGTGGAAGCATCCGCCTCCTCCCCCGTCTCGGATCCGGATCGGTGACTTGTTAGTGTCGTTAAATGTCTTCACACGAGAGGGCGACAGATGACGACTAAAGAAGAGGCTGCATTTACCGGTCGGTACACTCAATACATTAATATGTCGTACATCATCATTATGAACATTACCATCATGCATCAAATGGAAAAAGTAGTCACGCGCTGCTAAAATTTCAATGTGGTATATGTCTCTGACTGCACTTTGTTTTTCCCAACGACAGCTTGCTTATACTGTACAGTAATCCCTCGTTTATCGCGGGGGTTACGTTCCAAAAAAGTGAAATCCGTGAAATAGGATTTTTTTTTTTTTTAAAGCCAAAAAATGTGAAAGGGACGAAATTTCAAATGCGTTGTGTGTTTCACATACAGCACATTTGAAATTTCGTGTACTGTGTGTTTCACATCGAACCACGAGTCGCAGGGGTTAACTGTTCTTCCTTTGAGTCTGCATGACTGTATTCGACAGTACTAAATTGGTAGTCAAGGAAGGAAGTCCATTGAATTGGATTGCAGCACTAAATCATTGCACATAGTGTTCAGTGCCCTATTTAATTATATTATGACTTAATGTTTTGTTTTTTAAAGATATTATACAGTGCTATTTTTCCTTATTAAAAACGAAAAACAACATTTCATGTTTGGGTGGAGTGGAGCAGATTTTTTTTTTTTTTTTTTTTTTTTTTTTAGCACGTTCACACAACTCATTAAACTGATATTTTAAGTCACCACTGTAGTTGTATATAAGGTATAATTCAATCGTCACCAGTAGCCGTGACACGTTCACTTGAAATGAAAAAAAAACCACAAAAAAACTACAGGTTAGCTCTTGTTTTGAAATACCAAACCGGAAATGTGAGTCCCGAGTCGTGGTAGTTTAGCGTCAAATTAAGACGACGCTGACAAATCTTGCAGTATAAGAAAATCACACACGTGAAGTTGTGGGTCTATCTTTAGTGTTGATCTGACGGGAAGCTGTCACCTACATCTTCTTTTGCTCTTCTTCTGTGTTCGACATGGTGGACGTGAAACAGCCCATTCCGGGGTATCATTTTGACTTTTTACTATTAATATGCTTAATTTACGATTAATAACAAGTTAAATCTAACACGGGCGTCCTACAATGATATGTTCTGCATATTATTCAAAGTACAAAATATATATATTCAGTTTATTGATGTACATTGTGTTGTTGTTGTTGGTGTTCCACAGCGGTGTGCCTGGTGGTGATGGCAAGGAAAAGTTTATGAAAAGTGATCAAATCGCTTTTTACAGGTATGTCACTTCATCATGGTTCTAAACTTTATTTATTTGCAATGAATTTGCACATTTTGTTAACTTGCCCAATTCAAACTTTATCCCCCTTTTCCGCCTTGACATTTTGAGTTCACCCAACATTTTTTTAATAGTGTAACAATGGAACTATGTATTGAACAACACCGATTTTTATATATTTACACACACGTCATTTTTTAATTTCTTTGTATGTACTTTTCAACTAACAGAACGTGAAGATAAACATTTCTGGTTTGAATATGTTTGAGGTTGTAAAAAGTTTATTTTTATGTTTATTTATACTGTATTGTACTAAAATGCTTTTTGATGTTTTATTTTATTTCCTCTTTGAAATCTAATGATACAGAGTGGGAGTTATACTCAGTCTGTTTTTAATTTACATTTCATACAATGAAACTCATGTCACTCTCAATTTTTGCTAGACGGCAGATGAAGGGTCCCAAAATGCAGTATGAAGCCCTTTTCGATACACTTGTCCTCAGTGAAAAAGGAGTCTACTTCGAGTTGCTGGAAACACACTTAAAGGTATGAAATCCACCATCTTTCAACAAAAAAAAAAACTAACATAAAATATTGGGGGAAAAAAAAAAAAAAAGAAATAGCCCAACACATGTTGCATTTGTGGTGTGTGAGTTCAGCAAAAGCTCCATCAAGATTTGACAGTTTCTTCTTCTTGTTGTTGTTTGTTTGTTTTCCCTACAGAGCAAACTGCTTGTGACCCTGTCGCCCTGCAAAAACAACACAATCAGGATTGTCATTGACGAACTGCGTCCCATCAAAGTGCGCTACAGGGTCCAGGATGTGCTTACCAAGGAGCCGCAGAGTGAAAAGTGCGGCCGGCCGGCCTTTCGGAGACTCATTATATGTGGCGGCTTCATAATAGATCCGCTTTTAAATTGGTCTTTGATGTTACACCTGCCCTGCGATTGGCTGGCAACCAATTCAGGGTGTCCCCCGCCTACTGCCCGAAGACGGCTGGGATAGGCTCCAGCACCCCCCGCGACCCTAGTGAGGATGAAGCGGTTCGGAAAATGGATGGATGGATGGATGTTACACCAATTTTGATATCACCACACACTTATTTAACCCTCATGCAGTAATTATCCCAAAATTGGACATTTCGGACACTTTGGACGATTTTGGACTGTTGGACAAATGGACACCACAGACAAAACAGTGAATAATAACTCGACGAAGCTGAAATTTTGCATAGGATGTATATCTATGTCTTGGCCAATTCCCACTGAACATTTTGAGGGGTTGAAAGTGAAAAAAAATTAAAAGTGAAAAAAGTTGTTGCACATTGGAAGAGGGACATTTTTGGGACAATCCTCGAGGACGTAATACCCTTCATGCAGCCGCTTAAAAATACTGCATGAGGGTTAAGATAAGATAACCTTTATTTGTCCCCACACTGGGGAAATTTGCAGTCTACAACAGCAAAATTGGTGGTGTGTGTGTGTGTGTGGGGGGGGTTCACTTACGCATAAGGTGGGGTGCATACATAAGGTGGCCATGCTATTTACAATGCTAACAGGTTTTCACGCATGTTTATTCAATTGTCAATTTTCTGCCGCCCTACAAGTCTGTGAACTCATCTTCTACTGATGTCCCGCGCAGGGCGAGAGTGGAGGAGCGTCAGGATGACTCTGTGACGCTCACTTGGGCCTCGGGGCTCTACAGTTGTCGCGTGTGGCGCCGACCTTTCCGCATGGTGCTCCTGTGCGAGGACCAAGAGTTGGTGACCTTCAACGCGCAAAGCAGACTCTGGTTTGAGAATCTGCGAGAACGTCCCTCGGAGTGAGTGTCTCATTTACATGGCGCTTAACATAGAGGTACAGTATTCAACATGACTATTTTTTATTATTTTTTTTCAGGGACAAGGAAGAAAGAAAAGAGGTCAGTGTAGGACACGCCACAACAACCGAGGCCTGTTTTATGATTCTTTTATAATGATTGTCTCTTTTTTTTTCTTCTCACAGCTGGAGGAAGACAACCTGTGGAGAGAGACATTCAGGACCTTTGTGGACATCAAAGCCAACGGTTTGGGTTCAACTCACCCTCATGCTAATAATGACATCGTTAGGAAATAATTACAAAAGGTGTTTCTGGGAGAGAAAAAAAAGAGACGGCTCAATGGCAGTGCAAATATTAGTATACTCGGCTGATGTTTTTTCAAATTTGCATTGTTCTGTTTGACGTTAATTGAATAAACATAGTTGGATGGAGTGAAGGCACAGTGCACAGGTGCAGGGTTCAATTCGGGCTCCGGCCTTTGGCGTGTAGAGTTTGCATGTTCTCCCCGTGCCTGCGTGGATTTTCTCCGGGTACTCCGGTCTCTACACACATTCCCAAAATAACGCATGGCAAGGCTGATTCAACACTCTAAAATTGTCCCTCGGTGTGAGTGTGAGCGCGGTTGGTTTGCTCGTCTCTGTGTGCCCTGCCATTGGCTGGCAACCAGTTCAGGGTGTAATCCGCCTACTGTCTGAAGACAGCTGGGATAGGCTCCAGCAGCCCCCCCCCCGCGACCCTCGTGAGGATAAATCGGATCAGAAAATGGATGGATATGTAATGAATGTTTACTTCGCACTGATGAAGTTGAAGAAGCTAAGTGTGCTGCCGTGTGTTTTACGGCGTAGGACCCAGTAGCATTGGCACCGACTTGCGTCTCCATGGATTCCACAATGTGTTTGGCGTGCCAGAACACCCCGACACTCTCCGCTTGGCAGACACCAGGTCGGTGAATAACGAAATAAATCCTTCTCCCTGACATTCTGTCCTGTTCTTGCCTCATTGGATTTGTTTTGACATTTAGGATTTGTCATTCTTTCACTCTGAAACGTTCGGACTTTTCCTAGAGTAACCCCAAAATAAATAGTTTGCCTATGGTCAGATCAAATTTTCAACTTAGACGTGGTCTGAAGTGGTGTGTGTTTAGATCGACCATCTGCCTCCAAATTGTCCCATAGCCAGGCTTTACCTCCAATCTGACAAATTAGCAAAGACCTGAAAATCAGGATGCGCCAGTATTTGCGCTCGGATGTAGATGCGCTGTCAACTATTCTATGCGTGTACAGTCATACCTCGGTTTTCGAACATAATCCGTTCCAGAAGGCTGTTCGAAAACCGATTTGTTCAAAAACCGAAACCACTCACACAGAGGTCCAAAATTGTCTTGCTGCCTCCTGTGCATGAGAAATGAACAGGATGGATGTGTTAATTGAAAAAGCCGGCTCGTCAATTAAGCGTCTGCTTCAATGTCCGCAACCCTCGTCATCCCCCGCAGAAATGACGAACCTTACCGACTGTACAACCTGGACGTGTTCGCCTGCGAGATGAACAGCCACCTGGGCATATATGGCAGCGTCCCGTTCGCGGTGGCTCACAAGCAGGACCGAACTCTGGGAGTCTTTTGGCTCAATGCCTCAGACTCGTTTGTGCACGTCAACTACAGCCAGGTACTGGTGATCCAATCCAAGTTTTTTCGTCTGTTGTCCGAGTCCTTGGTCCTCTAACTGTCTTTAGTTCCGAATCCTCTCGAGATGTAAGTCTGGAGACCTTTGTCTTGTTTTATTCTCTTGTCCAAAATCCTAATCTTTAGTCCAAAATCCTTCATTGCCCTAGTCTTTTGTCTCTTCCTAATATCTTTTGTTTTAGTCTTTAGTCCAAAATCCTCATCTTAGTCATAGTCCAGTTTTGGTCATGAGTACTATCTTAGTCATTCATGCTGTTTTAGTTTTTAAGAAAAAGTCCAAATTATTGTTTTTTTAGTTCTATTTCCCTAGTCCTTTGTCCCCTTTTAGTCTTCAGTCAGTCGTGTCTTTTGGACTGTCTTGTCTTGATGTCCTAGTCTTTGGTCCTAAGTATGTAGTTCTGAGTTCCGTCGCTCTAAGTCTTGAGTGTTGTTTTTCAGTCTGCCTGAGTCTTTATTATTCAGTCCCAGTTTTGGTGAAAAATCATAGTTCTTAGTCCTGTTTTGGTCTTTCAGCAAAATGAGTCTTGCTCATTGCTGTCGCAAAGATGTTCTGATGGATAATTCTTCTACCAGGAAGACAGCCTGCCGCCCCACACCGACCTCCACTGGCTCTCCGAGACCGGCGTGATAGACTGCATGGTTCTGCTGGGCCCGAGTCCGGTAGAGATGTACCGCCAGTACGCTGAGCTGACGGGTATGTGAAGCGACAGATCACACCCGCCATTTTCCTAGATGTAAACGTCACAGCCACAACGCGAATCATTCATTCAGTCACTCTCGAATCATTACGTTGTGATCCCCAATTAAAAAAAAAAAGTGTCTCTGGTGAATGACACAGCCTGACCCTCCCTCCAGGGTACCATGCCCTGCCGCCTCTGTTCTCCCTGGGCTACCACCATTCGCGCTGGGACGATGACACCCAAGAGGCTGTGGCAGAGGTGGACGACAAGTTTGACCACCACCACATCCCGTACGATGTCATGTGGCTGGATATCGAACACACACACGGGAAGCGCTGCCTCACCTGGAACCCCGAGCTGTTTCCTGACCCGGCCAGGCTGCAGCGCCAGCTGGAGCAGAAGAACAGGAAGGTCCGTCACCTGTGTTCTGTCTTTAGTTCTCTGTCATTATATCGGTCTTTCTTGGTTTTGAGTACCACGTCCCAGTCTTTAGTACTTTGTCCTAGTCTGTCAGTCTTGTATAATTACTAGAGCCCTCCTTAGCCTTTTGTCGTAAATCTTAGTCTTCAGACCTAAGTCCATAGTCTTAGTCCTATCCGATTTCTTAGTCTTGTTCTATTCTGTTGTGACACTGTCACGGAGTCTTGAGTCCAAAGCCCTCGTCCTCGTTCATGTGAAATCCTTCTTATGTCCCGTTTTATTCTTTAGTTCGAAAGTCCATTTTTTTTCCAGACCCAGCCAGTCTGTCTTCTGATTTCAGTTGGTGGTTATCCTTGATCCACCTATCCTGATCGATCCCGATTGGTCGCTGTACAACGAGGGGCTGGACGGAGAGCTTTTCGTCATGGACAGACAGAGGCAGATGTTCACGGGCACTTCCTGGGCGGGTGACGCGCATTATCCGGACTTCAGCAACCCGCATGCCCGGGCCTGGTACGCCAAGTGCTTTTCCCTGGATCGGTACAAGGTTAGTGTGAAAATGATCTTTCGTCTCACTTCTTACACCACTTTGGTCACGAATCACATTTAAGCTCTCGATGTGGACAATCCACCTGGGCATCTATCTCGTCAATTAAGACCTCGTATGATGATGATGTAATAAGATTGGTGCGAAAAAGAGGATCTTTTGCCCCGCCTCTGACACCAATTTGGCCATATGTCAAATTAAAATCCTCGAAGAGGTTTTTTCATCCGTTTAACTTCATTGCCAATAAGACCTCATATGATGACGTAATGTACAGTATAAACCAGGGGTGGGCAATTTTAGTCATCAGCTCATCAGCAAGCTCTTCAGAAGCTGAATAGCAATCTTGATCATTTGAATCAGGCGGGTTAAGGCGGCATGAAAAAAACCCCATCCCGGACCATGAGTGTCAAGACGGTCTTCAGTCCCATTTCTCACACTAATTTGTCGTAGGAATTACTGTCAACGTTAAGCCAAACATCAAATGTTTAATATGTTAATGTTTCATAAAATGAAGGTCATTTTATGATTTTCTTTTGTTATTGATGTATTTCATGACCCAGGGCTCAACGCCATTGTTGCATGTGTGGGCTGACATGAACGAACCCACAGTGTTCTCCGGGCCTGAGTTGACGATGCCCAAGGATGCCCTGCATTATGGGGGCTGGGAACACCGCGAGTTGCATAACCTGTACAGCTTTTACCAGGTGAGATAGTAGTATTCAAACAAATATTGACATGACTGGAATGTTTGAACAAAACAAAAAAAATAAAAACTGGCAGAACGTGATGACGCCTGAAGCGCTTAGCAAACATTGGAATACACATCAGTAAATAAGTGGTAAGATATCAAACAGAGGGACTATGTAACATTTTGGACGGAAAATGGGCCAACAACCATCCATGGATCATTCATACATCCGTTTTCTTAGGTCGCGAGGCTTGCTGGAGCAAAAAAACTGTAGAGGGAGGGAAGCTGTCAATTTTCCTTAAGGCCCTTCTTGGACACAGGTTCTTTTATTTCTCTACAAGGTGGAAGAAGACCCAACATCATGTCGTCTTTTTCTCAGTTTATCACAACGCAACACGAATCGATTCGGGCTCCTGAGAGATTTCGTCAGGAAGCCCCGAAAAAGTCTCACAAAAAAGTCTCATATAGGCTTCCCCTTATGTAAAAATCAGAAACAAAGAAAGGTCAATGCAGTTCGATCTTGGCATGTTAACAAAATCCAGACCACTTCTGGTGTGCACAAATTATGCAAACTATTCCCCCCCCCTGCCCCCCTCAGCAGAGATGGGAGACCAGAAGAAGACCCTTGGGGGCCGTTTAACACTCAAGGGGGAATAGGATCCAAACTTAACACGTCATTCTTTGTTTTAACAGATGTTCAGGAAAGAAACTAGTAACAATAGTACTCATCGCGAGCGCTCAACAATGTTCTACATTCTTTGTTTCTTTCAGATCCAACTCAAAGAGAGGAATAAGTCCCTAACAGAAACGAACGATAGAGATACCATCGGAAGCTAACAATAGACGCCGTTGTTGAAACTAACATTGGAGAGCTAACATCAAAGCTAACGTCGGAGCAAACGCTGGAGGCTAATGTCGGTTCCTCCTTTGTTCTAATGTTAGTCTTGAATGTGAAGAAAAACTGTGGCTAACATGAGCGTGCACACCGTGCTTTACTGTTATTATACTAAAAAGTGATGTAAGTGTCTGGCGGGGCTAAAACTATTTTAATTTTTTTTTATATGGGCTCACATCATCGCAGTTATTCACAGGTGGGTTTGGAAAGCATCCCCTGCGATTTCATCGAATTAAATATATTTTTAAAATTAGATTTTAAAAAAACCCAATAAAATTGTGCTGAACTTTTTAATAATAATAATAATAATAATGCCTTTTATTTATAAGCGCCTTTCAAGACACGCAAGGACACTTTACAATCAGGAACAAAAACAATAAAACACAATGCGGGTTGAGCAGCGGCAGCCAAACGCGCCAGCGTTCACTCAACCCAGCAACACACATTTAATTTTGACGTGATCCTTTCATCTCTCCTAGCAAATGGCAATCGTGGACAGCCTGGTGACGCGCTCCGGCGGCACCGAGAGACCTTTCATCCTGTCTCGGGCCTTTTTCGCCGGGACTCAGAGATTCGGTACGCGGATTAACTTTGAATTCGTCTGAGAAACGTAAACCTGAACCCCGAGTTGTTTTCTCATGCAGCAGCCGTGTGGACTGGCGACAATCTCTCTACTTGGGAGTACCTGAAGATCTCCATCCCCATGTGTCTGTCCATGTGTGTCACGGGCCTCTCGTTTTGCGGAGGTGAGTAAAAAAAAAAAAAAAAAAATTTAAATAGCTCTCAGTTGACAAAATGGTAGTTGAGACGATTAGAAAATGGATGTCGTATTAGATAATGCATGATGTCACTTACGAGGAACGTACCAGAAGATAAGCAGAACCTTGACGTGATAGATCTAATAATGGAGCCTTGATGAGGCATTTCCATCCATGTCCTGTGACGTATAAAACAATCTGTTTTTTTGCGGGGGGAGGGGGGGGGGCAATCTATCTTTATGTTGAGGCAGGAGTCCATATAGTACCCCAAAAAAATAAATAAAAATGAACACAAGGAAGCGTCACTTCCTCGTCTACCCGAGGAAGCGTCACTTCCTCGTGTAAGGAAGGCAAGAGGAGTCAAATGGTGCATTCAAGTGCGCTCAGTTTGTTCGAGAACCAAAATTTGTTCGCCATCCGAGGCATAAAAACCTCAAAATTTTTGGTCGAAAACCGAATTGTAAGAACGAGACGTTATAAAAAACCTTACAACGCACCAGGAGACTGGACTGTCTTAGAATTGTTTGTCATTTATTCCTTTGACAGCTCTCCTTTTTTGGAGCATGCACCGAACGCCTCTCGAGTTGATGTATCCCAACACCACAGCTCTATCTATTTGAGCCGCGTGTTGCCGACCCCCGCCTTGAGGGAACAGCTTGAAATGTTTTCCCGTGGCTTTCAGCCGACATTGGTGGATTCATCCCGGAGCCGAGCCCCGAGTTGCTGATCCGCTGGTACCAAGCCGCCTGCCTGCAGCCCTTCTTCCGAGGTCACTCGTCGATGAACACAAAGCGCCGGGAGCCCTGGCTGTTCGAGAAGAATGTGACCGACACCATCCGAAGTGTCATCGAAGAACGGTACAATAGCATGATCCTTTGCCTCGACTTGCATTCGCCTCATTGGAGAAATAATTCCAAAATAACAAGCGTCTGGATTCTCAGGTACCGCTTGCTACCTTACTGGTACACTGTCTTCTACCGGGCTCACGTCGACGGCTTGCCCGTACTCAGGTCAGTGCTGCTGCTCACTAGATAAGATACGAACATTTTATCGCGTTGTTCCTCTATATTTTAGCATTCAACAGACTTGGAGTCATTTAATTCGTAACTCGAACAGAATCCGTTCTGAGACACTAGTTCACTTTCAAGTGGTTCTGTTTTCATTCGCATTTTGGGTCCATCCGTTTTTTTTAAGGCTGAACAAGTCAATTGGTTCTCAAATGTAAATAAACTACACCTGTGATGTTTTGAGTAGCGTTTTATGCGTTAGTTGTAATAAGTTAGTTGTCACCATCATAGAATCTTTTCTAACTATAATTCACTTGATCACCATCTAGAGAGGCACATGCAGTGAGTCAGTCAGTCCAAAACAATCAATCCTGAAACGCTAAAAAAAAGATCGTTAAAGTACTGAACCGCTAAATCATTTCACTAAACCAAAGTAGACAAACAAACAAGACATCCCTTTGCAGGGGCCCTAACAGTTTTGTTGGCATTAAACTGCCAGGTGGGCTTGTGACTCACAACAAAGATCCAGCCAATGGAACACACATGTACACACACAGACAAAAAAAAAAAAATGAAATAAAAATCTTTCTGTGGATGGTGGTTGATGCCACCTGCAGGCCTGGACTGAAAAATATCCATCCATCCATTCATTGATCCGAATTGGTATGGCATGCTGGAGCCTATCCCAGCAGTCTTCAGCATCATTTTAAATGTATGGAATCTCATTTGCCTTTGCGGTTGTCCCTAAAATGGCGCCCCTTATTTTCAGGCCTCTGTGGCTCGAGTTCCCTGAGGAGAAGAGCATCTTCAGCGTGGAGCACCAGTACATGATCGGTAATGTCACCTTTTTGCTTTAATTTATTTATTTTTTATTTTTTTAACCCAGACCGCAATTTGTTCTATTCATTTATCTGAATATTGAACACAGGAAACGCGCTGATGGCGTGTCCCGTCACGGAATCCGGAGTTGCGGAACTGGAAGTCATATTTCCCGGGGCGGAGCAGGTAGAGTAAATATTGATTCAAGAGGTTAGAACTGTTGAATATATTGTTTTTTTCCCTGTATTTTAGCTTTGGTATGATGTGAAATCAGCGGAGGTGCACCACGGGGGAGGGACTCTGAGTTTGCCGGTAACCTTGGAAAAGGTAAATGTTTTTTTTCCCACTTTTCATCTTGTCAGGCTTCTGACGTCTCGGTCAACATGACGCTTCCTCCACTGGAAAAAAAAAAAAAAAAAAAAAAGAGAAGTACTGCAGACAGAAGCAGCCGCAAACAAACGTTTTAACTGCACATTGCAGAGTTAATCATGTTGAAAAGTCATCAAATCACATTTAATACTTTTAATAAAGGTTTTCTGATGGCCACAACTTATTAATTAATCAACTGGCAAAATAACCAACCAATTAACAAACTGTCACTGGCGAATCAACCCATTAACCGGCGCACTAATTCAATTTGCTTCAACCCCCCCTCCCATTATGTTTCTTAAAACATAGGCACAGTTTTTAAAGGTTTTTATGATGGTGACTGACTAAATAATCGACCTATCTAACAGACCAACCTAACTAACGAACTGACCAACTAACCAACAGCCCAACCACACAACTAACTAACTGACTGACTAAGTGACTAACGAAATAACAGACCGCACTAACGACCCAACCAACTAAAAAAGTGACCCAACAACCCAACCTGAATAAATAACGAACCAGCCAACCGACCAACTAACTGACCAACCAAAGAACCGACCTGACTGAATGACTGACTAATCGATCAGCTGACTCCCGAAACAAACTCTAAACTAATCGCTCAACCGACCCCAAATACTACCCATAACATGCCTGCTGATAATGGTTTTATGATGACCAACTAACAGACCAACTATAAACCAAACCAACCAACTAACTAAATGACCAGCCAAAGAGCCAAACTGACCAATAAACTAATTATCGAACCAACTGTCTAACAAATCAACCGCCCAACCCGAAATACAACCAAAAACATCAGTTTGTAAAGGTTTGATGATGGCAACAACGGACTAACTTAACAACCAACTAAAGAAACAACCAACCAAATAACTAACTGACCAATTAAAGGACTAACCAGACTCACTGACAGACCAACCAACCAACAAACTGACCAACTAAACAACTCTAAATACTCTTCAAAAACGTCACAGTAAATAAAAGGTTTTATGCTAGGAATACTGGCTAGCTAACCAATCCACCAACTGACGAACATATGAAGTGACCAATCTTCCAGCTAACTCATCTGTAAGTGGCAATAAAGTGCTTTAAGTGTTAAAAATGTCCAAATCTTACTCAAAACATTTTCATTTTTACATTTTTTTTCACTGACCAACAAATTGACTGTTATTCTGTCGGTGACAAAATTGTGTTATCAAACCACCCAACTAGCTAGTTAGCAAAAAGTCTAAAAAAAAAAGACACTAAGCTAACACAGCACACAGATCAAAAGCTAAATGCCATCGATCACATGGAATGACTTTACTTTAACAGCTGGTACGACAGAAGTACGTCATGTTACCTTACTGTAAATACTTCCAAGGGCTAGCTAACCATTGGAGTGAACAAACGTGTGCATTTCATGCGATGTCGTCAGATTCCGCTCTACCAACGAGGAGGTACGGTGGTGTGCCGCGCCGTAGCGGTTGGGACTTGCACCGCCGACCTCCAGAAGACGCCGCTTGCCGTGACAGTGGCTCTGGACGCTCAGGTGAGAGGAGCAAATCGAACTGGATAGTCGCAGCATGGCGGGTCGTTTCAGAGCTGCAGTTTGCGGCAATCTCCGTTTCTTCTGTCCAATCTACCACAGGGTGCCGCCAACGGTGAGGTGTACCTGGATGATGGCCACACCTTCTCGTACCGTGACAAGCGGGAGTTCTGCCTACGCTCCTTCCACATGATGGCAGGACGCCTGCAGTGCCGGTGAATTCTCCTTCCTACCCCATTCTTGTTTCGATATTCATCACGAGATTCATCACGGACATCTCAACTCTATCACTCGGCAGCGCCGCCAGCGAAGCGGGAAGCTACACGTGCGGCATAGCGGTGCGCTCAGTGGAGGTCTTGGGATTGCGGGACCAGCCGTCAGCGGTGCGGGTCTACACATCGGGGGCGGCCGAGGGCGTCAAAGTGGAGTATGAGTACAACCCGGAGCGGCGCTCGCTCACTGTCGGCGAGTTGGAACTCAGCGTCGAGGACGACTGGGACATCCAGATATGTTGAGTTTCTGTCACGGCATCCGCCCGACCATTTGGAAGATTTCATTGATTGAATCGAATTATAGATTGATCCAAAAAATAAATCAAATATTTAAAATGAAAACAAAAAATGTCCTGTTTTTATTAACCCCCATGCAGTAATAATCCCAAAATTGGACATTTCGGACACTTTGGACGATTTTGGACTGTTGGACAAATGGACACCACAGACAAAACAGTGAAAAATAACTCCACGAAGCTGAAATTTTTTGCATAGGATGTATATCTATGTCTTGGCCAATTCCCACTGAACATTTTGAGGGGTTGAAAATGAAAAAAAATTAAAAGTGAAAAAGGTTGTTGCACATTGGAAGAGGGACATTTTTGCAGCCGCTTAAAAATACTGCATGAGGGTTAAATGGATATCAGGGGTGTGTCGCTCCAATAAAAGACGTTTTAGATGCCTTTTTTTAGGGTATACCTTTTCCCAGTTTTTGTCCCTTTGGAAGAAATCTGGCGGGGCGGTTTAGGACTGGCGTGCTCCAAACGGGTTCTTGCTGAGAACGCTCGACGCTGAGCTCCAATTGAGAGGCGCTTGAATGCCTTCTGCTGAGGCAGGGCATCCAGCGGCCATGCTTTGGATGGCCTCCGGCATGGCCCGCTGGCCTTTGTGTCACCCACCAATGACGAACGCGCCATTGTGTGTCGGCCCAATGGTCACCACACACACACACACACACACACACACACACACACACACACACACACACATGCACAAAGTATGTGTCTGTTACGTGCCATTTCTGTGCATGTATGTTGGCTGAATTGACTATTTCGGAGCGTTTGGAGGGGGAAGCTGCGTCACCGCCACGGAGGGCCAATCAGGCACTTGTTCTTTGGATTTATGCCAGCGTGTCCAGCTTGGCGACTTTAGTCCAAGTGGTAACTTTGGTAAGAAGAAAAAAAGAACAAAACACAAGCTTTCTCTCTCACACACACACACACGCACACGCATGCCACACCATAGAAGGTGAGTGAGAGAGAGCGAGGGGGGACGAGATGCCCTACAGACCGTCTGGCTTTTTCTGCGACCGGCTCATCCGCGAGCGAGAGCGGCGCGACGGCGAAGGTACCCTCAACAAGCCGCTGCGCTTCAACGGCCAGGACTTTGTCGCCCTGCGGCAAGAGTATGTCCAGCGCGGGACCCTCTTTGACGACGACTCCTTCCCGGCCAGCATTGAGTCGCTGGGCTTCAAAGAGCTCGGACACAAGTCCAACAAGGTCAAGAACATCGTTTGGAAGAGGCCCAAAGTAAGTGGGAGGGATCCAGGATGGATGATTGACAGGTGTGTGCAGTTGATGACGTTCCAGCAAAGGTGTTTTTTTTTTTACATTTTTAATACGGATGAATGTACAGTCAAACCTCGGTTTTCGTCCATAAATCCGTTCCAGAAGGCTGTTCGAAAACCGAAATTGTTCGAAAACCGAAACCACGCTCTTTTTAAAATAAAAATGTTTACTGCACACATCTGCTCACAATAGAAAGCAACACGAGGAAGCGTCACTTCCTCGTGTAAGGAAGGCGAGAGGAGTCAAATGGTGCGTTCAAGTGCACTCAGTTTGTTCGAGAACCGAAATTTGTTCGTCAGCCGAGGCATAAAAAACTTGAAATTTTTGGTCGAAAACCGAATTGGTCGAGAACCGAGGTTTGACTGTACCTATGTTTGTTGTGCATTGTGCAGGAAATTAGCGAGAACCCGCAGTTCATTGTGGGCGGGGCCAGTCGCACTGACATCTGCCAGGGTGATCTCGGTGAGTTTTTGTGTTGCTTATAAAAATGTACCACACGCCATACTGGCGAAGCAACGATTTTGAAAAAAAAATGTCAATCACGACTTAGCATTTTTATCATAGCGTGTGTTTCTGCGCAACATTTTCAGCAAGTTAGCATTTAGCATTTTTTTTTACAAAGAAATTATTGCAGAATTGTTTTTGGTGGATTTTTTTTTTTTTTGTTACACTAAACTTGTAATTTATGTTAAAAACAAATTATATCCAGATTGGTTATTGGAGTCGCTGATGATGTTGTGGTACACTCGCCTGACTTGTGTAGCGGACAGCGTGGGGTCGCTTCCTGTGGTTACTCTTTTGGAAGGGCATCCAGCCAGCACCACTTCTCATTGTTGAGCCTGTCAATGAAGGCTCGAAAAAAACCCCAACAAAAAAAAAAAAAAACGTTGCATCAGTGTACAACTAACTGAGCGTGAGAAGCTCGACGACACGTGTTGGGTTGTGCATTTGGTTTCCGGGCCTTCAGTAGGAATAGAACATACTCCACTTAATCCAATATTTCGCACCACTTGCATCACATGGCAAAAGTAGTGATTTGCTGCCATCTTCGAGCATCGAGGTTCCAAAAGAACTGTATCGAATTGAGTTGAGGAGTTTCACTGAGCAAAAATAGTGGTTCGCCACCGTCTTGAGGCATCTCTGGTGGCAAGCGACTGTTGAAGTGAGTTGAGGAATTTGATTCCGACACAACTAGTGCTTTGTCATCAACTTGGTGCTCAGGAACTATGTTGATGTGAGTTGAGGAGCTTCGTTTAGACCAAAAAAAAATGTTATCATGAATGCTGTTGAAGCCAAATGATGGGCTTAATTTAGGGCCACTTTGTCGCCTTCTCGAGTCATTTTATTGCCAAGGAAGGACGATGAAGTGAGCGCAGGTTCTTCATGAAGGCAAGGGCTCCGCACCAGGGCTCAGTCCGTAATCCCCCTTCAAAAGGGTCCCAATTGTCGACAGATGCAACATGATGGCGGCAAAGCACTACTTTTGTTTCACTGAAACAGGGGTCGACTATCATTGAACTCACTTGGGCCAGGCTGAGCTCGACTGATTCAAAAGGCAGGTTAGATTGACATGGCAACACGTCAAAGCTGGATTCTGATTGGACATCAAAGCAATCGGCATACTTTTACTGCCGGTTGTAAATGTAGATCGGCGCTTTTGATCGTGTTTCGACCTTGCTGGGTCTGACCTCCCACCACCAGTGTGTTGCACCCACCTTTTTGTGCAAAGGTGACTGCTGGCTGCTGGCCGCCATAGCCTGCCTCACCCTCAACGAAAAGCTCCTCTACCGGGTGGTTCCTCCAGACCAGAGTTTGACGCAGGACTACGCCGGAATCTTCCACTTCCAGGTCAGCCATCGAGTTTCCGAGGCCCTTGTTCTTCATCCCGTCTCTGCATAAATGACAAATCTTGTTGTCGATCTCAATCCCCCTGCCCCTTTTGCACAGTTCTGGCGCTATGGCGACTGGGTGGACGTCGTCATCGACGACCGGATCCCCACCGTAAACAACCAGCTGGTGTTCACAAAGTCAGCGGAGAGAAACGAGTTCTGGAGTGCCCTGCTGGAAAAGGCCTACGCAAAGTGAGACGCTAGATTTATTCAAATCATTTGAATCGAAAAGTCTGATTGATATTTTGACAGGGGTTGGGGGGCTCATTCTGCCGGACCATACTTTGTTTTTGAACCACCCATATACATATTCATGCATGTCCAACATTGCGACCCATGGCCCTTGTCCCGGCTGTGTCCAGACTGCATGGCTCCTATGAAGCCCTTAAGGGCGGCAATACCACCGAGGCCATGGAAGACTTCACGGGTGGGGTGACCGAGTTTTACGAGATGAAGGAGGCCCCCAAAGATCTCTACAAGATCATGAAGAAGGCTCTGGAGAGAGGTTCCCTCATGGGCTGCTCCATTGACGTGAGTTTTGCGCATTGTGGTGTGAATTGTTTTTTTTTTTGTGCTTTGAGTAGAAGGAAGCAAGTCAGCCATGAAGGTACGTTTGCTTTCATCACTCATTCTTCTTTGACCGTTAGAATTGACTTTGGGAACACCGATTTAACCACAATTATTGTTGTGAACAAAAGACACACTTGGTTACGTTTGCGTCCCGCAGTCCCTCGTCCCTGCTCGCTTCGAGACCCGGACCGCCACGGGTCTAGTGAAGGGCCACGCTTACTCTGTGACGGCGGTGGAGGAGGTAAAAGAGGGGCAGCAATCGCTTGAAAATGTTGATTAAGAAAATAAATGCTATGTTTTTGTTTTTGGCAGTGTCAACCCTCGCAGCATAGAGAGACCAAAGTGCGCCTTGTGCGTCTCAGGAACCCTTGGGGCCAGGTGGAGTGGAACGGACCCTGGAGCGACAAGTCAGGAACCCTCCCAGAGAAATTCTAGTTCGCAATGTGGGATATTGAGTACTTTTAAATGTTGGTTGTCTGTTCCCTTTTTAGCTCAAAAGAGTGGGCCGCACTAGCCAAGGCCGAGAAGGAGAAGCTACAACACCAGAGCGCAGAGGATGGAGAGTTCTGGTAATGTGGTGTGAGACAAGATCAATATTTTCTAAAAAAAAATAAGTTACTTTAAAAATGTATTTCAAGAAAATAGTTTTTTGCCAGAATAAAAGATAAGAATTTTTTTTTTTCTAGGAAAAATATATTTTCAGAAAAAAATTTTACCGGGAAAAAAAAGTATTTTAGGGTGGCTGTTTTTTTTCCTTAAAAAAGTTAGACATTTTTTTCTGGATTTTTCTTTCTTTCTTTTTTAGAAAAAGGTAACATTTATTTTGAGATTTTTTTCTTTCAAGGAAATTCTTTTTTCCCCTCAAAATGAATAGAACTATTACTTTCTGGACTATACTGTTTTTCCCGAAATAAATATGAAATTCTTATTGAAAAAAGATCGTTAAAAAATTTACATTTTTCTTGATTAAGATTTCTTGATTAAGAGAGCAGACAGGTTTGCACATTCACTGATTGATTCATCCATCAGTCCAAACCATCCATAAAATCCTGACTCCCCTCCATCCGGTACCTGATCCACCCGTATTCCCCCTTCTCCAGGATGTCCTTTGAGGACTTCAAGAAGAACTACACAAAGATCGAGATCTGCAACCTCACGCCCGATGCCCTGGAGGACGACAAGATCCACAAGTGGACCGTCTCTGTGAACGAGGGCCGCTGGGTCCGAGGCTGCTCGGCCGGAGGCTGCAGAAACTACCCTGGTAAGAGACACTGCCGCAGAACCGAAATCCAAAAGCAATCAGACATACCGAGGCTGAAGGAACTATGGTCCTAATTTACTAAGATCCCAAACAACGGATACTAAATTTCTCACCCTGTTTATCATTGCCTGGAAAACATGGGACAGCATACCAGAAAAGGTGCGCCGGGAGAAGTCAGTTGTCATTGTGAGCTGATTACAACCTCAACGGAAGAAAATGACTTGAAATGGCATGACTCCTTCTTGTGACTGCCCCTGTGAAAGTCAGCGCGTGACCATTCCGAAGCTCCAAAATTGCAAATATGTTCAACAGATACTATGTTGCGCTACATTTGTTTCTGGCAATTTTAAAACTCTGTTCTCCCCATCGCCTCTTATTTTAACTGAACGCGCTTCTGAGTGTTGTGCACCTGCGTTTCTGATGTAAAGATTTACACCACTCACAAAAGTAGAGGCCCTTGACTTCCAGATTGCATAGAAATGTTCTGGTATCCCCCCCCCCCCCCCCCCCCCCCGCCCCCCGATCCCCCCAAACACATGCTACTAAAGGAGGTAGCTAGGAACAGGGTCAGTCTCGGCAACCTGCTTAGACTCCCCAGATCTGGATAACTGGCAGAAGCCGGTTTTGAACCACACAGCTCATTTTCCATCCCGCAGAGACTTTCTGGACCAACCCTCAGTACCGCCTTCGCTTGCTGGAAGAGGACGACGACCCGGAGGACAGTGAGGTTGGCTGCACCTTCGTGGTGGCTCTAATGCAGAAGAACAGGCGCAAAGAGCGCAGGACGGGTGCCAATCTGTTCACCATCGGCTTTGCCATCTATGAGGTTCGTAAGCCGGCTTCTGTTTTGGATGATTACATTAAAATTGTAGACTAGCCCTTTAGACTATTCCCAAAAACAGAAAATAAACAAAGGGTAAGTAAATAAAACGAGGCTTCAGAATCGTAAAACACCAAGCCCTTGCCTCAGCTGTAAACTAGATGCTACTTCAGCTAGCATCTTTCTTTAGCCTCCATGTTTGAACAGTAAGGCAATGTAACACGATGTACAGTTTTAACATTGAATTCAGTGATTTTTTACGTACCACGAGAGGTACCACACTTTCAGAATTACTGCCCAAGCACCCGGGGTTAACCCTAACCCTAACCCATTTCCAAGGGAAAGGAGGTCCTAATTGTTAACCATCTCCTCTGTCTGTCCACAGGTGCCAAAGGAGGTAAGTTCGTCCCCACCCAGGATCCGAGCTCTGAGGTGAATCCTTCTCCTTCGTCTCGGGAAGGGTTCCCACCAGAATGTTCCGCGCCCTCTTCCAGATGCACGGCAACAAGCAACACATGCCCAAGGACTTCTTCCTGGTCAATTCATCAAGGGCGCGCTGCAAGTCGTACATCAACCTGCGCGAGGTTACCCAGCGCTTCCGGCTGAGCCCCGGAGAGTACGTCATCGTGCCGTCCACGTACGATCCCCACCAGGAGGGCGAGTTCATCCTGCGAGTTTTCTCCGAAAAGAGGAACACGTCAGAGTGAGTGGCCGCCGTTTTACAGGTTCTTCTTGGGGGACAGCCAGGCACTCATTTGTAGTCTTGGATGACTTCGGCTAACAGCGATGCAATTACAGTGACTCCCCACATGTTCGTGGTTCAAATACAAAAGTGGGTTTGTGAGTGGGGTGTCATGGTCGGCAGGGTGGGAGAGGGGGATTTTGAGGTACACTGCCAAGAACGAACCATTTTAATGGAGATTTGATTTATAGAGCTGGAAGAAAGCGGCCCCAGTTCGAGGCTGTTATGGAATCTTTTTTAAGACAAGCCAATCCCGGCTGGGGCGATCTGCGGTAAACGTTCAAAAATGTCTTCACTGAACCACTGCCAACCGTCACCGGATCCCCTTCCACTCTCCCACCCAGAAGACCAGACGTCGGCTGATGGACTGTGGGAGCCTGCACGGGAATCCGCAGTCAACTTTCTCCAACTGGGATACTCACACATGCCACATGCTACTACTGATGATTATAACTAGCGACGGGCATGATAATGGATGAAGGAATTATCGATTAATGGGGTCTGCTATGGGAAGTTCGTCGCTCCCAGAAATTTGTTGATTGTTAATTCCTCAATGTGTATGACGTCAAATGCCCGCCGCTAATTATATCAGCAGCAGCGGCTCAAATAGTTTCTCTTAGCGCACGGCATCACGCGAGTGAGCTGATCGGCTCAATGGTCCGCCACGTGATATGTAATTATTGCTGTTGTTGGTAATCGTGGTGACCGTTTCTTCTCTCAGGGAGATAGAGAACAGGATTGAGGCCGACCATCCCGTGGTGAGTCTCCATTTTTGTTGTACTTTTATGGTCAATTGGTGCTCTTTCTAAAAGTAATAATGTCCACTTTTGATTGACATTTTCAGAGAGGCATTTGTGTGTTTGTTATTGAACATTGTAGTGGCGTACAATTGCACGAATGATAGAAAAAAAATTTTTATGACTACATTTTAATAAAACAAATGTCTCACCACGGTGGTCCGGGCCCCCCTTACCTCCACGTCCATCCCTACATCACCAGCCAGTGCCGTCCTCAGCGGAGGAGGAAAACGAGGAGGACCAGCAGTTCCGGATCATTTTTCAAGAGATTGCTGGCGACGTGAGTATAGACAACCAGAGGTGGCAAAAGTACTCACAATCTGTTCTCAAGGGGGAGTTTACAGTTTTAAAACTGCTAGCAAGATTTGAACGTAGCCTCGCTTCACTAATCTCTTCCACCCCAGTCGAGCTTCAACAAAATAGCAGCCGGAGCAATACTAAGCTAGCATGAAAGCTGTCAGCTAGCTAATGTTAGCCAAAGCTGTTACGTTGGTATCATGACTGTGTTACTAAAACACTAAATGTCACAAGCTCTTCCCCTCATTTTAACATTGTATCTTAGCACCAACACACCACAAGAGGGCGCTAAAGCAATATTTTTACCCTTTTTATCAGTCCCGTAGATCTCAATTAAAAAAAAAAAACTTACGTCATGCCGTCATCCCCAAAGGTTGAAAACAGTAACGAGTCTATGACAAAATAGAAAGGTCACAAAAACGTCAACAGCAAAATAAATACCCAAGTACAGTATGTACACATAGCAGAAAAATTATTCATTACTGTCAGTAATGAATTATTTGTACCTCGTTACTTCCCTTCACTGCAAATCGTGATACAAAGGTTGGAACGGGCTGAGTCTAACGTCTGTGATAAGAACACACAAGTTACTTTCCCTCTTGCAGGACATGGAAGTCACGGCCAACGAGCTGAGAAAGGTTCTCAACAGATTCATGAGCAAGCGTGAGTACATTTGAGGCGTTAAATCGTTTCACCGTGGCGTCACGCGTACTTCCGAGTGGCAAAAGGGGGTCACGTAGATGGCGCTAGCCATTAGGCTAGTCATTTGGTTTTGTGAAGGCAATCGAAAAACACCTACACGCAAACCGCAAGATTTTGCCATTGTCTTCAGTTCAAGTCAGACGCCGTCAATCACTTTCTGCCACGTGGAAGGACCTGGGCGCCAAATGTTTACAAACACAATGAAATGGGGGTATTGAGAACAGTGATTAATGATTCATGATAATAACGATGATGATGATGATGATGATGATGGCGGTGGTCTTTATGATGTGCTCCAGACAAGAACTTGAGTACAGAGGGCTTCAGCCTGGAGAGCTGCAGGAGCATGATAGCTCTGATGGATGTATCCTTCGTATCGAGTGCAAAACAGGGCGACAGCCTGGCCGCATCTTTCCTCATTTACTTTATTTTTATTATTATTATTAAAGAGAGAGAGAGAGATAATAAAAATATCTACTATGTACATATTGTATATTTTACGAAAAGTTAAGTCTTAACTGCCTGGATTCAGATGGACGGAACAAGCCACCTCAACTTTCAGGAGTTCCGCCATCTTTGGAATAAAATCAAACAATGGCAGGTCAGGAAGTGCAGTAACCGCCCTCGACATTTTTTTTTTAAATTTTCTCCCACACTCAAATTTTCAATCGCTCTCTTCCAGGAAATCTTTCAGCACTACAACCCCAATCAGTCGGGCAGCATCAACAGCTACGAGATGAGGAACGCTGTCAACGATGCAGGTATTGGAAGCCATCTTCCTTCAGCGCCTTTACGGTTGCCATCGCCTTCACCGTCACTCGTGCCGACGTTCATGAACTCACCCTGTTGTGAATGTTCTTGTCACTGTGTAGTCATGTGTCTTGTGTCCTGCTCAGGCTTCCGCCTCAACAACCAGCTGTATGACATCATCACCATGCGCTACGCCAACGAGAGCATGAACATCGACTTCGACAGCTTCATCAGCTGCCTGGTCCGCCTCGAGGCCATGTTCAGTAAGTGCCGCGTCATCGGGAAATTCAGGACGTAAAATGTAGGAAGATATTCAGGAAGTCGTCCATGTCCTGAAAGTCGGAGGTATTCAGTAAATCACCCGTGTTTTGGAAATCAGCACGAAACCTCATTCCTCATTTCATTTAACGTCTGTGGTCGTTGATGGGATAGTGGTACTGTACACACGCCTGACTTGTGTGTGGGCAGCGTGGGATCGGTTCCCACTCATCTCTATATGTGACTGACTGGCGACCAGTTCAGGGTGTAGTCCGTCCGCCTTTCACCCTAAATCAGATGGGATAGGCTCCCATGACCTGTTCAGGATCAGTGGTGTTTAATTGGATTAACGTAGGGGTGGCCAACCTTTTTGAGCAAAGATCTACTTTTCGATTAACCAACATCCCGCGATCGACCCGTTACCGCACAGGAGCACATACGCACACATGCCTTGATGAGCAATAGCCATAACGGCCCAGTTATTAACTAAATAGAAAAATAAACAGACACAAAAGTGTGCGAGTTTGTGAAAAGCAATCACTGCCTACCTTAGTAGGACCTGATGCTGAGGCATGTTAACGATCGTAGCTCACATGTACCGTTTAAAAATGCTTCTCCCGGCACTCCTGATTCCCATTCTTTGTCGGTACCTTCGGTGAATTGTACATGAAACAAACTCTATATAATAATAATAATAATAATAATAATAATAATAATGAAAGATATAACGCAACAGCCGTGAACGCAATCTGCAATTGCCGACTGCTGACCGCTAACAACTTCCGGGATGCAGGTCGCGCGCAACCGTAGGTTAAAGGTGACCTGCTTTTTGTATTTTATTTTATTTTATTTTATTGAATATTTTTGTAAAAGTGAGACTGATAGGATATTAAGAGCCCAGTGTGCGCTAATACAAAAATATATCATATTTGTAACACGCACACAGACACAAAAATGTTTTGGGTTAGGTTTTTTTCACCCCTCGCGATCAATTTTGGACCAGTCCGTGAGCTACCGGTCGATCGCGATCGACGTATCGGGCAACCCTGGATAAATATCTGCTTTTTTTTGTCCTGCCCCTTAAGGGGCGTTTCAGGCGTTCGATCAAGATGGCGACGGTACAATCCGACTCAGTGTACTGGAGGTAATTACAACACCTGACATACTAGTTTGATTTGTATTAAATTTAAAAAACGGGAGGAACACATTTCTTACCGAGTTGCACTCTGCTGTGACTCGCTCAAGTCCAAATATAAACAGATGTCACCCTTTGCAGTGGCTCCAGTTGACCATGTACGCCTAAGGAAAAGTGCCGCGCATGGACCAGACCTGCCAAGACTTTACCTCATGACCGCCCGTGTCGCTTCTTCATCTTCCTCCTCACTCAATTCAGGCCATTTGTATCGATTTTGTGTTTCGTCCTACTTCCATCCCCAACCCGCCTCAAGAAATCACTCAAACCACAGAGACACCTTTCCTCCCATCCCACCAACACTTCCTCCTCAGTTCCGGCCATTTGCATCTCTTCTGTACTTGTGTTCTTTTTTTTTCCCCCCCCTCAACCCGCCCAAAGAAATCACTCTCTTTGTCTCTTTTGTCATTTTCATTCATGGAGACACATTTGCTCCTTTCCGTTTACGGACAGGCCTCTTACATCTACTTTGTGCTTTTGTCCTTTTACCACCCTTTACATTTTTCACTCTTCCGTATCATTCTGCCATCATTTCCTCCACCGTGCAGCCCATTTTGCATCTACGGAGACCACTTTCCTTCCTGCCACCTTTTTTTTTCACTCAGGCATCACACACATACACACAAAACGACCTCTTTTGACATCTGTCACCATACCTCACAGAGCCTCACACAGACACAAAAAAAACATTACCTGTAGGTGAGGACTCACAGTGGACAAAGTTGTTAAGCGATTTTATTTATTTTTTTGGGTTCATACCGTTTTAGGTTCCCCTCAGTAATCGAAGAAGAGAATATGGCTAGAAAAGGTTGGACTGCTGATTTTGTTGTTGTTGTTGTGATTTTGCTATTTAAGGCTTTGGTCAAATGAGTGTAATGCATTTTTAGAAGCATTTGATCCCCACCAATATATCAGTACATGTTTTAAGTAACACGCTTGACAATGTTCACAAAGCGTTTGTAGACCTCTACAAAGGCCATCTTAATGTCAAAAATGTATTAAACTTATATTTCAAGCCTACCGCTTACAAGCTGATCTGATATTTAACAAGTGTTTTTTTTTTTATTGGTATTTTCCATGTTGTATATACTTTGTTGGGTTTGACACACATGTATACATATACAGTATATTTAAGTGGGGAAAAAAAGAAATCAGACATTGTCTATAGTGTTGCAAATTTTTAATATTATTAAATGTCTTTTATTGCACAATTAAAAAAAAAAAAAAAAATCAGGTAACGTAATCAAGAAAGTGGAAAGACAGTCAGTGTTGCCAGGCCGGAGGTGAACGCCGTGTTTTGCTTCCTTCCGACTTAAGCAGAAAACGTATCGAACATACGACGGTGAGTGAGACTTAAGGTTTAAAAATTAAACATGGCAATGTTTTTTTTGGGGGGCGTATAAAACCGGGACTTTCATTAGGAAGTGATGTGTGGGTGGTGGGTATGGCATGGGAGATCATTTCTTCCTACTGCTCCATCAAACACCTCCTCCGACACGCGCCTCGTCACCTCCTCACGTCACCGCCACGTTTATATATGAATAAGTTGGAAGTATGAAAAATGCAATGCTGCAATGTATCCCCGCCTCCGGTATTGATAACAAAACAGCCAGAATCCAATTCTAAAATTTGCTAAAAAATGTCACAACTCCAAAGAGTTGTCCTTTTTGGCCCGTGTTGCCGTCTCGAGACATTCATACACATATTTTCAGGCCATAACTTTTGGTTTTCACAGCAAAAAAATGAAAAACCGGCCACACGACACTGCACCAAAATCCCTCAAATATCTTCAAAAAACTCTTGAGCAACAAGCAACAAAAAAAAACAAAACAACAACAATTTGGTAGAATGCGGGCTTAATAGTTGGCAAGACGTATGCCACTCTGTCAAAGGATTTAGAGGTTAAAGCTTTTTAAACTGTTAAACAACATTAGTATGAAGTGATACCAAAAAAACCCAAACAAAACTCAAAAAACAAAAAACAAAAAAAGACTTTGTTAGGCTAACAAGAGGCAATCAGTCATGGAGACCGCTTCAAAGGACTAACAGCCGTTTTTAACCAAAATGAAAAAAAAAAAAAAGATAAATTAAAAAGATGGTGCGGTTGCTCACAAAGACACGCCACAACAACGAAAATTTCCCATGCCATACAGTGCGGTTGCCGGATGCAAATGCACGGCGTTTCCTCTCTCGGCGGCGTTGACATTTCCTTGGCCAAAAAAACGAGAAAAAAAAAACGAAAAGAAGGGTCTTCATTTTCATTTTTGGTCAGTGCAGAAAGACGGGGCGGCGGCATGCGAGGATGTCCGCAGCCGCCGCATTCTTCGCGGTCGTAGAAAAAAAAATGGACAGGGAGACACTTGATCGTTGGATTCCAACATAGAACGCTAAGGTCCCAAACTTCCGCCCAATATGGGAGATGGGAACTCAAGGCTCCGGTTGGGCCTCGTCGGCGTGCTTCTGCACATGTGCGAGCATCGCCTGAAAAGACAAGAGCGGAGCCGCGCTCGCTACATAAGACGCAGAGAGCGGATGATGAAAATAAGAAACATTTACCTGCTTGGAGCCGTTGCGAGCGCAGAAAAGTTCCTCGCAGTCCTTCCAGCGACATCGGAGCGTCTGCTGGTTGGTGGCGTGGTCGGCGACCACGTGCTGCTGCAGGTGCGCCATGATGCCGAAAACTTGCGAGCAGCCGTGCCACTGTGGATACAGCACCAAAAAAAGAGCTTTAACGGGCACCCTTTCGGATAAAAATACCAGAGACTGTGCCAAAAATTCAACCTCACTAAGCAACATAAAATTTGGTCGGCATTTCGATCATGACTTGACCCACAAAAAAGTCCTGCTCTTTTCAGGCAGATGACACCAAAAGTTACTCATTTGCAACATAAAATTTGGTCGGCATTTCTATCATGACTTGACCCACAAAAAAGTCCTGGCTGGTTGTTTTCAGGCAGATGACACCAAAAGTTACTCATTTGCAACAGAAAATTTGGTCGGCATTTCTATCATGACTTGACCCACAAAAAAGTCCTGGCTGGCTCTTTTCAGGCAGATGACACCAAAAGTTACTCATTTGCAACATAAAATTTGGTCGGCATTTCTATCATGACTTGACCCACAAAAAAGTCCTGGCTGGCTCTTTTCAGGCAGATGACACCAAAAGTTACTAATTTGCAACATAAAATTTGGTCTGCATTTCTATCATGACTTGACCCACAAAAAAGTCCTGGCTGGCTCTTTTCAGGCAGATGACACCAAAAATTACTCATTTGCAAACCTGTCCAGTCTAGAGAAACTTACTCATCCATTTTCCATTAATCTGTGCTGTAGCTGTGGAAGCTTATTTCCACAGTTTAAAATTTAAAATGTTCCAGAATGCCTAAATTTTGTCTTTCCCTGTCTGGAGAACCTCACTGTAATCTACTTTCAACCACTACTCCCTTTTGAATTGTACCGAAAACCGTTTAGGCAGCTATTTTATTTTATTTTTTAAAATAAAAATGAAATTGAAATCAAACCCTGCAGCGGTAGTTCTGCGACAGGTTGAACTCGACGGCCTGCACGCTGCCGTCGTAGCAGCCAGTGTAAATCTGGGAAAAGGAAGAAAAAAAAAAGACTACATGCGGTGACCATTTTTTAAAAGTCATGCATCCAACAAGCCAGAATGTGCGATGACTCACTTTGCTCTGGTGCACCGCCATGCTCGTCACCATGTCTGAATGTCCGGTGTACACCTGCAGCTGTTCTCGAGACTGCAGAGGGTGGGGGGAAAAAAAAAAAAAAAAAAAAATCAGTCTTGGGGAGCATTCAGGATTTGTGATGGCAGACGGGGGAAAATCGGGCACACCTGTATGTCGTAGACCCGGACCTGCTTGTCCAGGCAGGCGGTCACCATCACCTTCCCCACGACCGTGACCACGGTGACGGCGTGACTGTGGCCCTTGTAGACGCGCAGCAGCTCGCCGCTCTAAACGGAAAACGTTGGTGATAAGACTACTTCATAATAGAGGTGAGGTTCAATAAAAATGTAAGTTGCCAGCAGCGATGAATCCTTTGATGGGTCCTCATAATAACCATCAAATCTTGTCGCCAGGCTCCGCCCACATTCGAAAACGAAAACAACTGGCGCTTTTCTACCCTCGATGTACTCAAAAGCGCTTTAACACTTCCTGACGACGCAGCACCAGGAGACTGTAAATCACCCAAAAGTGGACTCACATGGATGTTGTGCGCGAAGACACACTGGTCACTGGAGCCGCTAAACACCAAATCGTTCACAACCTGAAAGCACAAACTTTCAGGTCAACATTTCCCCAATCATCGGCGAGAACATCGGCGCCGCTTTTGCAGGAAGGGGGGGGGGGGGGGGCGCAGGCACACCTTCATGCAAAGGACGGTCTTGGTGTGTCCTTCCAGCGTGCGCAGCAGTAGTCCGGTTTTGGCGTCGCGCACGCTGATGGTGCTGTCGTAAGAGCCCGCCAGCAGGATGCGGCGCGCGCCCTCCTGCGACGTGGCCAGGCAGCTGACGCCCCGTGGCGAGTGGCATTCAAACACATCCCGCTGCTTGTTGGTCTGTTGCAGAGGTGGAAAAAAAAAAGTTGTCACTCTTTGGACTTGAGTCCAAGTAAAGATATTTGTGTTTCAAAAAAAAAAAAAAAGACTGTTAAAATGTCTACTTGGTTACTTCCCACCACTTACACTACTCACCATAAGATCAAAGGTAACCACAGTGCCGTTTGCCAGACCGGCGTAGAGGAATTTCCATCGATGGTGGAGGCACAGGACCCGATCTGCCATATTGAACTGCTGCTCCAATTCCTGCGTCTGCAAGCAAGCACACAAGCACCCAAATGAAACATTTCAATATAAGGCAACCACTATGCAGTTGTAAACATTTCTGTTAAAATGTCTGGTGGGAATTATGACTCCCGGTGTTGCCGTAGACAGTAAATCTATTGTCAGGCATCTCTCTGGACAGCTATTTCCTTGACTTTTCTTGAAACAGATCTGTTAAAAGTATAAATGTCAGTCTAAAAAAAATATAAGTTGAATGAAAAATATAAGAAAATATCTGGAATAACAGTTTTACTTCTGGATTATTGTTGTGCCATTTACATTTAAAATAGTTATTTTGTGCAGGCATTTGTATGGACACCTATTAAAATGCATTTAAAAAATATAATAACATATTTGGAATCAAAGTTTTCCTTCTGGATTATTGTTGTGCCATTTACATTTAAAATAGTTATTTTGTGCAGGCATTTGTATGGACACCTATCACCCCTCCTTGTTACTGTTACAAGCATGTTTCTAAAAAAAAACAACAACAAAAAACAATAAAATGTTACCATTCTTCAGTCAGTATAATACCGGTAAAATAAAATAAGCCAGTCAAGTAGGCGGCCTTCATTTATCCTACCTTGAGACTGTAGCAGCGTATGGTCTGGTCGCTGGAGCCCGAGTACAGGCGGCGCTGCAGGCAGGGGGAAGCCGACACTAGCAAGCAGCTCACTTTGGACGTGTGTCCGGAAAAGACAGCAACGCACTTGTGAGTCTGCAAGAGACAGAGGATGGGAACGTCAGTCACTTGCTTGCTTTCTGAAACGGGGGTTGTTGAAGATTTCATCGGCACCCACCATCAAGTCGAAGGCTTTGATGGTGCGGTCCCCCGAGCATGTGTAGAGCAGGCCGTTGTGGATCTGCATGTCGTTCACCGCCTCCTGGTGGCCCTCGAAGATGCCGGACGACGCGTCTGTCAAACAAACACACGTTCTGTTACCAAGAGGGCAAGAATATTCAAATGATAAAAGTACATTCAGTGTCCTGTTTAAAACAAACAAAAAAAGCTTACAAGAAGAGCTCCATGTCATCTTCGGAAAGGACATTTCACTGCAGAAAGAAATGGAGGGTGACAGTTTTAATTATGCAACGAGGTGATGAAAGGGCCCCAGCAATTGCCCCTTTTATAGCAAACACGTATAACGACCATCAAACTTCAGCCACTTTACACGGCATAGTAAAAAAACACCCAAAAAAACCCCTGTAACAATATGTCAAAATCAAAATGTCAGACTTCCTGGGACCTTTTTGAGGGTGTACTCATGATAGACAAGTCTACAAAAATGTTATGCTGCTCAATGTAAAGCATGCCACTGAACTAAAATGGGAACTTCATAACAAATATCGCATCATGACAGACAGAATTTTCTTTCATTATTTTTTCCACTGAAAAAAATCCATTATAAAGCGTGCTACCGACCCAAAATGGAGTGTCTTTTTGTGGTTCTACTCACGACATTTTGACCATATTTCAGGTGAATTTTCTTTCATTCTAAAATGATGCTGGAATGCTTAAAATGGCTGTTTCAAACAAACAAAAAATCGTCTTTTCAGGCATGTTTTTTTTTCAGACTTTTTTTGTGGGTCTACTTATGAGAGGCATGTTGACCAAAGCTCATGTTTCTGGGGGGGGGCCTGATTTTTATTTCATTCAAAAATTATGCTACAAATCTTAAATGACCGCTTCAAACAAAAGGGGCTTGATTCCTTTTTTCGTGGGTTACTCATGATAGCCATACCAACCAAATTTCATCTTGCTAAGGCTGCTGGAATATAATGATTTTTCAGAATAAATATTCAAACCAAAACAGGCAACCTTCTATGTCTTTTCAGGCGTGTGTTCTCCTTTTTGTGGTGCTGCTCATGATATTACATAAACAGGGTTTGAGGATTTTAATTTAAAAAAAAATTATATTTCTTTAATGTGCTATTGAGCCAAAATGGCAAATTCAAACCAAAATGGCCGACTTCTTGTGTCTTTTCAGGTATTGGTCCTTGAGATGTTTTTGTGGGTCTTCACATGATATGACATGCCAACCAAATTTGGCAAACTGTGGGCCTAAAGAGTCCTAAAATGGCACTACCAATAGGAACACGATAAGAGGTCCCAAAAATTAGTCTTTCAAAATTGTAAGTCTGGTTGGAAAGGCCAAAACAAAGCAATGTGTAGCCTGACTTAAAAAAAATTTTTTCAATGTCAAAGCTTCACCTCTCAGATGATTTACAGATGTCCATGTCGCTGGTGGAGGTGACCTCATTGCAGGCCAGGCTCGGCCGCTCGCTTCTGGACGAGTCCGGGATGTGAGCTGCAGGAAAGAACGAGGTGGTCCCGAGGGGCTGCTCGAAGGTTGCGCCCGTCTCCATCTTTACCTCCACTTCCTGTTTGCGAGGCTTGGCGTCTTCCTCCATCAAAACGTCACCCCCTCGCGGTAGCGAGGAGGTGCTGACCTGAGTGCTGCCGCTACCATTGCTGGCCCTCCTCTGCTGTCGAGACCACCTGGGCCTGGAGGCCTCGGCATCCATCTCGGTGTCGCTGCTCTCCGGCAGCGCGTTGCCGTGAGCCTTTTCCAACACCTTCCTCTTCTTCAGCTTCCTCACTCGTTTGCCGCTGCTCAACTCCGAGAGCGAACCGGGTGAAGCGTTTGGCGCTTGGGGTGTCTCGAATGCCGGAGAGTGCGAGCGATCGGCGGGGCTGCATGTCTCGGGGCTCCTTCTTATGGACACCAACAGCTTTACGTCATCTTTGGAGTCGGGGAGGAAGGTGGCCTGAACGGCTTTTTCAGTGGACTCTACCAATCCTGACGGACTGCGGGCATCGCTTTCAGTTTTTTGCATGGGCTCGGGTTTGACTTCCGCTGCGGTTATGGACTCGGGGCATGTTACATTGTCCAAAATGTCCGATTCACTGCTGACTCCAATGGGGGACGGGGGCTCCTGCTTGATGGCGATGGCACCGCAGAACGACGGTGGAGGCGAAGCGCTCCGACCAAGAGCTGCAATGCTCGCGAGAGAGCACAACGGCGCCACGGAGGCCGGTTCTCTTCCTGCGGGGTCCGTCTTCTCCTGTTTCAGTTGGATCGGAGGTACTTTGGCCGGCTCCGTGTGGTTGGCTTCAAAGAATAAAAGTACACACATTGAGAAACTGTAAAACTGCACCAAAAGCTCAGATTTAGGTCATGCAGTACCGTGGTCCATGGCTGTATCATGCTATGTTGTTCACAGTAGTTTGTATTTTTAAGCGATCATTATTTTTTTTCCCAGTAAACACGTAAGTCCGAACTTAAGTGTTGCGCACCTTGGCGTTTTACTGCAAGGCTGGAACGGATTAATGACATTTCCATTGATGTCAATGGGGAAACATGATTTGCTTAGAAGTCAAGACATACCTTGCATCCCTTTTAATAACTCAATTCGTTTTTCTCTGAGTGTGCTCATCTCGGCGGTGATCTGAAAAAGAAATTCATAAACAATGGACACATGTCGGACATGTTTTTTTTTTTCATTGCACATGACAGCTTACGAGAGAGGGTCAAAACATTTGAAACTGCAAAACGGAGCATTATCTTCTTGAGAGAATCAGTGGATCTGATCTTTTGAGTCATGTAAGTGCACGTGACGTTGTGGCATTGGGTCTTTGATTATTGTTATAGCACATCTGAAAGAATGATGGCGTCTACCTGCTGTTTGACCACCATGGCTCTCTGCATCTCCATGTAGGCGACATCCAGTGCCGCCCGCGCTTGGACCAGTTGGGTTTCCGCCGTCTGCAGTGAGCGACTCAGCTCCTCCTCTCGCAACGACACGGCCAGAAGCTGGTCGATGTGTAAGCGATCCGCTTCACCCGCAAAACAAAACACGAAATTACGCGGCGCAAATCTTGCCAATGATGTCAAGAAAACGAAAGGCTCATTCTGTTTGAAAACGTGCGTCTTAATTGTTACTTAATGTGGTCACATGGAAACAAAATCAACGTGCGTAGTGAAGGAGACACTAAGGAAAGTGGTTTCAGATTTTACTCAGTCGCTGCCTTTGTGTATTACCGTTTTCTTTCCGTTTCAAGACAGGTAATGATTATTTGTGGAGGGAAGTACCGTATTGGCCCGAATATAAGAAGGCCCTGATTATAAGACGACCCCCTCTTTTTCAAGACTCAAGTTTGAAAAAAGACTTTTTGAACACCAAATTCATTTTTATACAGAAAATAATTACAGTACATCTGAAACAAATGATTATAACAATATATTTGAGAGAAAAAGCATCTTGAAGTTGACACCATAACTTCTCCTCTGCTGCCGGTTAACCTGGCCGATCTTCGACCCACTTTTCTCCAGATTGTCGCTACGTTTCTCCATTTTCTCTTATCTCTTCTATTATTTTCTTCTGTTTTCTTTCTTACCGCAATTTCTATTTTTATTCTTCGTGACAGGGGTGCGCTTTGGCCTGGGGAGTCAAGTTCAGCATTCGCTTCAATGATATCTGGCGCCCTCTAGTGTCGTGAATGGGTATAATGTCTAGACCCCGAATATAAGACGACCCCCACTTTTTCAATGCAAAAAAACACCGTCTTATATTCGGGTCAATATGGTATTTAATCAATCCATTTTTCTGGCACGAACCTGTTTTGGATTTGGTCTTTCTTCTTTTGTTGTCTTGCTCCACACTGGAAGCCTCTTGGCTCTGAACATCCTAAAGAACAAACACAGCAAGACAACTTTTCATGGGTGACACCTTTTTATGGGTCGCATTCCACTGAACCATCCTGAACTCACCCCCGGCGTTCTTCGCCTCTTCGCTGTTCCCTGCCCGTCCATCAGCTCGACTCCGGAACTTTTCTCCTCCGTCTTGCAGTCGGATCTCCGGAGCGCCTTGGCCTTCTCCGACATCAGCTTATCTGCTCGCTTTTGAGCTTCCTCCACAGCGAGGTTGAGAATCTGCTCCGCATCGGACCGGCCGCCGCCGCTCTCCTTGGCGACGGAGGACCTCCGCGGGGTCTCCCTGGATTGCAGGAGCGAGTGCTCAGAAGGCGGAGCCAGGCTGCTCTCGGAGAGGGAGCGCTTGCGGGAGGTGGCGGGAGGAGAGATCTCCATCAGCAACTCCCAAGGAAAGTTCTCCAGCATCGCCATGTCGTCCTCCTCCTGGCTCTGGTCTTCATTTGGGACCATTTCAATACCGAACCTGGAGGTCGACACAGAGTAGTTGTGGGACTCCAATAAAAAATTTTGGGGGGGGGGAGAGAGCGAAAGAGTTGTGGCGTCTTACCTGGGCATTCCTTTCCCCTTGTCCTGCTTCTTGCGCACCTCCTGGTAAACCTGCTCCCAGTTGACTTTCCGACGAGACCCCGAGGCGCTGATGAGCTGCCGCACAGTCGGCTTGAGTCCGGAGTCCTTTTCGCTGTCCGTCCGCCGCGACTCGCTCAGGTTGCGGATGCGCCTGGCGCTGTGGAGGTTGGGTTCGTGGCCGCCCGTCTTGGTCTTGGTGCTGATGTGCTTGGTCAGGTCGCGCTTCAGAACGGGAGGCAGGTCGAGTTTGGACAAGCCGGACGCCTTGGCGCATGTTTTGTCCAAACTGGAGGCCTCTCCCTTGGGACTGTCGTCGTCTTCCGCTTCCTTGGTGGCTCCGTCGCGTGGCGGCGAGGTGGGAGGTTCCTTCTCGTTCTCTGCGTCATCACGTTTTGAGGCGGCGGACCGTAGCTTCTTGGCGCTGGAGGTGCTGACCTGCAGGGACTGGATGCTCTCAGAAGAGGATGCCGAGAGATTTTCTTTGGCCCCACAAGACTGCGAACTCTGAGCCGGGTCCCTTGATTTCGGTTTTGTTGCGTTCTGCTGGCAGTTCTTATCGTTGTTCTCTGTAACTGGACACTGCACCGGATCCTTGGGCGGCTTCCCGTCAGCGGTGTTTCGAGGCGTTTCTGTCTGGGGGCTGTCCCAAGAGCTCCTCCTCTTGGACCGGGCCGAGGACTTCTTGCAGGTTTCTGGTAGCTTTGGTTCTCGCAGGGATCCAACAGGAGGGGTTCGGGTTCTTTGGGGTTTTGGATGCACTTCGGCTTGACTCTTGGAAGGACCATCTGCGCCGCGGTCCAAGTGTTTACTCTTCAGCGTCTCCTTCCGTTCCTGCCCAGAGGAGGTGAATGCTCGTGCAGTTTTTTCCTGGCTTTTGGGCCCTTTTGGGTGTTCCGCTTGGTTGGGCAGGGTCTCCTTGCCGGGTAGGGAGTCCACTGTCTTGTTGACGGAATAAGGAGACCAGCGGGAGCTCTTGTCCAGCTTTGGGTTGCTGCCAAAGCTCTGTTTGCCACAGTTGGCTGTTGGCATCCCTTTACTCCCGAGCCCCGAGCTCTCATCGGGCCTGTTTTGAAGAGAGCTCACAGGACTGGCAAAAAACTGCGGTGGCGGCGGGTACATCGGCGAGGGCTTGTTGTAGCTCATCTGGCGGTTATTTGGTGGGAACTGCGAAATGTTATTCCGGCCATACATGCCGTAGCTGCTGCCCTGGTTACTGAGCCAGGGCAATCGATTGGGGTTGGTAAACGAACCCGCAGGAGAGCCTAAGGCACCATCTTGTGAATAGCAACGACTGCCTTTAAAGTCCCCCGAACTCCACTTGTGGAAGTTGGGGGGCGCTTGAGCATGCCAGGTGGCACTTTTTCCTTGCGTGTTGGTTGTGTTGCCGTTCAAGGAGGGCGAAGATGCCCGGAAGCCTTTCTGCTGGCCGCCTCTGCAATTGTATTGCGAATAATTCCAGGAGTAGCCATACGGCAAATGCGCAGCGCCTCTGTCCGACTGGTGGCGTTCCTTGGCTTCCTTTATCCTCTGCTGGATCTCCCTTTTTTTGGCGTCCGCCGACTCCTGGGCCAGCTTCGCGGCAGCTGCCTCCTTTTCTTTGCTGCGGATGCAGACCAGATAGGATAATACAGGAACTAAAGAAAAACATACAAAAAACGACAGTGACGGCCGTCTTGAGGATTCGGGCTGGGTGGGTTCTCTTAAAGGCAACCGGTGAAATTTCTAGGCTTCCATCTTAGTACCATAAGCCCCTTTAACACTGGAGATATAAAATGGCTTTTTCAAGGCTTGATGTCGAGTGCCTGGGGTACTGATCAAGGATTGAAGTCCACCTGAAAAATTTGATGATAGCATCGCACTGATTGTCCTCTGATCTTTGCACCGTGCTTAAGGCACCGATACGTGACAGTGTGAAAGGGGGCATTAAAAAAAAAAAAAAAAAAAAGGGGATCACCCCTGCACTAAGACCCACTTCTGTTTTTGGGTGCAGACGTGAAATTGGAGTCTGGCCCGGATCGGACTGAGGCAGCAGCTGAAAGAAGCCTGTGAGTGCTCATGATAAGAATGTGACTATAGATAGCATGCGACCCCCACCGTTCACGGCGTGCTTTACAGTCAGATTCAACAATCACAATCACATACAGTACCAGTCTTCGGTATTGGTTTAAGGTTAGCGTTTAACCATTATGAAATGGTTGACACATCATCGCGTTGAGTTTCGGTAAAATGAGAAGTAGAAAGGAGGAACAGTAACAGTGACCTTCTAGGGAGGGTCAATGACGCTAATGCAGCAAAGTGGCTAAATTAGGCGCGGGAAGCTGTTCTGGCGAAATATTTTGTCCGCGATGTCGCGATAACGCAATGACACGTTAGTCCATTCTTTCTCTCTCTCTTTTTTTTTTTTTTAAATTATGGGGCGATTTTTTTTTAATCTCTCTGGCATTTTCCATTGCAAATTTGAGCCGGCCTTATTATTACACGGTGCTTCATTTTTAGAACTACTTTTTATGGTGAGGATAAAGTCCACAGGGGGTGGTGGACAAAGTATGGCCTGCGGCCCACATACGGCCACTGGAATCTTTCATTTAGGCCTTTGAGCATTTGAATTATAGTCTTGTTTGATTCAAGTATTTCTTAATTGGAATTTATTTGTTCATTTTTAAATTTAACCCCCATGCAGTAATTATCCCAAAATTGGACATTTCGGACACTTGGACACCACAGACAAAACAGTGAAAAATAACTCCACGAAGCTGAAATTTTGCATAGGATGTATATCTATGTCTTGGCCAATTCCCACTGAACATTTTGAGGGGTTGAAAGTGAAAAAAAAATTAAAAGTGAAAAAAGTTGTTGCACATTGGAAGAGGGACATTTTTGGGACGTAATACCCTTCATGCAGCCGCTTAAAAATACTGCACGAGGGTTAATTTACCTTTCAAAAAGATGATAATATACATTTGCGCGCACACATACACATCCATTTTTTTGTGGGGGGCGGGGCTAGTAAAATTCCAAATTCCAAAGAAAAATACAATATTTTCTCATTCAGATGAATTATTTTGTATCCATATTATACATTTTTTTATACAGAGTCTAAAAATAGCACATTTGTTCATTTTAAAACTCATAAGATCAGCTCTTGGCCACCAAGGTTTGTCCACCCCTGGTACACAGTATCAAAACACTTGGTGATACATTTTAGTTATGTACACCAATGCATTTCTAGTTTTACTAGAAACCAAAAGCTGGAGAAAAAAAAAAGGGAGACAGAAGATATAAATTCCATCTTATTACCGTATCTGCTCTTTCCTCTTTTGAACGAGCTCCACCAGCGTCTGGTCAAAGTAGTCCTCGTCACGATGGATGCTGCCGGGCGTGATCTTTATCTTCTCCACGTTTTGCTTGTGCGCGGGGCTGGAGATGTGGCCGGCGTAGTCGGTCAGGCTCACCAGCGACACCTTGCACACCCGGCACTCGTGGCCGCAATCCCTGTCAGGGAGGAGAGGCGACAGAGGGCGCTCAATGCTTCCTTCGGGCATTCTGGCGGCGTTCCGGTGAGCTTCTTGGGATGTCTTGGGAGAGGAGAGTACTCAACAATCCCTTGCTATGTTAACTTATCACCAAATTGTCTATTTGTTGCAGATCAGGAGGTAACTAACTTCAAATTTTTTTGATGTCAAAAAATTCAAGGAAAAAAAGAAACCAAAAAAAAAAAAAAGATATCTTCCTGATCCATAAAGTGTGCGGTTCCCTAGCTGGTCATGAACGACAAGGAAGCGGGAGCAGGCGGGGGCGGGCCCCGGGCGGCGCGCTAATGGAGCTTGCCGGCCACGCAGCTCGAGGACGCTCGGCTTAGCGTTGGGTCATGATGGCGCCCGCTGCACTCTGAGAGCTCGCTCTGGCGGCAGTTTTGGAAGTATCCGAACCCTCCTCCCACCACGGCCGCAGACTACTGTCCTCTTTATCTCGCTGACCAATCCCAAGCAGCGTAACCGGAGCCGGCAGCTGGTGGCCACCTTTGACTCCGAACCTCTCCCAACTGTGTCACCTTGCCCTCCCGTCTTTTTTTTTTGTGGCTGTTCTCTCACCACTTGAGCACTCTTCCGCTGTGGTTCGCAACTGTTGCTACCCCGGGACACACATGTTCCCCCCCCCCCCCATTGGACACTAAGTAGCGACCTACTTTTATACAAGTCCAGGAACAATTTTTTAAAAACGTATTGGTTTGATTTTCTCCCACAAGGAGTTAAAGAGCAAAATTCTTAAAATATCCTGGATTCATTTACGATTGATATTTACGCAAGCTTCTCTCATCATGCTGTATTTATATTTACAATGCCGACCTGGAGGCGACTTGGGAGTTCAGTGTCTTGCCTAAGGATTGAACTTTAAGAAAAAAAAAATGTTTGGGGAGTGTTCGCATGTTTCAGAACAACAATGAGTCCTCCAAATGGGGGCATAGAATCAGAACACACAATTCCTGAGGTAGTCACACGGCTCCTGCTGGAGGTCCGTGGTCCGCAAACACAGCAGTGAATGTCCCTCACATTGTGTCCTGGGGCTTGATGTGATCTTCTCACAAGTTAATTTGATCAGAAGCCGTTAACTTAACAAAAGGACGTTAACTGAAAAGCTGAGAGCGGGACCCTTTTTGGTCACACCTCGATTGTCAAACCCCCAATCCTATCATAAGTGAAATGTCTGCAGAGTCACACTCTTTTGTAACTACAAAAGGAGTAAATATGGGATCAAATATGAACATTTATTCTAACACAAGGGTCCTTGACCCACTTTTGGGTCATGACTGACTAGTTGACTGTCATCGCTTTGGTGCACTTTGGTCTTATCGCTTTTTATCAGCCCGCAGGGGTAAAAATATTCAACATTGACGCCTGGCATACTTTGGTCAAAAAGTCACGAGCCAGCTGCCTTCTATCGGGCATCCGGCAAGCTTGTGTCTAAATATACGCGTCACAGTTGGAACAGCTGCAAACTCTGCATGAGCCCTGACAGGCACGTGCCCTGTGTGTGACTGTGCTTGACGGTGACCCACATTTAAAATAAAAAATTACAAAAAAAAGTCAGTTATAAATGCATTCAAAAAATTTGATCCAATCATGATCTGATTCATTACAAATAAGCTATGACTCCAATTGCCACATGATGTATAAAGAGGGGGCAACAATGAATCTATTAATCAACAACCAATCGATTATTAAATTAATCAACCATGATTTTAATACTCGATTCATCGTGTAGAGACAAATTAAGCCGTGCCATTGGCTGGCAACCGGTTCAGTGTGTCGCCCGCCTAAAGTGCGAAAACAGTTGGGGTATGCTCCAGTATGCCAGTGACCCTCGTGAGGAAAAGCGCGTTCGAAAATGGATTATGGATTAATTTTGCCTATTTTCAGACATGTTGCTGATCAAACCACTCACTGGATCTTAATCAATCTTTGCGGGTTTTTTTCTGCACTGTCAACGTGAAACGATGTCGTGCTTTGAATAAAGAGATCTTACCGCCCTTTGAGTTTCTCCAATTCGCGGTGGTGCAGCATGCTTCTCAAGTGTTCGTCCATCTCCTACGGATTGACCAAATAAAAATATAAATGACCCAACTCACTGCCGCATCGCGCCTTTTGCCCCCAAAAATCAACGGTGGTGACCGGATGTCAATATTTAAAATTGAATGAAGTATTATTGGCAATTGAAGTACCTGCTTGGAGGCATGGACGGTCTCGCAGAGGATGCACTTCCTGTCTCTCGCCATCTTGACGTGAAATATACCAGCTGTTCCCAACCACTGGTCGGCGGCCCAGGTGCTATTTAAAAAACAATGACGATATATTGATATAGACACATTTATATTAGTGCTTAGTGTGCATGATTAATTAATTGCGTGTGAATTGCATCTGTCACCAACCTCTCACATGCCCATTAAGATGTAACGTCTGTAAGATGAGAAGGTTTCTATTCATGCTATGTGTGCATTGCAAAGGTTAAAATTAGCTACTAGTTTTAGTTGAACTCTTTGTACAGTGCATTAGTCTGTGAATTTCAAATGCAACTTGGTCAAAGATTAGATGTTTTGAAGTTAATTACTGAAAATATTGCAAAGCAATCAAGTGTTGTGACAGTAATTCATACTTTTGCTGTTTTAAATGCAAAGGGACATTCGCGATATATTTCGGAAAAATAACCGGCTGATTACAGTAATCACTTTCTGAATTTTTCCTGCCAAATATTGAAATTGGCATGCCTCTAAAAAAAAATCCTTATTGGTGTGAGTGAAGGTTACCAATATGTCTCTTGTCACATTTTTGTTTGGTAGTGGGGGAAGATATTCTTTTCATGTAAAATATGTAGATCAATAAAGGTTGGGAAAGCCTGGCATACGTCATAACGAACGCGACGTGAGGTGACGTCATGCTATCCATGTTTCAAGACGGCAGGGAGGGAATCAAAACAATTACAAACGTTGTTTCCACCATTCGGTTTCGGAATGTAAAAATTCCGATGTTTGTAGAATCGTAGAGTCTAAGCACAGGATCAAAATGTAAACGCCTCCCACCCAAAAACCAAAACAACAACAACAAAATGCGGGTCCTGGTTGTGTTGTTAGTTTGCTAAAATATGCGTTTTGGGACGAATTCGTTAAAATTGGAGTATTATTTAGATAAAGTGGATAATTGACTTGCTGCCTCGGAGCACATTGTTCGTCACTTCCTTTACATTACGGCTATTTGTTTATTAGCACGCCTTATGCTAATTCCAGTGTTTTGTGAGCAAACACTGGCTGCGTCCTCGTGCAATATACACATAAGCACATAAAATGAACCAGCAAGTGACCGGAACGTATCCGAACAATATAAAGCAAACAATATATGTATGTAATATTATATATTTTTAGTAATAATGGTGTGCAAAACTAGGCTAGTAGCCAATTAGCATGGTAGTCACCGTAACTAGGGCAACCTCAGGGTTTTTTGAACGCAACATGGTCAAATAGCGATCGAAAGCAGCTACATCCAAACGTAAGAGTAAAAAGTGGTTAATTTGCTACCTTTATAACATCAACGTGTGGCCGGGGGTCCACATTTTGTCCACCATCGTGGTCGCAGTTGACAACATCCTCCACCCGCGAAGAACGAACGATCCCCCAGCTTGCTGCACGGGAACGGAAGCGACGTTCAAGTCCATCGCTGCCGTTTGAAAGAAATGTTTCGCGCGATTGGGGAAAACCGGAGCAAAAACAATTACTTTTTCTTATTGAGTTAACTTGCTTAAAAAAAAGTAAACGTCTCTTGGTTTGAGAATTTCAGTGTGAAATTGAGGAAATTCACAAAATTGATCTGAAATTGTAGGATTAGGTGCGAATAAAAGAATAATTTCAGCATTAATGGGGGCATTTCGCTTGGGAAAATGTGGAATATTAAAAAAAAGCTGTATTGGGGTTTTGTGGAAATTCTCAAATGTAAATATAAAATGTGAAAGAAGGTGGTAAATATGCAAAAGAACTTTGGACATATGAGAATGTGGAGGAAACAAATTACTTGTCAACATGTCATCAATTAGTTGAACGGTTTGAACAACTGAATACGCAAGGAATTCGGGAATTTGGGGGGGACAACTTTCATTTCAAATGGATTTGTTTATGAAAAATGTGGAATTGTGAAAAAGTAGAAATTTTCGGATTGCCTGAATGATGTGAATATTTTGCTTAAGGAGCTTTCAGAAGTGTGGATGTCTATGAAAGACAAAAAAGCGGTGGAATAATACCAAGTAACAGTAAAGCCTGAAGTTTAGGCGTACAAAACATAAAAACATGATATATGAACAAATACACTCGTAAAATCACCGTTACATACATTCGAGTCATTTTGATCAAATTAAGACCCAACAGCAGGATTAGCATACAGTAGGAACACTGAAAAAAACAAACAAACAAAAAAATAAAATCGTTTTGAGTGTTATATAGCGTTAATTTATGTGCACTTGGGACGCACATACAGGAATGTTTGTGTAACATAAAAGTTGGCTCTGAAATGTTTGCCTCTGAGAATAATAGACAGAGCAGAAAAGGGTCCCTTTGTTTCTACTTACATCTCCGGACAACATTGCGTCACAAGAAATGAAATTCATCTTGTGTTGAAATGTTACAACCACCAAAAGAAACGCTGCCCTCGAGTCCAACAGACCATTTTGGAAATTTGCAGACTGTGCTGCTCTTTTTTTTTTATTTTTTTTTATAAAGGTCTTTCGATCAGCATCCCCAGTGTTCAGTTTATGATGCCCTGTTGCCGGGCTTTGTTCCTCAAATGGCGCTTGCGCATTCGGATGATCCACTGCACGGTCAGCTTGGCAAAATTGGCTGCCTTGAAGAGAGCCATGAAGACGCCACAGAGAATGGCCGCCGACGACCACGGGTTTGCTGTCACGATCTGTTTGAATTCCAAAAAGAGAGAAAAGCTTGTGTTTCCACTTCACGGAACAGTTCGGCTCATCATAATTTAAGATTTGACACATTAATTAGAAAAAAATTTTTTTACACGTACTACGCATGTACACAAAGATTCACCACAAAAGCCCCCTAAAGATGCTCATCTCTCCATGTAAAATTCAAAGTTGTACCCTGCCTACCACCCGATAACAGCTGAGATAGGTTGCGGCACGCCCGTGACCCTCGCGAGGATAAGGAATTCAGAAAATCGGTGGATTGTTGGATGCACTGGCATCGTCCGGTGTCACCTTGGTGCCACTAAGTGACTCACTAGGCTGCAATAATATTCGTCATTTTTGGCCACCTGGGGGCAATATAACATACACATACATGTAAACAACTCCTCAGTGGGTTACAGTAACAGCAGAGGATAAAGAATATATGCCAGCGAGTATTGTGATTGTATGTCTACACTGCATTGTGTTCAAATATCTGTTGCAAAAAGGGTCATAACACACCTATTGATTGTCGATTGGCATTTTCTATTAGCATTAAGCTAACGGGGATATTCCTCAGGCAAATTTGTTTGCTAGTTTTAAAAATAGTCATTCTCTTTGTTTCATTTTTTGTTTGACAGAAAAAAAGACATTAAATAGCTTCTGGAAGACGGGTGTGCGCCCTCTCTGTTGGGATCTTGAACCTACCAATTGGATTTCTTGGATAAAAGGATCGCGCCACTCAAAGACGGCAAAGAAAAGCTGGTTGCTCCTTTCGGTTTCGGGCCTCTTGTCATTGAATTTGACCACAGCGGACTGAAAGAGAAATCAGTGATCATCAAAACAAATAAAATAAATCAAAAAACATTAACTGTTAAATTTATCTTTAGATTTTGGCCATACAATACACATAGGCAGTATAAAAGCAACTTAATGAGTCAAGTTATAGCCATTATTTTCTTTGAAGTGACACTTTTCCGGGATGTCAAAACATGTCATCTTTGACAAAATTACATTTTAATTATGACGTATGGAGAAAGTTGGTTCGAATAATGGACGGATGGATGTTTAAAATGAACTGTGTCAGATGCTGATTGAATTGAATGAAGTCAGAGTTCCATCTAGTGGACAGACGGCGTAAAGGCATCTCTTAGTGAATCCAAAACGGCTGAGACAATTCATCGCAAAACTCTGGCCAATTATTATTATTTTGAAACGGGCTCAATATTATCGGCAGACTGATTAATCGGTCGGGCCCTCCTTACTTACCTCTTGGCGAAACTCCACCGATTGGTTGCTTTTCCCTGATGTCGTCACTAAGGACATCTTGACCCACGTGCGGAAGCCCCCGGAGAAGGTCCACGTGGAGTAGTTCCTCTCACAGTCCCTCATGAACTCAGATTTATTCAAACTGGAGAGTGAGATTTTAAAGAGTCAATAAAGGGGGGGGCGAATGTCACTCTCATGGGATTCATCTAATTGGACGCTGAGTAAGGGCTATGATCTTCCTCTCGATTCTGGGATGGATATCTTGCCGCTGAGCTTTGGGCAGAATTCTTTCCATGTTCAGTTTTTCGGGTCACTGGTGTCTGAGTTTAAGATGAAAAGACGTTGACTTCATGACAATCTGGCCTTTGTATAATTCGCAACCAGGACAGTATTGGGTCAACATCATTTTAGCACACAAATCAATAGCATCAATGTGGCGCTTGTATCAGCTAATCAATAGCTAATCAATTTTCAAAATCAGCTAATATATAAAAAATGAATAACAGTCATCGGGTTATCTTTCTGTGATATGTGTAAGCCAATGAATCAAGTTCAAACTGGAGTCGCAAGTTGAAAAAAAATCTGATGAAGAACAATTAGCAGGACAAACGGCGCCGTTACCTGTTATCCAGGTCGCTAAACTTAGCGAATAGCATATACGTGATTGCGCTGAAGTCCTCCTCGGTTTCGTTCTGACTGAACTGCATAAAGATTAACTCCTTGTTGCGGACATCCGACGGTCCTTGCACCACCAGCGCCTTCTTCTGCGATACAAGAAAGGTTAGCTTGCTTTTGACAGGAGAGCGCCGTATTTACCACAAACCTTCGTTCGGTTGGTGAAGATCCCGTAGTAGGTCACCTCCTTGATGACGCAGTCGCCCTCTTGAGGCTTCCCAGGGTCCACCAGGGGCGGGATGTGGTCGTGGTAGTGGTGCCGGCAGCTCAGTAGCCGGGCATTGCCGGGATACAGAGCGATACCTATGACGATGGAGGTCGCAGCTTATCAGAGTAATGCATTGACAGCATGGCAGTGATATTCTCACAGCATCACCCAATTGCTGACACCCAATTTAGTGTAAGGCAGAAGTGGCAGGGACTCCAGCCTAGGCTAATGCTCATCCTTTGATGCAAAGTCTGAATCTTATATTCATTTGACTATGTTTCATTAGAGCTGGAAAAATGTCAATGTCTAACAGGGAAAAAGAGACTGGATACCCAGCTGGCCTTAGGAATGGGCAAGTACAACCTTATTTCAGGGTATCAGTTCCTTAACAAAAGATGCTGATCTAACCAGCCACCGATACTGAAGGTAAAAGCAAAAAAAAAAAATCTAATACAAATTAAAACAAAGCATTTTCGAGAGAAATTCAAACTTGGAAAGACTAACAAACCCGCTCTAAGAACAAATTACAGTAATCCCTCGTTTATCACGGTTAATGGGGACCAAAACCACCCGTGATAAACGAATATCCGCAAAGTACCGACCAATAAACATACTGTATTAAAAAAAAATTGCCCCACGTTGGCCTTCGCGCTTGAGCAGAGCGCACTAACACACACACAAACACACACACACACACAGCCAGCGATCCCGCTTGTGCAGCAGACGTGTTTATGATTAGTCAATTAAGACAATTAAGGATGAAAAAGACCTGCTTTTGTTCTTATAAGCCTCCTCTCTCTCTCTTTCTCTCAGCAACACACATAAACTCACCTGCGCTCGCGTGAGCGCACACACACACACACACACACACTCACACACGTGCCCCACGTGGACCTTAGTGCTTGAGCAGAGTGCACACACACTAGCACCATAGTAAACAACACTTAGACATTGATTTTTGCGGATTTAAAAAAAATATATATATTATATTTATATATATATATATATTATATATTTGTTTATATATATATAAAAAAAAATATATATATTTTTTTTAATGAATATGTTAGAAAAAATCCGCGATGCCCCGAAGCCGCGATAAACGAACCACGAAATAGCGACGGATCACTGTAAAACTAAATGATTTTAAAAAACAAAAATCGCGAAGGTGGGGAATATTTTCTGTCATCATATAGGTAGAATTGCATTTTGATCGCACAGAATGCTAATGTCTTGACTGGCTAAGTAAAAAAAAAAAAAAAAAAAGTATAAAAAATATAACAATAAATGTATGGAAAAATCCCAAATCGTAATAACTCTGATACACACCAGGAGGCGAGAAGGCATCCACCTCCTTGTAGGTGACTGACATGACAGGATGGTTGAGTCTGTCCAGGAAGTCGGAGATGGTCTGGTAGGCCAGGAAGGCGGCCACAGCGGTCAGCAGCAGGTAGATGAAGATGAGCACCACCGTGAACACGTTTTTCAGGCACGCCTTGCTGACCCGCTTGGACGGTGTGATGCCTTGAGCATCATCCTCTGAAAAAGTGGGAAAAACACAACCTCTTGCTGAATCGAGATAACTTCAACAGCGCACAATAGAAATGAACACAATGACTACCCACAAAAAAAAATCTGCATCAAAAGAAAAGCAACAACTGTCTGTACCTGGCGAAACGCTCTCAATGCGCTCCTCGCCGTCTCCCACGACATCTCGGAAAAAATCCGGCGACTGCATTTCTTCGCTGTGGTCGTCGTCATCATTGAACTGCGGTATCAAACAAAAGTATGGATAAACACATTGACTGGATAACAATCAGAATGGATAGTTTCACCCTGAAGCAGCAGAAATATGAACTAACGGTGGGGCAACACGTGGAGACAGAAAATATCACAATACTCACAGGCAAGGCAAAACGAGTGACAGTGAGTGACCCATCGTTTCGAAATGAGGTTTTGACATAATCGAAAGAAAATGATCTCAGCCTTACAGAATCTGTTCCAAAACTCAAAACCACGTTCAATGGAAGCAAGACTTGCGAAGCTGCTTTGAAGAGGTCCTATGTTACAATATAACCTCACCTGTTGCGATGTCTTTGTTTGAAATAGCGGAAGCAAGACTTGCGAAGCTGCTTTGAAGAGTTCATATGTTACAATATAACCTCACCTGTTGCGATGTCTTTGTTTGAAATAGCTTTTGATTTCAGCAAATACAACCTCAGAACGCTTTAAATTCAAATACTATTTTGAGTCCATTACAACCTGTCTTGAAACACTGCTGTGCATGATAATTTGAAACACCAAATTTGAAGAAAAACTTCATTTTATTTTGAAAACTAAATACCGTTATCATTGGGAGGTTTGTTCAAAAACATTGAAATTATTCCATAACAGTTGATCACTTGAAAATTATACTGAGACCCATTTGCACAGACAATCTATAAATAAGAGATCAAAAACCTTTGCAAAATAACGTGGAACACAAACGCGTGTGGATGGATAAAAGAACGGAATAACTTTTTTTTAGTCCAGTCAGCTCGTTCAGTCAGTCAGGAAGCTTCTCTTTCCTGCACTTGCATGGGATCACATGACGTCAAGTGCGCAGGACACACTCACATACGCTGAAGGATTTACTAAAACTTAAAAACCGCACACACACCTGACACGTAAGAAAACGTACAATCAAGCATCTTTGGGTATTTAGGAAAGAGTGGTACACATTTGCCTCATATTTTAATCAACGATTAGACATAAACGTACCTCTCGATAAGTTCTGTCCTTTCCGAGCATTCCGTAAACTACGCTCCTCTCCCGTAACAGCACTTCTGCTGAAGGTTCTCGTCGCGCCCTCAACTTTTAGTCAACATTTTACAGAAAAACGGGCAAAAAATGAGACTATGTGGACAAATAATCAAAAAGATTAGGTTTTCCAAAAACGATAAAGGACCATCTCATGACACGAAGGGACGCAAAAAGATCAGAAAAAAGTTCGCGTCAGGGGTTGGCTTCTTTCCTTGTCCCACCTCGCTTGCCTGATGTGGTCTTCGTCGACCGTGAGGAAAAAAAGGCAACGCCAATTTTTGTCGGCGTGAATGACGAAATGGAAGGGCGCAGGGGGCTTAGTTGTGGCTCTAAGTTATTGAATTGTGGCGATCATATACTAATTTGTTGACTGGAAATTCCAATATATGGTTTTAATATCATCCCCATGAAAACGAGACGTCGCTGTTTCAAATGGAGCGCACCTTCTTTCGACAATGCGACGGCGATAACATCTCCCTCGCATTTTCGCGACAAGATGCGCTCGATTTGTGTTTCCAGCCAGGCCGCCTGTTATTTGTAGTTTGTGTGAACACACTATTGTACACTTAACTTTGTGGTCACAAAGTGATATTTTATTAGCTTGTTATACGTATTCTGTTGTCACTATTTAATTCTCCAAACGCCAATGTCACGTCTGTGGCCTCAGCGAAAAATGTTTTTTTATTTAAAATATAAAAATGCACCCAGTTTGGCCACAATATAAGGAACGCTTGGTTCCCATTACAGAACTTGGCATTTAAACAGGGGTGTGTTAACTTTTTATATTCATTCGGTCACATTTTTATGTAACGCACTTTGCTTCAGATGCCATTATTATTTTTAAATTGAATAGTGTGGCTGTAATTAGTGGTTTCCAATATTTTGAATCGCCATGGCAGTTTTACAAGGTAAAGATTATAAATGCCACTTCTAATGTAATATGTACAAATATGCAGACAATTGTGTATTTACATTTTACACGACGTAAATGTACTCTGTGGTAAGATCGAAATCATCAGTAAGCAGTATGTTGTGACTGAGCAAGATTTTACGAATCGAGACTTTGCTCTATCCAGGTGATGACTTGAATTGCAGTGGGGCCTCAACTTGACAGGTTGACATGGTTGATTTTTTGCAACATTAACTTGGCATTTCCTTGAAACGAAAAGGTTAATATTTGAGACTATTTCCTAAAACCCCAGATACTTACTACTACGAATAACTCACAACAGTTCCCAAAATTTATTGAGAAAAGAAAAATCTTGCATAACACCACTGTACATAAAATGGATTCTCATACAAGACCCTCCTCTTCTATGGAATTGTAAAAAATTGCAATCTTTTTATTTTTGAAAACAACAAAACAAAGCAGTAAGTAAATACAGTGAGCTTCCAATTCCCATTAAAATTGATTGCTCACGAGCTAAAATCCCAACAAGCTGCAAACCATTAGCTGCTAAAACAAGATAGCGGCAGACGAGAACATATTTACAACGAGAAAAGCAGCAGTCTAAAAAAACCACTATGTCATCACCAGGCCTCGCCGTGCGCACAGTAAGTTGGACTTCTTTGCTTTGCGCTCTTCAGCTTGTTTGGCTTGTCTCTCCTCCCTGCAAATGCCACAAAACAGAATCAGAATGCACCTCAAACTGGTGAGATAAATTATCTGAAGATATTTTACAACAGCGTAAATATAATAATAATAATAATAATTTTTTTTTTATAGTCAAACCTCAGTTCTCGAACGTCTCGGTTCTCGACCAATTTGGTTTTCAACCAAAATTGAGTTTTTTATGCCTCGGATGACGAACAAATTTCAGTTCTCGAACAAACTGAACGCACTTGAATGCACCATTTGACTCCTCTCGCTTTCCTTACACGAGGAAGTGACGCTCCCTCGTGTTGCTTTCCATTGTGAGCAGACGTGTTCAGTCAACATTTTTATTTTAAAAAAAGCGTGTTTCGGTTTTCGAACAATTTCCGTTTTCGAACAGCCTTCTGGAACGGATTATGGATGAAAACCGAGGTTTGACTGTAATTGTATTTTATCAAGACGGGATATATTCATTTCATATAATTTCCTCAATTTTCCTACTTGCATTTTTGAATTTCAAAAGAATATGACAGCTCCACGTTTTGCCATTCGTGATTCCACCGCTTTCACTAATGGTTCACATTTTTTCCCCCGCCCTACTATCGTATCCTGTTGAACTTGAAGCTGAAGGCTCAAATCTCTAAATACACTTCCCCCCGAAACATTGATCATCTATTTACAAAAGATCTGCAGTTGATAATTTAACAAAGACAACTACAAAGCTATTCGAACAGAACATACTCCGCCTGCATGGGAAATGAACAAAATACAAGTTCATCCACACCTGCTCTGCACTTTGTGCTGTTTGTAGTATTTCTTTCGAGAGTCGGCGACCAAAGACTTTTCGGCGGCTTTGTCGTCGTTGCACTCGCTGAGCGGCTGCAGTTTGCCTATGAGCGCAAACGGACACAGTCAGGGGTGGTTTACATCGGGGGGGGGGGGGGGTCCTGACGAAAAGGCGGACGATGTTACCCGTGTGAGGCTTGTAGGTGAGCGGGCGGGACAGGCTGGCCTTCAGGTCGAAAACGGCCTTCTTCTGCGTTCCCGGAGTGACGCTCGTGTCGCCAGTGAACACAAATGATGCTTTTGGGCGGGAACAAAGGCTATTATTAGACTATGTACAATCCCCAAATTAATTCACCAGTGTATGTACGGACTCGTGCGTACGGTTGTGGCACCGACCTGAAGGTTTGGTGGCAGACAAAGCGGAGGTTTTCCTCCCCGCGGGCGTCTGCGTATTGGGCGTGCTGGTGGCCAAGGCGGACGAATAGCGCGCCGGCGTCTTCACTAGCGACCTCTTGTACTCGTTGTCAGGCATCAGTTCGGAAAACCTGCACAGAAACAAATGATATGGGATGCATAATAGATTGGACATTGTTTGTTGTGATGAAGATTGCTTTGTTCAAAAATACATTGCAGAAGGAACTTGAAGAGAAAATCAAATCGCAATCTTCAGGGGACAGACTAATGGCATTTCAATGGGAAAGGACAATTTGAGATGCAAGGGTTGTGGGTTACAAGCATGGTCATGGAACAAATTTAACTCATATCTCAAGGTATATAGAGAATCAGCAATCAGACTGTGTGAAAACTCTGCCCGGCCTCACCTGACGTTGATCCTTCTTGTGCAAAGCACAGACGGCTTGAATACAGCATCTTGCCTTTTCTCAGTCACCTTGCTTGGAGGATCTGGTTTGTCCGTCGTCAGCGGACCCTTGTTCCTGTAGGGCGCGGGGCTGAACAAGGACACCCGACTAGCCTTGGCCGCCTGCGTCACGCCACAACAGGGAACGTCATACAGTATTGTCAGCAACATAAAAGGCGGCAATCTACGTGTACCTTGAGCTCTGGGACAGGCTCCATCTTCCTCTTGGTGTTGTTCTTCCTCTGCACATAGGCGTCGATGGACTCCATCTTGTTGAAGTGCGCCTCGTGGAGTTTTTGGAAGTCTGCGTGATGAAATGAAGGGATAATAATGTTCTCTATAGAGCTCAAGTGGGGTTTTTTTTTTGGGGGGGGGGGGGTCACCTACTGGGAGTGACGGGTTTCAGGGCTGCCCTCTTCACCTGCCGCCCTTTGTAACGAGGGATCTTACCAGCTTTGGGCACACGACCTGCAAGAGAGAGAGAGAGAGAGAGAGAAAAACACTATAAAATCTAATTGAATATTTGCCAATTGACATTTTCGGTGCATTATACATTATCAAGGTATTCTTTATGGAAGGACCCGAAATGCAACAAAAAAAGGTGAATATGATCTATCAATTTAAGTGGCGGAACTCAATATATTGAATATTCAATATTTAAAACACAAGAATGTGTTCATATCATAATATGGATCAAATGTGTACGCGCCTGGTCGGGCAATCGTCAGTGAGTTCTGGGTGGCCCGATACAATCACATCGTGACCACTGAAAGTAGAACCCAGCGAAATTCTGATGATGATGAATATTAGCATGACTGACCTCCGTCATCCTTGGCCTCGCTCTGCACTTGACTTCTCATGTCTGAAGACTCGATCACAGGTTCATTCGCTTCCCTCTTCTCAGTCTTGGATAGAGAAGACAATCGTCTCTTTTTGTAAGCGCGGACTTGTGGGACCACTTCACTGCCCCCCTTTGGAGGAAAAACAACATTCAGTGTTGCGTTCACGGACGTGGCCTCAGGGCACGACGTGAATACCTCATTATCCAACTTGGCATCAGAATCACGGGTTCTTGTCTTTTTTGCTTTTCCTCGACGTGTGTTCACAAACACTGAGGAGTTGCAAAACACTTCCTGCGATTGGTCTGTTTGGACCTCAGCAGTGACTTTGGCATCCGTCTCGTCTACCTGGTTGACACAAAGGAATAAAAACAAACATTTTCATAGTTACCCCATTCCCATTTTTTACTAACCTGCCCGGCCAAAACATCAGACGTGATTAAAAAATGTACCTCGTCTTTTTCGGTCTCCTTTTCTTGCTCGTAATGCTTCTTAATGGCTTTTAAGAGCCTGTCCGCCTATTTGCACACGTATATAGTTAGACGACTAATCTGAACAAAGAAATTGTGAGTTTGTCGTCGTTAGGCTAAATGTTAGTGGCGGAGAAATCGTCGTCGCCCTTACCTTCATATTAGCCTTGAGACCCAGTTGCTTCGCTCGGTTGCGTAGCTCCGCATATTTCATAGAATCCAAATCCATTGTTTCGTATGATTAATAAGTCAACGAGTGAGAAAAGAGCAGAAACTCGCACAATGCTCGTATCAAACAATTTGAAACGACTCAAGATTCAAAACAGGGGGGCGGAGCATGTGATTGGCTAATGGTATGGAAAGGAAAAGCTCTCGCCCAATCGCAGACGCGGATTTGCGCAACCCCACAGCCAATCGCAGGGAACAGATGAACGTCGACACGTCGTGTAGAGCGAAAAACATTACATGAAAATTATCATCTTTCTGTGGGAAAAAAAAAACAGTTATGGAGGATTTTGAACGTTATTTTCTTTCTTCACGACTCCGTCTCGACGCTTTGACTGTGCTTCTATTCACTTCGTACTGAGTGTGTGTGTTGTCCTCCGAGAAGAGCAACATAAAGCACCACACAGATATGAAGACTCTTTATGAGACTATATTTAATAATACACATAAAAAAAGAGAGACCAAGATAAGTAATGTCATTAAAAAACTTTTTCGTACACTGTAACCAAAATCATTGAAACATTTTAAATAAAATATTTTTGAGGGGGAAGTGAAAACAGCGTCAATATTCTGCTTGCATAAGTGTGCACACCCTCTATAACTGGAGTTATCGTTGCATGTTAAAAGTCACCACACCATTGAAAATCAAGCCACTGATGACCCCCAAATGACATTCAGATATTCTTGTGGGCTTTTCCTGACATTTTTCATCAGTTCATTCAAAAGGTCATATAAACTAAGGATGTGTCAGACTTTCTGCATGCCCAAATCTTCAGTGATAATCTTCCAAACGTTGTCCCGGTTCAGGCCTAGCTCATTTGCAATCAATCGAACAGTCAACCGACGATCGCCAAGTAGCATCTGCCGGACGCGCTCCACATTGGCCTCAGTCCTGCTCGTTGAAGGCCTTCCGCTCCTGGGGTTGTCTTCCACGTCCTCGCGTCCCTCTTTAAACCTCTTGCACCACTCAAAAACACGTGAGCGTGACATCGTCTCATCACCGTACACTTGCTGCAACAATCCCAATGCTTCAGATGGACTTTTCCCCAACCGGACCAGAAACTTCAGGTTGGTTCGTTGCTCCGTGCTCACTGCTTGACGACCTGACAATACAAAAAACACTCAAGCCTGTATATTCTTTATCCTTTGTGAAAAACAACTAAAACTGTTGCAGTTGAAACATGATTCCCAAAAATGACAATCTATCATAATGTTTGAAGTCAAGGTGGAAAGGTCACTTCAACCTGAGTGCAATGCACCAAGAATATTGAAAAATTAGACATAGCTCAGGGCAATATGGCTAAAAAAAACAAAAACAACAAAATCACATTTGGTTCATATCATCCAAACTTGATTTTAAACAAAAAAAATTTAAATAGTTTTTAAACTGAGAGTTTTAAAGCATCGGAAAAAATTAGAGATCGTTTCACTGTGTTTTGTTGTCTTTTAAACTCTACATTCATTACGCTACCTCTACAATTGTTTCATATTATTCATATATGATGGCCTCCCCTCTAAAACACACCTGCAATCAAGTAAATAAATTGCTCAGCCACTATTTTGTGAAAATACATTACTTTAGAACCCAAAAAACATGCACTATGTTGATGATGAATTTATAAAGTGCTACTGACCTACTTCATCCTTAGCGTCGTTCCGCACTCGACTACTCAAGTCTGAAGACCTGCAAATCACCTCTTTGGATTCGTCTGTCTTCACCTCAGTATTGACGTGGACTTCTGTCTCTTCTGTCTAAATAACAAAACAGAAACATCAAAATCAATGAGAACCCCGCACTACTTTTTTAAACTATTTTGCCGCGCCGAAATGATTGAATGAACACATGATTCAAAAGTTTACCTTGTCTTTCTCAGTGTCCATTTGTCGCTCAAAATGCTTCTTTATAGCTTCCAACAACTTGTCGGCCTATTAGCACAAGGATACAGCAGTTGGACGAGAAATTTTGTAAAGAAAACAGAATGAACTTGCAGCGTGAAGCTAAATGTTAGCGCGTAGGAATTGTTCTCCTTGCCTTCATATTTGCCTTGAGACCAAGCTGCTTCGCGAGAACGCGTAACTCCGCATATTTCATGGAATCCAAGTCCATAGTTTTGTCAGCCTAAAAAGTGGGGGAAAAGGGAGCAGAAAACACACACAGTGCTCTGATCGGACAGCGACCATTAGGATTTACAGTATTTATCTTTATAGGTTCAACATTACAACTCAGATTCTTCTTCTTTTCCTCACTCCTCTTTCGTTTTATCTAATTTGAATGACGGTTGGCAACCAGCGTTTAGATGCATTACCGTCACCTACCGGACTGGAGTGTGAATAAATCGCAATTGAAAATACATAGTCCCGAGAAGATTCTCAATATTAAAACTAAGTTTAACTCACCCAGTAATTTGTTATACTAAAACATATTCCATACTGTATAAATGTTAAGCCTGCCATCAGATATGTGTGTCAAATTCCTAGGCCTTTTTATGATGTTACTGTCGTTATTTTCGCTGTTTTCCTCTCTATTAGTGTCGTTTTGTACCGTTAACAATATGTCATTTTACCCACAGTCAAAGTCTCTGTCTTTAAAATTTCTGTAAATTGGAAATTATTCATGAATTTGACACAACCACAGCGAAAAATCGTTCACTACCTTGACAAATTTGAAACTTTTTTTTTTTTACATTTTCTTTTTCATCCAATCATTCATCACCAATTATAACGTACGATGAATGATAATTAGAAATTATTATTCACAAATAACAGCTATTAGAATAACGATTAGAACGAAAATACAAAGTATTGTACTTATATTTTCATTTATTTCAACTAAACGTAATTCACATCACCCTGAGGGAAGTACTGTATTCTTCAGTCATAAAATGAACATAAAGCGGCATGAGGGCATCCGAGGGCTGTGATTGGCGGAAAACAACATACGCAGTGTGCGTGATGACGCCATCGCGTGGCGCCCCAAAGAAGTCTTGCTGCCTGCTCCACAACCATCCCGGCCAAGAAGAAGTCGAAGTGACCGTGCGGCAACATTTAGCCCGCTGACACGATAGTTATAGGGGGCTTTAAATGCACCCCCCGGAAATGTACGCCTAACTGTCGGCGCGGCATTATTCACGCCTACGGAGCTGACATAAATCCACCAAAAAGTTGTGACCATACCCGAGGACGCGCTGAAATTCCGGGTAAGCTGTTTGAACGCAGCTACCGCGGCTAACTGTGGGGGGGGCTAACAGGTGTAGCATGCTAGTTGGCTTTAGCCGTGTTGTTTTTCATTTGGCCGGCAACTTCTCCATCTTGACTTTTTATAGCCGACTTTTTTGTCGAAATACCGTTATGTTGCCAAGCATAAAGTAACCTGCAAGTGTTGTCATTTTAAATATTATTGGCTGATTCGGTGAAATTGGGTTTTTGCGTTGGTGCAACTGGCTCGTTTTGAGCTCGCTTTTTGCTCCATTTATAGACAAATGTGAACACTAGCCCTCGTGTGGGGGATTATGGTATTAATCCTAGGCTGTTCATTTAACAAAACCCGCTGGTTTCCCAATAAAGCCACAAGACGTGGAGGGGGGCTGGGGGGGGGTCAGCCTGTAAGAACAGCCGAGTTTCCATGTAACCAAATAGCGGCGTTGCGACATGTTACCCGGCCGCTTTAGTCAACACGACCGGGCAGCCAGTCTGTGTTTATGGAGCACACGTGTACGTCTGTGCAATATGTTGACGAGGTGTGTTATTGAAATCTCATGAGCTATTGCAGAGGTATTGGGTAACGAGGCAAATGTGGTTATTTTAGGTTCACATATATATATATATAGTCGCATTCTTATGTGTTCTGTTACATTAAGTTATTATTTTATGTTAACTGATGTGCAGCTGTGTGTGTGTGTGCGATTTGTACTTGTACATGATATACACACACACGCAGCGGCAGCAGAATATGATCCAAATTTCCTTACATAAAAAAACTGCGTAAATTTAAAATATTTCAATGTCGATTCCTTTTCCGGAAACATTTCTTTTGCTTTGAGTGACTGCTGTAATTCATAAAAGCTTCTAAAAAAAAAAAGATCATGTTGTCATACCTTTATTTAATTTACCTTGAGTTATTTTACCTTTTATTTAAGTTTTATTATATGTTTTCAGAAATATTTTTTTTGTTTTTTTATTTTTATCCCCCCAAATATATCAAACAGTATATATATTTTTTTCACATTAAAAAATGTGTTTGTGTTACAAGAAATATATATTTTAGTTTTTCTTTCTGTCTTCCAAAATTGTGAAATATTTTGTTTTCAGGTCATATATTTAAGAAGGAAAAAAATAAAATTAAACTAAAGTATGTTTTTGAAATTTAGTACAGTACAGTACTTTATTTTTAAAGTGTTTTTTCCCCCACGGTTTTTTCTTTCTTGAAAGTTTTCTTTAATCAAACACTTTCAGAGATAATTTTTAAAACAATGTTATATCCAAAACATTCAAGAGTTTCTGATTTTGTTTTCGTTTACGAATATCATTTTTTTCCCCCCAAAATATGTCCAAATCTCAACCACCAAATGTGACCTTGAGATGCAAATGATGTCATTTTGTGCATTCCAGGGTTGTTCCCCATCTCCATTCAGAGAAGATGGAAGGTCTGCACCCGCACTGCCTTAAATGCATCAACCGGCGGTGCATGGTGCGGCCGGAGGCGGGCCTATCATGTGACCTCATCGGCTGCCCGCTCGTGTGTGGCGCCGTCTTCCACGCATGCAAGCTGCCCGAGCACCGTCTGCTGTGTCCGTACGAACGACTACCGTGCCTTAACAGCGGTTTTGGCTGCCCTTTCGCCGTGGCCCGGGCCAAAATGGCGCAGCACCTGGAAATCTGCCCCGCCAGCATCGTCTGCTGCACCATGGAGTGGAACCGCTGGCCTGTCAGCTACGCGGACCGCAAGTCCTACGAGAACCTGAGCCGGGACTTTGACGAGGTGGAGCAGCTGGACATGGCACTGGCTCTGCAGGTACAGTTGTAAAATTCCGGGAATATGACAGATGGATTGATGATTTCTTCGTTCATCAGGGAAATTCATTGTTCTAAGTAGTCTCTGCAAATAGGGAAAGGCAAAGCAGGCTTGCTGAATTACCCCCCCCCCCCCCCATCCCCCCGCCCACATAAAACAATGGAGAATTAAGCATTGCACATTTAAATGACAAAATATTCAACAAAACTGTAGTGGCAAAAACGTCTGCTAGCTTAATGCTAACATATAATGCAAAATCCTATAGACGTGTTTACGAAAATTAGCAACTCTTCTATGTGAGAACTACGATTACGGGAGCTTAGTCGGGGACCTTTTCTGCCTCTCTGAATTAATTCAGGCATTCCCATTTATTATTTAAAAAAAAAAAGTAAAATAGTGGGAGTGCGAAAGAGAAAGCATGATGTAGCGTTTTTGTTTTTTTTACTGTATTTCAATAATCCCACAACATCATTCCGCTTGGAAATTGAGTGGAATCCTTTCCGGAAATTTGCAGAAAATTTTGCGCCCCTTTGCAACTGTACCTGCAGGATCAGCGCATGCTCCTGGAATCCCTCAAAGTCACCACCACCGTGTCCAAAGACGGCAAGGCGGACAACGCCAAAATGGCCACGGCTCCCAGTGGCGAAGGCGCCAACGGGGCGGTGGAGATGGAGGAGGAGCCGTACAGCGACTTGTACCGAGCCTCGGTGGAGACGAGCCGCAGCTTGGTGGCGGCCTTGGACATCCTCACGCAATCCAAGGGCGTCGTCGGTCTGAACGGCGAAAGCGGCGGCGCGGGGAGGAACGTGGACATGGGCGAAAGCGACTCGGACTCCGAGTGCGAGCTGGGGGCGGTGGGCGGCGCGGACGAAGACGACGGCGCTCTCGCTTGGCCGGAGGCGGATGAAGATTTCGTGGAATTGTTTTTCGCGGACAAGGAAGACGCCATCGAAGACCCGGTGGAGGAGGAGGAGGAGTCCCTGGAGCCCGTGTGGCCCCAGGCGCCTCGGGGCTTTGTGCCGGCCATCTTGCCGGCCCCCCAGGCGGAACCGCTGGCCGCGCCCGTCCCCTTCCTCTTGTCGGACCAAGTAAGGAACAACTTTTTGCACCAGCTACCCACCGAGCTCAGGTACCGCTGCCTGGAGCGCAAACTCCAGAACGTGGAGGTTCTGCGCGGCATCAGCATGTTCACTTTCAACGGCCGCCGCGCGCTGCTCTCGGACCCGTACCTCTTCCGCGCCAAGATGGAAGACAAGGCGGTGGACACGTCGGACCTGGAGGTGGCCGACGACCCGATGGGCCTGCACGGGATCGACCTGATCACGGCCGCCTTGCTCTTCTGCCTGGGCGACTCGCCGGGCGGGCGCGGCATCTCCGACAGCCGCTTCGTGGACGGCTACCACATCGACTTCGGCACGCAGACCTTCTCCTTCCCCTCCGCCATCCTGGCCACCAACACCATGGTGGGCGACATCGCGTCGGCCTCGGCGTGCGACCACGCCAGCCCGCAGCTGTCCAACCCCAGCCCGTTCCACACGCTGCGCCTGGACCTGGTGCTGGAGTGCGTGGCGCGCTACCAAACCAAGCAGCGCTCCATGTTCACCTTCGTGTGCGGCCAGCTGTTCCGCCGCGACGAGTTCTCCTCGCACTTCAAGAACGTGCATGGCGACATCCACGCCGGGCTCAACGGCTGGATGGAACAACGCTGCCCCCTGGCGTACTACGGTTGCACCTACTCGCAGAGGCGCTTCTGCCCGTCGGCGCAGGGCTTCCGCATCATCCACGACCGGCACCTGGGCTCCTTCGGCGTGCGGCCGGGCCTCCCCGCCAAAAGCGCAGACGCGCCGCAGAGGAGCGCCCGCCCGCACCTGGGCTCCACGTGCGACCAGCTGAGCGGTCTTCCCTTCGAGGTGCTGCAGCACGTGGCCAGGTTCCTGGACAGTTTCAGCTTGTGCCAGCTGTCGCGGACGTCACGCACCATGAGGGACGTGTGCGGCAGCCTCCTGCAGATGCGCGGCATGGTCGTCCTGCTGTGGGAGAAGAAGCGGCGGGAGGACGGCTCGCTGTCGTGGCAGATCACGGACAAGGTCTGAAGATGATTTTATCGCATTCGAATCGGTGATATCAATTCTCCCGTCTTCTTCTTTTTTTTGTGTTTTTTTTTTCCCTCCCCCCTCACAGGTGTGGCGCTTCAGCACGGCCTTTGGCACGGTGAACGAGTGGAAGTTCGCCAACATCACCAGCATGGCGGACCACCTGAAGAAGTGCAAGTTCAACACGGTGGCGCGGCGCGAGGAGGCCATCCCGCTGCCTTGCATGTGCTTCACCCGCGAGTTGACCAAGGAGGGCCGCTGTTTACGCTCTGTGCTCAAACCCGTGGCCTAAACTTAAGTCCTCTTCTGCAGTTGGAAAGCCGTTTGACTCATTATTCAATATCCTTGATTTCCCCCTTAACTCATTCACTGCCATTGCCGTCTACACGCCGACGGTAGTTAGAATCTGACCGTTCACGTTATAGCACTTTATATTTTTGATGAGTCCAGTTTTTTGAGGGATTTTGTTGGAGTTTGCAAGTCGGACAAGTTGAAGTCTTTTTACACACATACAGAGCACATCTACGACGAGCGTGAGCAGAGTTCGTGCCGCAGAAGTGTGTGATTCGTGATCGCGATCAAATACGACGGAGGTCTTGGAGTGAATGATGAGGATGACTATTAAAAAAAACAAACACGATAAACAATACGAGCCCATGGCTGCCGGTTTACGTCTATTGGCAAATATTTTTATTTTATTTTTTTAATCACAAAAGCCATTCGCAAATGTTGTTCTAGTTGTTTTATTGAAGGAAACCACTGTTCAGGTATTAGAGGTGCCACTAACGCAAAAAGAATATTGCAGTCAAAGTCACTTTTCGCCCTGATAGGTTTCTTTAGACCAAAAAAAAAAGTTGTCTCTGCTTTTGGGGACAAACTGCTGTTTTGGGCAAAGCCAACCTGTTCTACTGCTGATTACTAAAGAACGGAAATGGATAGAATCAAGTGTCCTGGCAAAAAAGAAGAGCATTCTTACATTTGGTAGTTTTTGTTTTTGTTTTTTTGGAACACAATATTGTGTGGGTCTTAAAATCAATCAAAATGCTCTGGCAATGAATGAGTTAAGGTTCATGTATTAATACACTCGTCCTCACTCGTAAGAAGATTTGAATCAGCATACCAGTGGAACAAATGTGTGTTACGAATAATACTTCCCCAGTACTTCTACTACATTGTTTTTCCCACTGGTAACACCGCTAGGTCCAGTGTAAGGCAGTCGTGGGAAATTTTGCTGCTTAGTTATCGGGAGTGCACTTTATTGTCACAGATGACAAATTGAGCATTTATTTTGATTTCCACCTTAAGGTCTATGTTGACCAATTTAGACACACTAGTAGAAGGACTGAGTCTTACTCGTAATGTTTTACCACTAATAGTGCCGCTTTTGGCCTACTAACAAGAGTAAACGTCCGTGTTCCGCTACACTTCTAATTCTTAACCTTGAGTGCTTTGCGATTACTAGTAATGGTGTGCAGATGTTAAATAATGCAGTTTTACCTCATAAATAACACAATTGTTGGACTTCTATGCCAAATTTGTCTCCGAATGAGGACACGAGCATTTTAAAACAGCCTTTAATAAAAGTATGCGGCGTTAAAAGTGCTAGCAAGATGTAGCCTCACTACACCCCCACGTCCCTCTCCCCTCACTTCCCTCTCTAATGTCACTTCCCGCTCTAATTCTTAAAAAAAAATGGGAAAGAAAAAAGTCTATAGTGGCGATAATTAGCCAAACGCGTATACAGTGCTAGCAACACTAAGCTAGCATTAGCACTCCACACAAACTGACGTTAGCCATGGCTGCCACAATAGTAGCAGAACTTATTTGAAATTGGGTGTCTTTAGAACACTAAAACGTACGTTTCAAGTTTTATTTTGCGGATTGTACAATAAATAAAGCAAAAATTAAACAGACCTATCGAGCGGAAATATGGTTAATGCTGCGTCGTGTGCTACTGTTAGGTTGACGCAGAGTTTTAACAAAATGTTTTAACATCACAAACCCCACTTTACGATGGATATCAAATAAATGCTCAAGGGGCTCATGGAAAGCTATTCCATGATTTATCCAATATCCCCGACAATTGTTCTACTTGTGCGCTAAATTATCTCCTTAGTGGGGACTGAGTGTACTTGTACTGTAAATGGACTTTAATCTGAATTGCAAGGATGTAGAATAAAAGCTCAAATGGCTTTCCATACTCAAGTGTTTACAGAAAAAAAAAACATCTTGAACTACTCCTCCTTTCCCTAAAAAACGAGCACATCCACAACCACGCCACTGTTGTGTCAATAATGTCATGCTCTGATGTTTATTTTTATAGCAAGCAAAAACCAGTACTGTGCTTACGTCGTCGGCGGAGGATGTAAGTGTCGTAGCTTTATTTCTATACAGCAACACCGACCAAACATCTGTGTTAGCAAAATATTTTGACGTGGTCAAAAAACACTTTCACATCTGCGAAGTTACCTCGAAGCTAATTGCGCTGGCACGCTAAGCTAGGGCGAGGAGCCGGCCACCGTTGGCGGTCTTTAATCTGAAAATGTAGCAAGTGAATGTAAACCATCAGAGTGTTTTGAAAAAGGTGAGCGTCAGGGGAAGAATATAAAAGAAGCACCCGCAGGCACGGGGGCCTTGAATCAGAATGAACCTCGCTGGAGTTCTGTAGCACAATAAAGGAGTTAGCAGGAGCACAATGTTTCACATGATGTCTTTGAAGTTGGAAAGAAAGAGCAAAAGGTAAAGTGAGATTGATAATATTTCACCATCGTAATTATCAAGTTAAAAAAAAAAATTGGGTTGGGAGGTGAAAAGAAATACTTCAAATATTTCTGTGATTAAAACCAAAATGTCTGGAGGAATTGTGGGTACAAAAGTAATATCAAATATTTTACTTTTTTTGCAGGGTTAACATTTGGTCTGGGAGAATTTTTAAAATCTTTCTCGGATGATGTTCTGAAATATGTTTCCCTTTATATGTAAATGTTTTTCTTTTGACCCAGTATTTAAGAAACCCATGAGAATTTTTGGTGGGTGCTGAGAAAGGAAAACACGACGAAGCAAAAACGTCGAAATGTATTTGTCACCCACCGCACTCTATATCTTTGATTGAAATTCTGAATTTATTTGTATTTTTTTTTTAAACCAAAATATCTATTAAATATTGCCACGATTGTTCTTTTAATGTTAAATTTCCGACAAAAACCTTTCTGGCTTTTTTTTTTTTCTTTTCTAAAAATCATCTGAAATGTTTCTGTTTCTAATTTTATCCCACAGTTTTCAGATATTACTCCCTACTAACTCAATTGATAATGATTGGCTAAGTTAAAAAAAGTTTGAATCTCACTTTACGTTTTATATTAGCTTTAGCGGATAGCGGGAATGACGCTAACGAAAAGAGTGGGAGAAGGCCATTTTGCATATTTGCTCTTCAAGAGGCCTCAGTATTAAATATAGCATAGCTGTGTGTTGCAGTGTTGACATGAACAGATTTACGGTCTGATTTTAAGAACTACTTTGATTGAGGCTTGTGAGTGAGAAATGAAAAAGATGTTTTATATGTCAAAGTATCACAAAGGAGCGCCTTTTATGCTTTTTTTGTTTTTTATACTCCTGGTACACTGAAAGCTGCCTCTAACATCCAGATGAGTATTTTTATTTTTGTGAATTATAGATTTGCACTTGAAGCATGTACTGTAAAATGTTTAGTTAGTTATGCATGTGGATTGTTGAGTTGTTTTGTAGAATGTCGCTTTCGGGTGGGAAGCCTGTCATTCCTCCCCCCCCCAAAAAAATTCCGTCAGGAAATGGCTAAACTTGTATTTTGGCAAGATCAACGCACCACCAAATCATTATTCAGTGTTAGGAAGTAAATATCTTCCCCAATGTAGGGGCTCATTTTAACATCTCATATCGCCAGAGTAGTGAGGCGGGAGGAGGTAGAAATATTTTGGGGTGTGAAGGGGATGTTAACAGCAACCCGCCAGGCTTGTCGTTCTCCCCCCCCCCCCCCCCCATGTTGATTATTGCTGTCTCATCTGTGTTCCTCTAAACGGGTTCTAACTGGGAAGTAAATTCTTTGTGTGTTTCTTGCCTCGATCACCGTGATTTAATGGAGACGTCAACTAAAGATGACATCACGTCATTGCCGCGCATAACAAATGAAGCGTCTGCATGGCTGAATTTTGACCATCACCACAAATGTCTACTTCATGCTTCAAGTGGGATTAAATTTACTGCCCCCCCCCCCCCCCCAAAAAAATACAAATAAAGTGACCATATCTGGGCAGACGGGGTTTCCACCCGACAGCGACAAATGCATTAATATAGTATTCAGTTCTCAGGCACAGTGCGATGTTAAAGCGCGTTTGTGTGTGTGTGTGTGCGTGTGTGTACCTCCATTTTGTTTTTTTTTTAAACGTGTGAACCTCCGTTTAGTTTTTATTTGTATTTGTTCTCACTGGTGTTCTCAAAGCCTTTGTTTTCACTCCAGCTGTGAAGTGTGCTTTCACCGCAGGTTGCCACCTTTTGAAGCGTTTCAATACGAACAATAAAGAGGCTTTGCAATGCAGTTTTTACCCTGTGGTGGGCGGTCTTGTGTTTATGAAGCCTTGGCGCACCGAGCAGTGGGAAAGCGCCATCCTCGGGATTGTTCAAAATAAGAAATACTGTGCATTCTTGTCATGAAAAAAATAATAGGATGTATACATTTTTAGTTTGAGCCAAGATTCATAAAAAATATTAGAGATTTTTTTTTAAATACAATATTTCTTTGCAGAAATTTCTTTTTTTCCTCTTTTTTTCTTTACATTTTTAAACAAATATCTTCCAATTTTACTGCTTTTCATATTTTTTAATGGAATATTTTTCAGCAAATAGTTTATATTCCCAACCTTGTCAACTTTAAAAAAATTTTGTCAATATAATTTTAGAAATATTTTTACAATTGGCTTTCTCATGCCCCAAAAATCTCAAATGGCTTTGGAAAATGGTCTTGTTTTTACATATTTTTTCAGTTTTTTTTCCTGTAATTTTCCAAATTTCAAACTGTAACCCATGCTTTGAAAAAAAAAACAATTGTTTGAAACCCTAATTTCAAACGACAGTCAAACCTCGGTTTTCGTCCATAATCCGTTCCAGAAGGCTGTTCGAAACCCGAAATTGTTCGAAAACCGAAACCACGCTCTTTTTAAAATAAAAATGTTTCCTGAGACGTCTGCTCACAATGGAAAGCAACTTCCTCGTGTAAGGAAGGCGACAGGAGTCAAATGGGGCATTCAGGTGCGCTCAGTTTGTTTGAGAACCGAAATTTGTTCATCAGCCGAGGCATTAAAAAAATCGACATTTTTGTTCGAAAACCAAATTGGTCGAGAACCGAGACGTTCGAAAACCCAGGTTTGACTGTTCGCCCTTTTTTAAATATCCTAACCCTGTCTTGAAATCCATTTGAAACCAAACCCTTACCTGAAACCCTAGTTTGAAACCCTAATCCTGACTCGACCCTCTTAACACCGACTTGCAACCGTAATGTGAAAGAAAGCTCTTCTTTGAAACCAACTAAGAAACAAAATCCTGACAACCCACTTTACGAACTTTGAAACCTTAATCGAGACTTGAAACCCTAATTTGAAACCTTCACCTGGCGACAAATGAGGCATAGTGCAAAAAATAGATACGATCCCCATTTATTTCCCTGTGATGGCAATTTGTGTCCCAGGCTTGCCTCGTTCACTTCAATGGCAGCAGGGAAAACAACAGCAGAAGATCTTCTTACAAGGGTTCTCCTTCTTGTACCTGACGGCCTGCCGCACGTGGTTGCCGCGGCAACCACGTAGTCCCGGGTCCTGCGCACGTTGGCCTCGATGAGATCCGCCTTGCAGCCTTGCTCCTCGGCAAACAGCGCCACCTGGAAGAAGAGGTCGCGCACGTCCCGTATGCGGCCCTCCAGCTCCTCCAGCTGCCGGCGGCGGCTCTCGATCTCGCTCAGCGCCGAGCGGGCGCCGCGCAGGTCCGATGTCACGAGCAGGCCGTTCCCCGCAAACACGTCCCACTTCCCCGTCTCCATCATCTCCTCGATCTGATCCAGGCTCATCTCCATCCCCACGATGGCCGCCTGCCGCTGGATGCGCGTCTTGCAGTTCTCCCGCTGCTCCATCTCGGCGCGGTTGTACTCCGACATGGCCCGGTGGAAGCTCCCGGTCAACGCGGCGTGCTGGCACCGGGCCACCCGGGCCACCACCGAGGAGTCGCCGTGCACCCGGGCCAACTCCTCGCTCAGCTCTCCCAGCTTCACCAGCCGGCCGATGAGCGCCTCGCCGCGGGTCTTGACGGCGCGCCCCAGAACGTTGGCGCCCCGCTTGATGCTGCTGAAGCGCCGCACCGAGGTGAGGAAGCGACTGCTCTCCTCGCCCAGACGCTTGACGTCCATGGTGAGGAGCAGGAGCTCCTTCCTGGTGGCCTGGACCTCCTTGTGGATGCCCTCCATCACCTTCTCGCTGCCAAAAAGCGGCACGGTCGACTCATCCCACTTGTCCTCCAGGCTGTACTGAACCATCTCCGGTGGCTTGGAGACGGCGGCGGCGCGAAGCTCGCTCAGTCTGTCGATCATCTTGGTTCTGCGTGAGAATTTGGCAAAGAGATTGTTTACTTGGAAGAGCTGTGCTTCAACAAGGACTAAGGCCTATAGTCCAGGATCTACAAGACTACAGTCAAACTTCGGTTCTCGACCAATTCGGTTTTCGACCAAAAATCTCGAGTTTTTTATGCCTCAGATGATGAACAAATTTCGGTTCTTGAACAAACTGAGCGCACTTGAACGCACCATTTGACTCCTCTCGCCTTCCAACCACGAGGAAGTGACGCTTCCTCGTATTGCTTTCCATTGTGAGCAGACGTGTTCTGTAAACATTTTTATTTTAAAAAGAGTGGTTTTGGTTTTCGAACAGCCTTCTGGAACGGATTATGGACAAAAACCGAGGTTTGATTGTATTTCTGCTTGCACTAAACGTTAGGACGCCCTCATAAATCACAAATACATACGTGCAGGGTCACGTCGATATAAATATTGGGACACGGATGCAATTCTCATCTTCAAAACTGTTTGGTTGCTTTCACAGTATGTTTTGGGACATTGTCC